>JASXTE010000009.1:26725000-27177500 GCA_030280995.1 Hemileia vastatrix | reverse complement strand
ATACCATGAAGACCAAGTTCCTAAAATTAGAGGAATGAGTATTGTAGGCAATTCTTGTCAATCTTTTGGTAAATGGGAACGGCGAGTGAGTGATCTTTTTTTTTTTTTTTCATAGTATAATCTTATCATCATCAAGGATTGGCTAATGAATGGATGGATTGGTTAGTTGATCACAATGAGAAAGGATATGAGCATTGGACAAGTTGAAAAGAATAATGGTGATGTTGATGAAGTAAAAGAAACGAAGCAGAAACAAGGAGGTCATGTTGAGTTCCGGGCTAATTATATGGCTGGCTTTGATCCAGAGAGAATGAAATGAAATGAGATGGGTGATTTATGCAGTGGGGGTGGAGTTATTATTATTATTCTTCTTATTTGGAAAAAGGCTTGAATAAAATATAAAATGTATATATGTAAACTTGAAAGATCAGACACTACACTGGATATATAAAAATTAATATATTATTGATTATGAAATATAATATTTTGTGGTGTTAATGATCGGCGTTTATTATGCATCGCTATCCATCTTGCCAATTATTTTGATTGCCCTACCTTTATGATTTTCTTTTTTTTTTTCTCCTGAAAATTTAAACCATTCCTACTTTCAACCGTTATGGGTCTCTTACTCCGTCCACTCTATCAAATCGCTCATCGTCCTGCGTTTTCCTTGTTAAGATCATCTCGTACCGCTTACTTTTCTCAATCACATTCTTTATCTTTTCCTCGATCAAATATCAAAAAATTCAACATTACCAACCATCATCATCATCAGCAACGCAAATCTAATGTTTCTCCATCTCTTCAACCTGCACCTTCCAAGATTCAGTTGAACTCTTCTTCGTCTGCTGTTTCTTCATCTTCATCTCCATCTTCTTCTTCTTCTTTTTCTTCCTCTTCCTCTTCCTCTTCCTCCTCCTCCTCTTCATCATCATCTTCATCATCACCCCCATCATCATCCTCTTCTTCTTCACCACCTCCACCTCCATCATCATCATCATCTTCTTCTTCTTCTTCTTCTTCACCTCCATCCTCATCATCTTCAAACAAATCAACTTCTATCTTACGTCCAACAATACCCGAAACTTATCCTCAAGTCCTTGCTCTCCCAATCACTCGGAGACCCCTTTTCCCTGGATTCTACAAAGCAGTCGTTATCAGAAATAAACATGTCGTTAAAGCTATTAAAGAAATGATGAAACGTGGTCAACCCTATCTAGGTGCCTTTCTTCTCAAAGATGATGATGCGGATTCGGATGTGATTACCGATTTGAATTCAGTATACCCAGTTGGTGTTTTTGCCCAGATCACCAGTACTTTTCCTACTACTACTACTACTACTACCACGCCTTCTTCCTCAAAACTTCACATTCATTCTGCTTCTTCACTCGAAAATCATGATGCCGATTCTTCAAATCCTGCCGACCAGGAAGAAAATGAAGACGCTTTAACTGCAGTTCTTTATCCTCATCGGAGAATTCGTATCACCCAACTCCTGGCTCCTATCATAGATCCTTCTGATCCTTCTAAAATCATTCGTCAAGTTCAACCTCTAGCCACCTCTCCATCTTCACATTCAGAACCAACAACCACAGAGCCACCATCAGCAACACTATTAACCACTTCAACAACATCAAAGGAACAACCCATCCAATCATCCAATCATCAAGAACAATATCATCATTCTATCATCCCTCAAGATCAAGAATCTCCATCTCCAACACCTTTTAATCCTACCTCATTTTTACATGATTTCCCTGTTTCCTTAGTCAATGTTGAAAACATCTCCCTTCCACCCTATGAGAAACATTCTCAACTTACTAAAGCAATTGCTTCTGAAATCATTAGTGTGTTTAAGGAAATGGCTACTCTTAGTCCTTTATTTAGAGATCAAATTGCCAATTATGCTACAAGTCAAGCTGCTGGTAATGCTTTTGAAGATCCAGACAGACTAGCTGATTTTGCAGCTGCTGTTTCAACTAGTCCAATCACCCATCATTCAACCTCTCAAGATGATAATAATCATCATCATCTCAATTCTAAAAAGGAAATCCGGAATCCATTACAAGACGTTCTTGAATCAACTCATTCAATCGAAGATCGTCTAAAAAAATCCCTCATCGTCTTAAAACAAGAGCTAAAAAATGTTGAACTTCAATCCAAAATTTCAAGAGACGTTGAATCTAGAATAACCAAACGACAAAGAGAATTTTACTTACTTGAACAATTAAAAGGGATCAAGAAAGAATTAGGGTTAGATAGTGATGGGAAAGATAAGCTATTGGAAAAGTTTAAGGATAGGATTAAGAATTTGAATGTGCCCGATCATGTGATGGTGGTGGTTGAAGAAGAATTGAGTAAATTACAGACTTTAGAATCTCAAGCATCTGAATTTAATGTCACTCGTAATGTTGGTGATCTTTACCTATCCATCTTTTCATTTAATTATTCTCCCTCAAAAAACATTATTTTAATGCTTACTTTCTCACTCACTCACTCACTCACTCTTTTTTTTTTTTTTTTTTTTTTTTTTTTTTTTTTTTTTTTTTTTTTTTTTTTTTTTAAATCTCATTTCTCGCTTGCTTTTATTCTGCCCCTTTCAATCAATTTCCGCCTTATCTCTAATAGTATCTTGATTGGCTTACCTTAATTCCTTGGGGAAGACATTCAGAAGAAAACTTTAATCTAAATCATGCTGTTCAAGTTTTGGATGAAGATCATTATGGTTTGAAAGAGTTTGTTTATTTTGATTATCTTGTTTTCATTTTAAACATTCAAATTCCTTATATATATATATGTTATTCACTTTTCTTGTATACAAATCTATTGATTATTAACTTGATTGCCTTGATTTTAGTGTCAAAGATCGAATTCTTGAATTTTTGGCCGTTGGTAAACTGAGAGGCACCGTCCAAGGCAAAATCTTATGTCTTGTAGGTCCCCCAGGAGTCGGTAAAACTTCTATAGGAAAATCCATCGCCAGAGCTTTAGATCGACAATTTTTTCGTTTTTCAGTTGGTGGTTTAGCAGATGTAGCTGAGATTAAAGGTCATCGAAGAACTTATGTGGGAGCTATGCCAGGAAAAATTATTCAAGCACTTAAAAAAGTTCAAACTGAAAATCCTTTAGTGTTGATTGATGAAATCGATAAACTTGGGAAAGGTCATCAAGGCGATCCAGCATCAGCATTGTTAGAAATGTTAGATCCAGAGCAAAATTCAAGCTTTTTAGATCATTATCTTGATGTTCCCATCGACTTGAGCCGAGTTTTGTTTGTATGTACAGCTAATCTTTTAGACACTATTCCAGCGCCTTTACTTGATAGGATGGAAGTCATAGAAGTGAATGGGTATGTGACGGATGAGAAGATGGCTATTGCCGAGAAATATTTGGTTCCTCAGGCTAAAGAAACAAGTGGATTGAAAGAAGCTGATGTAGTGATTGATGAAAAGGTGATTGGTCAGTTGATTAGATATTATTGTCGGGAATCAGGTGTGAGAAGGTTAAAACAAAATATTGAAAAGGTAATTCATTCCTGAGGTTTCATTTGATATTGTTTTTGAATTCATGCTAATATATTAATCTTTTTTTTTCTCATGGTGGTGATGATGATGATGATGATGATGATGATTTGGTTGGTTGAATTTAGTTGTACCGTAAAGCAGCTTTAAAAATTGTCAAAGATTTAGGAGAAGATGATTTACCTGAGTCTTCTGCAATGACTATTCCACCACCTCCTAATACTACTACTACTACATCTCCACTTTCTGTTAATCAAGATCATTCTCAAATTATCAGAGAAGTTGGAAAAGTTGAAGATTCTGGCTCTTTACCTGCCTCTCCTTCATCTCCTTTATCATCCTCCTCCTCCTCCTCATCACCATCAAGTGAAGAAAGGAAAACAACTACATCTATTCGTCAACCACTGAAATTGCCAACCTCTTTATCTCTTAAAATTGATATTAATAACTTAATCGATTACGTTGGACCGCCCATTTACCCACAAGATAAACTGTTTCCCACCTCACATTCACCAATAGGAGTTTCCCAGGGCTTAGGTTATACAGGAAACGGTTCCGGATCAGTTATGCCAATCGAAGTAACATTAATGAAAGGACATCAAGGAACCATTCATCTAACTGGCAAATTAGGTCAAGTGATTAAAGAATCGGTTCAAATTGGATTAAGTTTTATTAAAAGTCAAGCATGGGAATTAGGGTTGGTGAATGAAAAAGAAGAAGATTTGATGAAGGATAAGTGTTTACATGTTCATATGCCTGAAGGCAGTGTGGGTAAAGAAGGGCCGAGTGCTGGGATTGCTATTTTGGTCGCGCTTTTGAGTCTGTTTACTAAGACTTCTGTTCGATCTGATCTTGGTGAGTTTGTCTTTTTTTATTTTAGGACGAATGGGTTGGTGATTAATTATCCAACATCTTTTTTGACTTCTTTATACCTATATGTATTTATGTGAGTAGCCATGACGGGTGAGATGACCCTATCAGGTCAAGTTTTACCAGTGGGTGGATTAAAAGAGAAGCTTTTAGCTGCTCATCGAGCTGGTATTAAGAAAGTTTTAGTACCGCTGGGGAATCGAGCTGATATTGAGTATAATGTAAGCTTTTTTTTTTTTTTTTTTTTTTTTTTTTTTTTCAAAAAAAAAAGTCAGAGGAGTGTGGTTTTTGTCTTTGTGGGTGTGCCGGGGTGATTGGTTTAATATGTATCTATAGGTTCCTCAATCGGTTAAAGAAGGAATCGAGATTACGTATGTGGATGATGTGAGGGAAGTGATTAGGATGGTTTTTGATGGGTGCAAAGTTGTCGAGAGGCTTAAAGAGTTACGTTAGTCTTTTTTCTTTTTATATATTTTATTGTTTTTTTGGCTGGGAGGTAGGGAAGTTGGAGGGTTTTTTTTTTTTTTTTTGGATTTTGTGTGGCTGATTTTTTTTTTTTTTATATATAAAAGAAGGGATGTTACCATTGGTTGAGAAGAAGCAATGTGAGTGAGAGAGTGATTTGGGGGGATAGTATATAATGGATTATGTTTATAGGTAGAGGCGGAGAAGGAGGGAGGACAGTGTATGAGAGTGTGTGTGTAGTGAAGAGCAGTGGGAGGAAAAGAAGGAGGTTATTATTATTATTATTTTATTTTATAGTATATGTTTGTACACAGTTGGTAGATTTGATTTTAAGAGAAATAGAGAGAGAGAGAGTAAAGTTTAAGGTTATGTGTTATTTTTTTATTTTCTTATTTGTTTTGTTTTGTTTTGTTAGAGGAAGAGTGGAAGGGGGGGGGGGGAGACAAGAGGGAAAAGAAGTGGAGGGAATTATAATTGGAACTACTCATTCATTTTTGTATATACTGTTGAAGACATGTAAGCTGTAAAAAACTGAGAGTTTAAGATTAGAGTTTAGAGGGGCATCACTCTTCATGTCAGGCTGAGGTCAAGTACAGAGATGTGAACTAGCTTGAATGGTCAGTTGTCTAGAAGGTTTTAATGGTCCTATATGAATACAGTAGTACAAATCCAATAAGTATTGAAATATAACTCCATATAAGGGTCTCAGTCATTTTTAATCTCACTAAAAATATAATTGGGTTACAATCTTTATTATAGTTGGTAGAAAAATGGATGTAATCAATTCATATATACTATTCAAAGACTTATTAAAAGTACTGATTGGTATGTAGTGTCATTGGTTTGGTTATATTGGTTTAGATTGTAAATGAGAAAGAATGAAGAAAACAAGACCCAAAACTGCTCTCCTTTTATAGACCATCACTTCCCCAATGAGCTGCTTGATTTACCAGCTCTATAAACAGTTAATGACACCTCATTCCAGATAATAGACATGTCCATCAACATCCCTAGTGACCTATAACATAATTAAAAGAATAACTATTTCCAAAATTTTGCAATAATGGGGAACATCCATCAACAATAAAGACTAAGCAAAAAAAATAAAAAATAAAAAAATAAAAAATAAAAAAATAAAATAAAAAATAAAATAAAAAAATAAAATAAAAAAATAAAATAAAAAATAAAATAAAAAATAAAAAAATAAAAAATAAAAAATAAAAAATAAAAAATAAAAAAATTAAAAAATTAAAAAAAAAAAAAATTAAAAAAAAAAAAAATTAAAAAAAAAAAAAATTAAAAAAAAAAAAATTAAAAAAAAAACCACTAAAAATAGGAAACTTAAAATCAACACTCATTATTACACTATCATCACAGGGGGATAAACAGTAAAAAAAAAAAAAATAAAAAAAAATAAAAAAATAAAAAAAAAAAAAAAAAAAAAAAAAAAAAAAAAAAAAAAAAAAAAAAAAAAAAAAAAAAGGTGGGGGCGGGCTAATCATGATATTATACTATGTGAACTCACTGTTTTTAAAAAAAAAAAAAGAAGCCCAAAAGTGACTGAGAAACCACTTTAAAAAAAACCCCCCCCTCCCCCCCCCCCCCAAAAAAAAAAAAAAAAAAAAAAAAAAAAAAAAAACCCCCCCCCCAAAAAAACCCCCCCCCAAAAAAAAAAAAAAAAAAAAAAAAAAAAAAAAAAAAAAAAAAAAAAAAAAAAAAAAAAAAAAAAAAAAAAAAAAAAATTGGGTGTGAGATATGGGGTCATTACATGCAGTCCTTGGAAGGCGCTTGTAAGGGTAAATCCTTGACTAATTTTAGTCCAATCTAAGCATGGTAGTGAAATAAGGCACCAAGCTTGAGGTTATTAATGAAATTTGTGCATATAAAGAGGGTCAATGCATTTGTAATTAAGCTAGGACACTACATAAGCACCTGTCGCCTATTTTAGTGTGTTTCCCAACATTGGGCTTAGAAGGTGGGGTAAGTATAATGTGAAAAAGCTCACTTTGCTAAATATGAAGCAATTCACATGGGAAAAATGCAGGCAGTATAAGGCCAGTACACAGAAGCCATTTCTGGCATAAAAAAATACCAAATTTGAAAAGTGTTATTTTTATGCATTTAAGTAGCCAAATAAATTGTCATAATTAAGACAAAATGATCTGTACAAGCTCATTTTTAATAAATATTATTAAATTTATAGTGTATATAGTCAACTTTTAAGTGCAATAAAGCACATTTCTTGTTTTTTACATCAAATAATGAAAATAACAGCTTTAAGTCTACTTAAAAATTATGTAGCCTTATATTTAAGGTTCTTAAGGTGACCCTAGTATAGTTTTCAACTTAATATTAGGTATATAAGACTCATAAAAGGAAGATATATGCGTGTATATAAGGTGTTATAATGTCATATTTTGTATTTTATCATAAATTTACTTATGTATACTATGTGTGTACTGTAATTTATTGCTCCCATGTATATCCCATCTGTTTAAAATAAATTATAAATACTTTTTACTCAGTCCGGGGCATATCCAGGCTGACACTTCAAGTTATTAACCATTGGGATGGCTCTTTTATGTATCTTTTTTTTCATGTTGAAGGTTTTTAAGGTTTTTTTTCCTTATGTATGACTGATTATTTTTATTGTTTGGATTTTTATTTAGGTAATATTTAGTTTTAAAAAATTAGGGGGGGGGGGAGGAAGGGAGGGAAAGTGTCAACCAGACTATCCTAGACTTACCCAGTAAATAATTAATTATTTATTAGAGTTAAGATAGGTGTTTACCTCTCATTTAAATGAGTTACACTTACTTTATATAAATGATTTATACAAGTTTAACTTATCAATATTTTAACACGAGTAATGATATAATTCTATTGTTTCCTCTTTTTTTTTATAATTGTTATTATTATTATTATTATTATTATTTTTATTGTCAAGGTATCTTTCAAGTCTAGAAGGTTTTATAGGGTGGTCCAATGGCGGTAACAACAATTTTTAAGGGATTCAAACTCAGGTACATATTTTCCTATCTTAAAGATTGTTTACTCAATAATAAGAGGTAAAGTTTTAATTATTATTATAATTAATGAATTAGAACTAAGTAATCGTAAGTACTAAAAACAATAATAAATAGTAATAAATGTTTAAGTGTAGTAATTGTTTTAATAATGTAAGTAAGTAAGCAAAAATAATGAATCAAAAATACAAAAAGAGAGGGCCTTTTATAGGCAAAGATGTGAGAAAAAGAAACTAAATAAAGAGTGTATAGGAAATAATATAAGATATACTAAATAGTGCGTAAATAAAAGGTATCATTTTATTTGAAATAAAAATGAGAATCCCTTGGTCTGTCACATTTAGTACAAAAAAATTTGATTTAAAATGGAGATTCAACAAAATCTAAATAAAGGAATTTGAAAAGTTTCTTCTTTTTATATTTTTTATATCTTTTGATACTATTTTTATTCCCTCTCATCTGTATTATTGAGCACGGTGTTAGGGAGTAAAAAATGTGTGTGACAGTTACTTATTTTTATTAATTATTAACATTACTTATTGTACTTAGCTAGTTAGTTGTAAGTAATACATAAGTAGCTATTGAATAATTAATTATTAATAAGGATTAAAAGTTGTGGCTTCATCTCTGTAAAATAATTCATTATTTTACTGGGTAAGTCCGGTAGCTTGGCTGACAGTTATTGTTATTATTTTTATTATTATTATTGTTACTATTCTTTGACAGGGTCCTCCTCATAATAGCTGAAAAGTAAAACTAAAACTAAAAAAAAACATACTAAATATAAAATAAACTAGTTTGATTTATAATTTTTTAATTTTTCAGACTTTTTAAATTTTTTTTAAATTTTTAAATTTTTAAATTTTTAAATTTTTTAATTTTTTAATTATTAAATTTTTAAATTTTTAAATTATTAAATTATTAAATTTTTAAATTTTTTAATTATTAAATTTTTTAAATTTTTAAATTTTTTAAATTTTTAAATTTTTAAATTTTTAAATTTTTAAATTTTTTAAATTTTTAAATTTTTAAATTTTTAAATTTTTAAATTTTTAAATTTTTAATTTTTTAAATTTTTAAATTTTTTAATATTTAAATTTTTAAATTTTTAAATTTTTAAATTTTTAAATTTTTAATTTTTTAATTTTTTAATTTTTTAAATTTTTAAATTTTTAAATTTTTAAATTTTTTGAATTTTTAAATTTTTAAATTTTTAAATTTTTAAATTTTTAAATTTTTAAATTTTTTAATTTTTTAATTTTTTAATTTTTTAATTTTTTAATTTTTTAAATTTTTAAATTTTTAAATTTTTAAATTTTTTAAATTTTTAATTTTTTAATTTTTTAATTTTTTAATTTTTAAATTTTTTTATTTTTAAATTTTTAAATTTTTAATTTTTAAATTTTTAAACTTTTGAATTTTTTAAATTTTTAATTTTTAAATTTTTAAATTTTTAAATTTTTAAATTTTTTAATTTTTTAATTTTTTAATTTTTAAATTTTTAAATTTTTTTATTTTTAAATTTTTAAATTTTTAAATATTTAAATTTTTTGAATTTTTATATTTTTAAATTTTTTGATTTTTAAATTTTTAAATTTTTAAATTTTTAAATTTTTAAATTTTTAAATTTTTAAATTTTTTGATTTTTAAATTTTTAAATTATTAAATTTTTAAATTTTTTAAATTTTAAATTTTTTTATTTTTAAATTTTTAAATTATTAAATTTTTAAATTTTTTAAATTTTTAAATTTTTAAATTTTTAAATTTTATAATTTTATAATTTTGTAACTTTGTAATTTTATAATTTTATAATTTTATAATTTTATAATTTTTAAGTTTTTTTTTAAATTTTTAAATTTTTAAATTTTTAATTTTTAAATTTTTAAATTTTTAAATTTTTAAATTTTTTGAATTTTTAAATTTTTTAAATTTTTAAATTTTTAAATTTTTAAATTTTTAAATTTTTAAATTTTTAAATTTTTAAATTGTTTAAATTTTTAAATTTTTAATTTTTAAATTTTTAAATTTAAAATTTTTAAATTTTTAAATTTTTTTATTTTTTAATTTTTTAAAATTTTAAAATTTAAAATTTTTGAATTTTTAAATTTTTAAATTTTTAAATTTTTTGATTTTTAAATTTTTTAAAATTTTAAAATTTAAAATTATTAAAATTTTAAATTTTTTAAATTTTTAAATTTTTTGAATTTTTTGAATTTTTGAATTATTAAATTATTAAATTTTTTGAATTTTTTGAATTTTTGAATTTTTGAATTTTTAAATTTTTAAATTTTTTGATTTTTAAATTTTTTAATATTTTAATATTTTAATTTTTTAATATTTTAATATTTTAATTTTTTAATTTTTTAATTTTTTAATTTTTTAATTTTTTAATTTTTTAATTTTTTAATTTTTTAATTTTTTAAATTTTTTAAATTTTTTAAATTTTTTAAATTTTTAAATTTTTAAATTTTTAAATTTTTAAATTTTTTAAATTATTAAATTATTAAAATTTTTAAATTTTTAAATTTTTAAATTTTTTAAATTTTTTGAATTTTTGAATTTTTGAATTTTAAATTTTTAAATTTTTTAAATTTTTAAATTTTAAATTTTTAAACTTTTGAATTTTTAAATTTTTAAATTTTTAAATTTTTAAATTTTTAAATTTTTAAATTTTTAAATTTTTAAATTTTTAAATTTTTAAATTTTTTGAATTTTTAAATTTTTAAATTTTTAAATTTTTAAAATTTTAATTTTTTAATTTTTTAATTTTTTAATTTTTTAATTTTTTAATTTTTTAATTTTTTAATTTTTAAATTTTTTAAATTTTTTAAATTTTTAAATTTTTAAATTTTTAAATTTTATAATTTTATAATTTTGTAACTTTGTAATTTTATAATTTTATAATTTTATAATTTTATAATTTTTAAATTTTTTAAATTTTTAAATTTTTAAATTTTTAATTTTTAAATTTTTAAATTTTTAAATTTTTAAATTTTTAAATTTTTTAATTTTTTAATTTTTTAATTTTTTAATTTTTTAATTTTTTAATTTTTAAATTTTTAAATTTTTAAATTTTTAAATTTTTAAATTTTTAAATTTTTAAATTTTTAAATTTTTAAATTTTTAAATTTTTTGAATTTTTAAAATTTTAAAATTTTTAATTATTAAATTTTTAAATATTTAAATTTTTAAATTTTTAAATTTTTAAATTTTTAAATTTTTTAAATTTTTAAATTTTTAAATTTTTAAATTTTTAAATTTTTTAAATTTTTAAATTTTTTAAATTTTTAAATTTTTAAATTATTAAATTATTAAATTTTTAAATTTTTTAAATTTTTTAAATTTTTTAAATTTTTAAATTTTTTAAATTTTTAAATTTTTTAAATTTTTTAAATTTTTAAATTTTTAAATTTTTAAATTTTTAAATTTTTAAATTTTTAAATTTTTAAATTTTTAAATTTTTAAATTTTTTGAATTTTTTGAATTTTTAAATTTTAAATTTTATAATTTTATAATTTTTAAATTTTTAAATTTTTTGAATTTTTAAAATTTTAATTTTTTAATTTTTTAATTTTTTAATTTTTTGAATTTTTAAATTTTTAAATTATTGAATTTTTAAATTTTTTGAATTTTTTGAATTTTTGAATTTTTTGAATTTTTAAATTTTTAAATTATTAAATTATTAAATTTTTAAATTTTTAAATTTTTAAACTTTTAAATTTTTTAAATTTTTTAAATTTTTAAATTTTTAAATTTTTAAATTTTTAAATTTTTAAATTTTTAAATTTTTAAATTTTTTGAATTTTTAAAATTTTAATTTTTTAATTTTTTAATTTTTTAATTTTTTGAATTTTTAAATTTTTAAATTTTTAAATTTTTGAATTTTTAAATTTTTAAATTTATAAATTTTTTAAATTTTTAAATTTTTTGATTTTTAAATTTTTTAATATTTTAATATTTTAATTTTTTAATTTTTTAATTTTTTAATTTTTTAATTTTTTAATTTTTAAATTTTTAAATTTTTAAATTTTTAAATTTTTAATTATTAAATTTTTAAATTTTTAAATTTTTAAATTTTTAAATTTTTTAATTTTTTAATTTTTTAATTTTTAAATTTTTAAATTTTTTGATTTTTAAATTTTTTAATATTTTAATATTTTAATATTTTAATTTTTTAATTTTTTAATTTTTTAATTTTTTAATTTTTTAATTTTTAAATTTTTTAATTTTTAAATTTTTAAATTTTTAAATTTTTAAATTTTTAAATTTTTAAATTTTTAAATTTTTAAATTTTTAATTTTTTAATTTTTTAATTTTTAAATTTTTTAATTTTTTAATTTTTTAATTTTAAAATTTTTTGAATTTTTAAATTTTTAAATTTTTAAATTTTTAAAATTTTAAATTTTTTAAAATTTTAAATTTTTAAATTTTTAAATTTTTAAATTTTTTGAATTTTTTGAATTTTTGAATTTTTTGAATTTTTAAATTTTTAAATTATTAAATTTTATAATTTTTAAATTTTTAAATTTTTTGATTATTAAATTTTTTGATTAAATAAAAAAATTATAATAATACTTATTTTACTTATTTTAATAAAATTTTTATAAAATTTTATTATGTCATAAATTCTTATTTTAAATGCATATAATACATCACTTTATTCCCTCCAATAAAATATTATACATTTTACTGGGCTCCTGAGACAGCCTACTCTAAAAAAACAATAAAAAAAATGCTAAGATTTTTTCTTTTTTTACTTTTTTAACAGAGTATGAAGGTTAGAAATTTCTTTTTCCAGGTATCCATGTATCATGTTCAGATGATTTATTTTTTTTTATATCTCAAAAAATATTCACTACCCTTTTCAGCAGTGATAATTCTATCATTGAGCATTTTATCAATTTCTGCAGTTTTGGTGACTTCCTGAGGGTTTTTCTTAGGTCTTCCCCTTGTTTTGGGAAATAAGTCACTGTTGGAAGTATAAGGTTTAAGCAAGGAAATGGAGAAAAATGGATGTTTTCTATCATATGGAGAAAACAGTTCTACTTCTACTACATTATCACCAACCATTCTTTGAACAACAAATGGACCTAAAAATGGATTTTTTAATTTGTTATTGGCTTGTAAATCGAAATGGACAGTAGATATCAACACTTCATCACCCTTTTTAAATGTGTATTCTTTATGGGATTTATCCCATCTTTTCTTCTCATATTCAAATGCTTTATCAATACAGCTCTGAGCATGGTTTCTGAATAGCTGCTGCATTTGCACAAAAGATTTAACACCAGGGTTTAATTCCAACTTAGGTAATTAATTATTGAGAATTTGAGCAGGAGTGTTTGGGACATAACCTAACCAAAGCTCAAAAGGCTTTTTCTCAGTGACAGAGTGAACAGTGCTATTATAAGCAAATTCAAGACCTGGAAATATAGTAACCCATACATGAATGAACATGTCATTATCTTTATATTCCAAACCAAAGGCAAAATACCTTCTAATCATATCCTCTAGAGTTTGAATCATCCTTTCAGCTAAACCATCAGTTTGGGGAAGGTGAGCTGTAGAAAATTTTAACTCACAGCCACATATATCCATCAATGACATCTAAAATTCAGAGGTGAATTTAGGGTTTCTGTCAGAGATGATGGCTTTTGGGAATCCAAAAATATTAAACATGTATGACCACCATAAGAAAGCTAATTCTTTTGTGGATACATCTTTGTGGGTAGGAATAAATATGCACATTTTTGTGAATCTATCTACTATTACCCAACAAGAGTTATAACTGTCTTTACCTGCTACAGGAAGACCAGTGAAAAAATCCATGTTAATTATTTGCCAAGGAGCATCAGGTGCTTCAATATTTGGTAATAACCCTGCTCTTTTACCTGTCAACCTTTTAGATTTCTGGCAGGAATCACAAGATTCAACATATAATTTTGTATCTTCAGACATATTAGCCCACCAAGCAGTGTTTTTAATTCTGATTATGGTTTTCTCAAGATCAAAATGTCCAGCTAATATGTCATCATGACAAAGTTTGAGGATAGTTTCTTTCATAGAAGGAGGAATTACAATTACATTAGTAAGCTTTTTTCTATAATATATATAACCATCTTCAATAGAAAACTTTCCTTTAATCAAAGCATTTTGATACTTTTCAGGAAGAGTTTTAATCAATTCTTGAATTGAAGCATTCTTAGGATCATTTAAGATAGTAACTAATTTATTTAAATCAGAATCCTTATCATATGAATCCAGTATTAGTTGTAATAACTCTTCTTCCATATCAACTATAAATATACCATGGATATGGACAGTATCATCTTCAGGTACATAAGCAGAATTGGAGTCATTATTTGGCAGAGGCAGTCTGGACAGCATATCAACATTGGTGTGAACATTTCTAGCCCTATGGATAATTGTCATCTGTCCTCTGTATTCTTGAACAGCAATTTGCCACCTAAACATATGTCTGTTTGGTGTTTTTAAGTTTAAGAGTGATTTAACAGCACTGAAACCAGTAACTAATTCAAATTTTTGATCATACAGGTAATAATGAAGCTTTTCCAAAGCTCAAACAACTGCTAAGCATTCTAGTTGAGGGGAACCATATTTCAATTCACTATTTCTCAAGGTTCTTGAAATATAACAAATTACAACCTCTGAGGATTTATCATTAATAATTTGTTTCTGGTGGAGGGCAGCACCCAGACCAACAAAGCTAGAATCTGTGTAGAGAATAAAAGGTTTATTGAAATCTGGAAGAGCCAGGATTGGGGTCAGTCATTAAACATTTCTTCAATGTTTCAAAAGCGTGTTGAGTATCCTCATTCCATATATAAGCTACATCCTTTCTGGTTAATTTGGTTAGGGGCAGGCCTATGACTTGAAAATTTTTAATGTACTGTCTACAGTAACCACACATTCCCCAAAAACTTTGTATTTCTCTTACAGAAGTTGGTGCTTTTACATTCTGGATAGCAGCAACTTTACCCTGGTCTACACATATTTGTAAGCCAGAAACAACATCACCCAGGACTTTTAGGGATTGAAAACCAAATTTACACGTTTTTAAGGATAGAGTCATGTTAATGTCATCCATTTTTTGGAAGAATTTCCCTAAGTGTTGCATATGTTCATTAAAAGTTTTAGAAAAAACTATGATATCATCAATATAAACCATCAACTATCCTTCAATTATCTCCCAATTACATGTATTATCCATTAATTTTTGGAACATTGAAGGGGCATTCTTAGGGACAAAAGGAATCCTAACATATTTATCAATTCCCATATGAGTTGTAATTAGCAAAAAATTTTGGGAAGATTTATCAATAGGTATTTTATGATAACCTTTATTACCATCCAGATAGCTTATGAATTTTTCACCTTGCAAGGTAGCATGTATAGAGCTAATTGTGGGTAAAGGTTAAATATCATCCACAGTATAAGTGTTCAATACTCTATAATCACCACATAACCTGGCTTTATCTTTCTCATAAGAAATTAGGACAGGTGAGATAACACAATATTTAGGTGTTTCAACTATCTTTTTAATAATATTCATTTTTAAAAGGGTAGAGATATTGTCTTCAATATCTTTTCTCTTTGTGGGAGAAGCAGGATAAGGCTTCTTCTTTAAACTAGGTGGTATTTCAGTTAACGGGCATGATAATGAAAGCTTCATTTCTTCTTTTACCAATCCTAATTCATGTGACCCATGAGCAAAGGCCATAGGAAAAGATTTTATCAATTTAATGATGGAATTATTATCCTCACCAGAAAGTTATTCTCCAAAAGAAGCATTGTCAATTTCAGACACAAGGGAAGGCATTTCTTTTGTAGATCTTCCATTATATTGAACTACAGAATGACATGTGTTCAATCCTGGTGTTAATAATTTTATGGGGGATGAAATCTTAAATTTTCTCTTCCCATTCATCCCCATTGTAAAGCATTGGTTTGAAGGATCCAATTTTATACCATATTTGGTTTAAATATCATTTCCCACAATAAAAAAACTGCTTAAGTTATCATTTTTCATGACAAAAAAAATCACATATAGATCTTACAAAACCATGGTTATATTTGAAAAATTCTGTGGCTTTGTATTTACCAATGGGGGGACAAAACAGAGCCATAACCTCTCCAATTCTCAGAAATGATAGGCATGAGTTTTGATTTATAATCTTGGTCCACTGAAGCAAGTGCTTTTTCAGATACTACACTTCCTCCAGCTTTAGAATCTAAGACAACCTCAATGTTATTTCCATTGATCAAGACTGGTGCCTTGAGAGGGGCAATAATAATTGAGCTTTCCTCAAGGTTTCTTATGATCTCAGCATCTTCTACTGTAGATAAATCATTATTCTCAATATCAATATTATTTAAATAATGAATATCCTCTTCCAGCATTAAAATTTTCTGGTGAGATTCATATGAAATATTGCTGGCACAATCACTTGAAGTATCATCCAGTGCTATTGTGTCATCATCATGTTCCTCTGTCTGTTCAACAAGATTTATCTTCTTGTCACAAACATGGCCTTTCTGCCAAGGCTTTCTGCATTTGAAGCAAGTGTTTGTTGCATACTTTTTGGGTGCAACAGGGGCAGAAGTTTTACCAACCTTTTCCAGAGGTTTCTGTTGGTAATTGGAGGTTTTCTCTAATGAAGTTCTAGGAATGAATCTTCTAGAATCATACTTGTTATTTAGAAGGATCTCATTACAAGTATTAATGAAAGAAGAAGGTTCTCTTGAGAACTCAGTCCTAGAAACTATTAAGTCTCTCCGACACTACGCAAAATAGGGGGTGGACTTGCTATCAAGTCCTCAACCTGAACTCAGATGGAACTCAGACTGAACTCATACTGAACTATACTTGAACACCCACCTAAAACTGTTCTTCTGAGTGGTGTTCATTCCTGATTGTATGGTTCCTTTATCAATAGCTCAATTTGTGCTCAATCTGTGGTGAGTTTGGGTCCAAGGTTGTGGACTTGCTAGCAAGTCCGCCCCCCATATTGTGTGGTGAGAGACATAGGTAATTTATAGAGGATCCTGTCCTTCCATAACTTAAACTCCATATCTGGGTCCATTTCCCTCAAGATTTTCACAAGCTTCATCAGGAACTCAATAGGTTTTTCAGTAGAAGAGCTATATCTGGTTTCTTCATACTGCCTTTGTTGAGCTAACCTAAATTTGGAACCACCAAATTGTGCCTTAATTAATTTTTTCCAATCTTCCCATGAGTAGTCATTTTTATCCAAGAGAACAGATTCATACCACATTAGGACTACATTGGTAAATAAATAAATTAATTTTGACACAATTTCCTCATCTGGGAGTTTGTAAGAATTTTTTAGATTATCAATCCTGCAAATGAACTGCTTCCAATCAGAGGAAGAGTCACCATCAAATGTTGGATGCTGATCCAGTTTAAGCCAATTTTTCTGGTTACTGACACTACACAATATAGGGGGTGGACTTGCTAGCAAGTCCTCAACCTGAACTCAGATGGAACTCAGATGGAACTCAGATGGAACTCAGACTGAACTCATATTAAACCCATACTGAACTCTACTTGAACACCCACCTAAAACTGTTCTGCTGAGTTGTGTTCATCCCTGATTGTGTGGTTCCTTTGTCAATAGCTCAATGTGTGTTCAATCTGGGGTGAGTTTGGGTCCAAGGTTGCGGACTTGCTAGCAAGTCCGCCCCCCATATTGTGTGGTGTGAGATGGTCCACCTTTTGATTAGAATTATTTAAGATTAATAGTTCTTGAATTTTTGAAAGGTGTTCAGAAATTTCATTATTTACAGAAACAGATGGTGCATGGCCATTAAAATATTTTTTTCTAGTTGCAAAAGATTTCACAGACTCATTTTCAGGTTGTTTAATGGCTGAAAGAGGAGGAAAAAAGGAGCTGCTTTTTTCAGGCTTTTTTCCTTTATTTTCATTCAGCTTATGGGCAGCATTTTGATCCACACCATAATGATTTACAGTTAAGGCTGAGAATTTTTCCTCTAGGTCAGACAAATAATTTCTTATCCATGGAATTACCGACATTTGGTCATTGATTTTTGTAAGGGATAAGAGTCTTCATAAACTAAGTATTTGTTACTCAGAGCTTGGAAATCAATTTTCAGTTTTTTCAACTCATTGTGTAGAGACTTATTTTCACTTTTTAATGAAGAATTCTCATCAATAAGGGGTTTTAACTCATTTATAGTTTTTTTCAGATGAAGATTTTTATCTGAAATAGCTTCATGATCACTTCTTATTTGTTTTTGTTGGCTAAGAACAATATTCAAAGTATCTTTTATTTTAAAATAAGCTGTATCTTGTACAAAAGAACTCACTTTACAATTTAAATGCAAATTATTTAATCTGTCACTTTCATGCACTAATACATCTCTTAAAATTTTGTCTTTTACAACATAATCAAGAGAATACTTTCTTAGAAGTTTTCTCAAGCAAGGCATATACTTCAGGGGCAACTGAATCATTTTTAATTGTAAGAGAAGGATTAATTAAAGAAGTTGAAGTTAAATGTTGTCACTGGACAACCTACACACAAGGTCAAGGGTTTTCCTGATAGTGAGATGGAGGGAGGAATTCAGAAACTTCTTCCAAGCACAGAGGAAATGTTTGAGGAAGTGATTCGAGGATGATTCAAAGGAAGAGCTACTGCTTTGAGATATGTTTGATAAGAATCTCAATATAATTTAAAGATAATATTAATATTCTTAGGATCTCACAAAGGGTTGTAAACTCAATAATCAAAGATTTAAGTTTTAGAAATGATTACTGAGAAAATAAGGAAATGTACAATAATAATGATTTAACTTGAAGCTTTACCACTATTAATTATATATAAGTTTTATAATTTAATTCTAAAGAAATATCGAACCAAAATCCAACCCCTTTTATATCCATTACTCCTCCTCGCATTGACCTCATACCCATCCATCATTCCGCACACCACAGACCTCTGAAAATACACCTGTTACACCTGGACCCTCCTCACTAACATCCATTAACCCTTTAATCCTCTACTAACCATCCTGTCCATGCTCACTACCCCTGTTAATAACCCATAGATACTTAATAAACCTTTTAGCGTAATATTGCATTGACTATTGCGCTGTGCATTGCTTATCGAAGAAAAGACTAAACACACTATTGAGAGATTGACTAATTTTTAGATTTAAATTTTAGATTAGCATGGTTGAATAGCGATTTCAAAAAGGAAAAGTTGCAGTTGCTATGTGATTTGCTTTCTGCGCTTTGAGTATGGATTTAGACCTCTTTATTATTGATTTAATGAGCTGCTTTTGCCTCAAGTGTCACGTGGCACATGAAAAATGTAAAGGCTCATCAAATAACAATTTACTAATTACATCATTAGGGCTACTCATAACAGGAATTTGTCTTTTAATAGGTTTAAAAGTTCTTTCACCATTTTCAACCAGATTACCTGTAGAGGAAGATTTATACTATACATGCCAACATGTTTATCAAACAGATTACTTACCATGGCAAGGGAGAAAATTTCCCCTGTGCCTTCTTTCTTCTGCCTCCTTGATAAGGATGGGCCTGAGGAGGTTGATGGTAGGTTTGTGTCCTGGATGGGCCAGGGTGTTGAGCTGCTGGTTGATGTACATTCTGCTGGTAATGGCTCATCAGGTAGTCCCATTTCCACTGTTCCACTTGTAGAGTGTTTTGAATTTGAGTGAAAGACCTGGGTTCCTGATGGGGCTGAGGTTGAGGCTGAGTGGTTGGGAAAGGAGGAGGTTGAACCTGCTTGTGATTTAAGAGCTCCTGCATCTGTTGCCAGAGTGTGTCTACTATTGCCTTGTACTTCATGCTTTCTGCCTTCAGTTCTTTTATGTGGCTGGACAGATTATTTATTTGTTGCATCAGAGGGATCTTTTTTATTTTTATACCCTTTAGAGGATTTTCCTGATTGATCTGAGGCTTTACTTCTTTCAGAGTAGTTTGGTGAGGGGGGTTTGCCACTTGTCCTGAAATTTCTATGTCCTGAAGAGTATGAAGGTTTTTTGTCAGCTGAAGAGTTATTGTAAATTAATTTTGAAGAACCTACAGATTCATCATCAACATCCACTTCAATTTCATCAACATGAAGATTATCCATGCTGTTTGCCAAACTACTGGACATAAAAACTGTGAACAAAATTTATATTTTTCAAAATAAAAAATAATCAAATTATTTAAAAAAAAATAAAAATAAAAATTTTATTCAAATTTTAAATTAATTAACAATAAAAATGTAATACAAAAATATGTAATTGCTAAAATAATAGGTCATGGGTTATTGTCAGCCAGGCTACTAGACTTATCCAGTAAAATAATTAATTATCTTACTGAGATGAAGCCACGCCCTTTTAATTCTTATTAATAATTAATTATCTTATATTTACTTATGTATTACTTACAATAAACTAATTAAGTACAATAAGTAAATTTAGTAATTAATAAAAATTAATAAATGTCCCGTATATTTTCACTCCCTAACACTGTGCTCAATAATAAGTTGAAAAGGTAATAAAAATATTATTAAAATATTAAAGTCTAAAAAATTCAAATCTCTTTATTAAGAAATTTAAAATTCAGTTAAAATAACATTTTAATTCAAATGTTCTATACTAAGTGTGAAAATTTAAGGGAACTCAAAATTTATATCAAATAATGTGATACCTTTTATTGATTCATTGTTATAGTATAACTTATATGTTCACATTCTTTCTTTTCATTAAGTTTTTTTTCTCTCACACTCCCTTATTGGATGTCTTTAAAACCGTGTGTTATCTGTAAGTTTATCTAGTATATAAGTATAATTTTAATAGTAAATATTAATGGTCCTACTGCTTATTGATAAATGATTTAGTGATTAAACCTCAGGGGAAGACTAATAAAATAGTTAGACTCAAATAAAACTCACAATACTTGGATTTATATGTGTGCTAGTGGTGGAAAATAGATAAATATAATATAGTTATAGCTTATATAAAGATAATATCAATTTATAAATGCTTTATAATATATTTCTATGTGATAATAATTTTTTGTAGTGTTTAATTGATTTTTAGTAAGTAAGTGATGTCCAATAACCTGTCATGTCTCTCCTTACTTATACCAAAATACACTGGAGTGCACAGACCTTCAATCCAGATGATGTCACTGCTATCCCCGGAAATTACAGCACTGTGAGGGCCCATCACCTCCCCATGGTGTCCACTTCTAGCAGATTCAACACCCAGCCCTCCAGTAAGGACCCTCCTGTGAAGATTTGTAGATATTCTCTTCTCTTCTAATTTTGTTTATTGTACATGCTGAGCACTCATTAGTTGCACATGAACTGTTAGCACATCTATTTATTATATTATCAAAACTATCACATCTTTTTGCTGTGCTATCCAATCTTATATCTAATTTCTACTTTGGGGGAACCTCTTTGTATTTAAATATTTCTACTTGTTTCTTCCTCTTTTCTTCATCTCTTTTATTTTCACTCAAAGTTTTATCATTACTTTTACAGGTTAAGTGTTTTCATGTTTTTATTATAATATTTATTAATGTTAGTTTCTCCTTTCTATTTTCTGCACTGATTTAGGTACATTAGCAGAGATCACATTATTGAGAGGCAAAAGCTTCATTCACTAATTGAACAATTATTTTATTTTATAAAAGGTTTATAACATTTCTGAAATTGATCTCTGTTATTTTTGCTCAACGTTTTATCATTACCTTTACAGGTACATTAGCAGAGATCACATTATTGAGAGGCAGAAGCTCCGTTCACTAATTGAATGATTATTTTATTTTATAAAAGGGTTCTTTCAGGTTATGGGCCCAGTGCTCTATTGAATTTCATCAGAAAATACATTTGATTTCCCATCACCAGCTCCCTCAATCCCTTCATCAGACTCCTCAGCAGCTACTACTCGACCTCCACCAGTCATCATGGAAAATTCTGACATTTCCAATGATTCCTCTCGAAGCATCCCTATCTTATCTTCAGATAACTTTCATGAATGGCGCATAAGAATGCTTGCACATCTTACCCGTCACAAACTAAAATCTCTAGTCTTAGCAAATGTATCACAACCTTCCAAAGATGCCTCTCAAACTCTCAAAGACAATTTTCAGTCAAAAGTTGAAAAAGCAACTGACATCATCATCTCAAAGATTGATACTGGCAATTTGGCTGCCTTTGTCACTGAAGAAGATATGGAGAAACCTTGGCAAATATGGTCAAAACTATGTGCTCAATACGCTGCTGATGATGCTACAAATAGGGCATCAATTTTCTCTCACTATCATGATGTTAAATGTCATGATAAAGGCCTCAACACTTTTGTCAATGAGTTGAGAGCTCAAATAAATGAACTGGGAGCAGTTGGAGTATCTGTTGAAGGAGAACTTGAAGCACATTGCATCTTACGTCTTTTACCTGATTCTTATCAAACTCATAAAGCTCTCATCTTACATTCCTCTGACGTATCTCATCAAAAACTTTCAGTCCATAATCTTTTATCTTGCCTTGCCAGATTAGCTATAGAATTAGAATCTGATATCACTGAAAATTCAGCACTTGTCTCTAATTCTAAAAATTCCGACAAGCCAAAATGGCCAGTGTGTTGCAACGGGAAACATAATCCAAAAAAAAAGCACAGTGAAGAAAATTGCTTTGAGCTTCACCCTGAGAAGAAGAAAAGTTGAGCAATTTCACAAAATGTGTCAACCACAGAATCTGAGATACATGCTAATATCAGCTATGGTCCGGCTAAAATATTCAAAGCCAGTTTGCACAATGCTGCTGGTGATCTGATCATATTTGACAGTGGTGCAACAGTACATATTTTCCAAAATCAAAAACATTTCAAAAATTATCAGTTTAGTCACAAGCCAATAAAACTAGGCAATGGCTCTATAATTTACAGTCAGGGAATAGGCTCAGTGGATCTTATTACACCAAGATAAGTCATTACATTGACCAAATGTCTTCATGTTCCCTCTATCAATAAAAATCTTGTCGGGATAGGCCCATTCTTTGCCCAAGGATGTAGTCAAATTGTGAATCCCAATGGCATTGTTCAAATTATCAAAGATGATGATCTCATTTTAGATGGAAAATGGGATCCACTTGAAGGACTCATTGTTCTTAATGCTAAGTTTGGTGAGTCTTTTAGTGTTTCTTTCAAGTCTTTTCTGTTATCTAAATCTAAATATGTTTGGCACCATAGACTAGAACATACGAGTGAAGCATATTTGAATAAATTACAAAAAGTTCTTGGTTTTAATTTTGAAAATGATTTAAATATTTTTGAACCTTGCATTGATGCTAAACACCACTCTCATCCTTTTTCTGGAGAAGTTCCCAGAGGCAATCGATTTCTTGAATTCTTACATTGTGATTTAAGTGGAAAAATTACTCCACCTTCCATAGGGAACTCTCACTATTATTTCAAAATAACAGATTCCTTTACATCCTATCGTTTTGTATTTACTATTGAAAACAAAGCAGATACTTTTGATACTTTTCTTAAATTCAAAACTCAAATTGAAAATTTATCAACACAAAAATTAGCCAACCTTGTTTGTGACAATGGCACTGAATTTATTAATAAAAAATTCATAGATCTAAGTGCTAAAGAAGGATTTAAGATCATTACTACATCACCCTATACTCCTCAACAGAATCCAATTTCTGAATGAGGAAATAGAATTACCACTGAAATGGCCAAAGCAATGCTTTTTCATGCAAAAATTCCAGTGGAATTTTGGGGAGAGGCTGTAAATACTGCGGCCTATATCCAACATCGCCTTCCATGTGCCATTATAAATTTTAAGACTCCATACGAGATGAGATTTAATAGAATTCCAAAACTAAATCATATGCTAACTTTTGGTTGTATGGCTTATGCTTTAATTGATAAAAGTTTAAGAAGAGGAAAATTTTCTCCAAATTCTATCAGATGTTGTTTTCTTGGATATGCTGATGATACAACCTCATATTGACTTCTAAGACTTGATAGTAATAAAATTATATATTCTCACAGTGTTATCTTCAATGAATTGAATTTTCCCTTATCTAAAAATTTCAAAAATAACATTCCCTTAGTCAAAATTTTTAATCAATGTGCAGATGGTTTTCAATCCATTTTCAAACCTGATGAAAATCCTTTGAATGAACATTTAGATCAAGAAGTAATGTCTCCAGTGAATGATAACACTGAAATGCTACCTGATAGAAATCAAATAAATTCAGAAAGCTCTAAGTTTTGGGAATATAAAGCAACATCAAATAAAGCAATAAAAGATATTAATTCAAATATTGATGTTGATAACATAATTGAAGGTGCCAGAACACACTCTAAACAAATTCTTAACACTGCCTCATTGATTGAAAATTATCTTTGTATGACTTCATCATTTTCCTCTCACTCTCAACATGATCTCATATTGAACTCAATTTCTTCCGATCCACTCAATTATTATGAAGCAATTAATCGCTCTGATAGTGATGATTGGATTGATGCCATCGATAAGGAATTGGACATGATTGACAAACAAAAAGTATGGGAAATAGTTGAAAAGCCAAAGGATATGCCAACAATCGGATCAGTCTGGGTTTTTAAAATCAAAAGAGATGCTGATGGTGATGTTAGCAAATATAAAGCTAGACTTTGTGCTAGAGGTTGTTCACAGAAAGCTGGCATCAATTATTTCAAAACATTTGCTCCAACAGAAAGATTGACAACCTTACAAGTTCTTATCAGCATAGCCAACAGCAAAGATTGGGATTTTGTGCAGATGGATGTCAAAGGAGCTTTCCTTCATGGAAAGCCAGATGAGGAAGTATTCATAAATTTTCCTTTAGGAATGAAGAAACCTGGACATTTCAAAAATCCTGTCTTGTTACTCAAAAGATCTCTCTATGGCCTAAAACAAGCCTCTCGTTGTTGGTATAATGAGCTTCTAAATTTCTTCTATTCAATAAATTTTCATCCTTCTTCCGCCAATCCATGCTTATTTATCCATGATAATGAACTTAATCCCTGTTTTGTCCATGTGCATGTAGACAATCTATCAATTTTTGGTAAAAAAATTGAATGGTTTAAAGAGGCAATAAAATCTCATTTTGAAATGGAGGATTTGGGAGATGCTATATTTATTTTAGGAATGCGTTGTAGACAATCCTATAGTACTAGCTATAGGCCTTGAACAAGGGAGTTGGAGAAAAACCAGAAAGAATAACCCCTGTCCCTTTAGAAAAACAAGTGAGATTTACCTGCTACAGTAAATTGGTTCCTGTTTACCATAAGCCTCTTTTCCAATACACTTGACTGCTTGATCAGCCAAGAAAGTAGTCCCCAGACAGACTACCAGACCAAAGAACTGAAATGTAGACCAATGTCCACACCAGAGAAAGCAATGATACTTGATGTAGGTTGCAAACCCACACCAGAGACAGAAATGATACTTGCTATAGCTTGCAAGACTATAACAGAGAAAACAGTTGCTAGTAAAGCTAAATGAAGAACTTACTTGCAACAAGACACAGCCAAATTGTGGCCAACAACAGTGAAAACTGCCTGAGACACCATATATAATCACCAGATGGTTGTATGATTATTAAAGTTCCCCCAAACTGTCTTATGCAGTATATATACACATACCACCCCTCTAAGATCCATGCACAGCAACGCATTTGGCATCTGTACCAGCCAAATTGAATAAAAACCCTTCAGAAGCACTCCCCAACCTTCTAAAACAGAGGCGGGCGGGCCGCCTGAAGCGGCCCTGCCTCCCTGAAGCCAGAAAACCACTAAAAACATCTAATCTACTTAGAAAACTTCACTACAACTATTAAAACCCTTAAAACACAAAATTAAGCTATGACAACATTGAGACATAAAACGTAGAGCCAAATTAGCCCTATCTAATGGTACTAAGCACTTAACCCTAAGACTTAAGGTTAGCCCGTAAAACACAAAAAACAAAATTAAACAGCTATCTTTTATAATGAAATATGAGGAAATGACCACTTAAAACTTAGAATATGTAAAATGTCCACAAGACATAAAATATAGAGAGAAACTGGGGCTATCCAATGGTAGTACCCACATACCCGCAGTCCAAATATTCACGGAATAAATCCAGAAAAACACCCAATTCTTCAACCAATGTCAATTAAGACATGCACAAACAGCACCGAGCCCACAACAAAGGCCCCTGCCAATGTTGGAAGACCACATCCTCCCTCCAATAGAGAATGTCCACATTCTCCTATACCACAACCAGCATGTTCAGCTTTCTTTCCAAATCTGCTGCTGACATGGGCCCCTGCCAAAACTGCATTGACAATAATCTAATTTGCACCATCACACCTCCGGCCCATCCATACAGAACCTCCTGTGATGTTTTCCACTCCAGGAAGAAGACCTGCTACAGACACGGTCCATTATCCTCTGCAACACCTTCGCCTTCACCTCAACCTGGTCCATCTTCTACCAGCACCAAAAGATCTAGGCCATCCATCCTGATACCCAGAATCATCAAAAAGCTACACCCTTCCCAGAAGAGTGCCACAACCCGTAAAACAACAAGTTCCACAGTCCCTGGTCCATCTGATGGTAAGGAACTTTCATTTCTTCCTTCAACTTTAAAACTGATGACTTCTCAGTTCCTCCATCTTCTGACAGTGATGATAACAATGTAGGATCCATTGCACCACCAACACCAAACCACTTGCCCACAATTAAGGCCAAGTTCCAACAACACACATCTCAACAGAAACAACTTCTGCTTCACCACTTCCAATCCACTCCTGCTAGAGATCCACAGGATATTTAGAAAAGAAGGCACCTAATCCACCAGTTCAAGGCTAATTCTGAACACTTCATTTCATCTCTTGATTCCCTCTGTAATTTCACTAGTACTTGATCTTGATTCAGAAAAGAAAAATTGACCACACCCTCTATAGGATGTAACCACAAACAACCCTCAGTTTTAAGTCTTGGGGGACCATCCTCATTTTATAGTCTTGGGGGACTCAAAAACCCTCAGTTTATAGTCTTGGGGGACTCAAAACCTAAATCATAAACCCAGAACCAGAGATCAACCACATTAAGACACAGAGATAAAACTAACATTCTGGGGTAATTGTGAATAGATCTGCCAGCCCATCAATTACCTCCAAACTTGCCTTTGCTAAATTCAGAGGCTCCCCCTGTGGATACCCTCTGCCAATCTTTCAAACCAACTCCAACAACAAAACCCATTCCTCAGTTTATAGTCTTGGGGGACTTATTTTCAGTTTAAAGTCTTGAGGGACTTTAAATTTGCATAGAAAAGACCCAGTCAATTCCATGCAGAATACAGCCACAGCCAGTCTGCTGAACTTCCACCTTTCAATTCATCATCTACACAACCACTGACAAAAACCTTCTTTTTATCTCTTTCATCTTCTCCTCACCACACATAATGGCCCGATCTCCTAATGTTGACCCTTCTAACCTTCCTTGCTTCACTTCTCCGAAGGACTATGCCTGCAAGCAGTGCATCCACATTTTCAGACCTTGAACATTCACTCTTCCAACTCCTGAGGCCAAACTCTACAACAAGTCCTGTGACTCTTGCTACTCCAAGAAGAAGAAAAGTGACAGAGACGCAAACTACCCTATTCCTCCTCCCTCACCTTCTCATAAATACCTTTCAAGATCCCCTACCAGATCCCCAGAGCTTGGTCCATCCTCTTCCTCTTTATCTTCAGCACCTTCCAGAAGATCTGGGAACTCAGCTTTCAGAACTCTTCCCAAAAGACCAGCCTTAGCTCCCCAAGAAGCAGCTTTTATCTCTGCTAATCCAGCTTTAAAAGCTTCAAAATCAGCCCCTAGGCTGCTAGACCACGTCCAGGAGGCCTGGCCGACGTCAGGCAGCCCGCCTGCCTCACTAGAAAGTGAAACTCCAGCTCAAAACTTCAAAAACAACCAGAAAACAGCCAAATTCCTCCAACCAACAAAAACAACTCTAAGCAACGACCTCCCACTGCTCCCAGAGCAATGCAGCCAACCTTTCTAAGGTCAAAAAATACCAAAATTTTCCAAAATTCTAAGAGACCTGCCAGAGGACTTCAGGAAGGCACCAGAGCCCCCAACACAGCTCCAAAGCAAAATCTTCACCCCCAGTTAAGGCAAAGAAACTACACCTCTCCTCTGTCAGCCAACTATTCTTCTGACAGTTCCATTCCTTCAAGAGCTCCATCCAGAAGAGATCAATCTGCTTCCAGATCACCCTCTCCTTCTCCATCCTATAACAACCCTGGTACTCCACCACCAGCACCTCATCCAGCTGAAACCAACCAAAATATTAACAACAACAACAACAGCCCTGCTGCTCCTACTAGGCCCCAGGAACATCAGCCTCCTAGTTCACCTTCTCAAAACCTTTTGGGGGAAGACCAAGAGAATCCATATCTTTCCCTGATTGATCCCCAAACTATCACCCTTTCAAAATCTTCAGAAGTCCAAATCCCGCCCGCTTACAAATTTGATGAGCTCCCAATCTGTAAGTACCAAATTAATTCATCCCATTTCTTCAGCAACCAAAAATAATTACTGATCAGATTCTTCTTGTCTAGTTGGCACCCCCCCTGAATCTACTATTGGAGTTGGCCAAACTCTTGAAACTTCCTTAACCTTGGATTATGGAGAAATGAAGCAACACCTCAGCAC
Organism: Hemileia vastatrix; assembly: GCA_030280995.1. NCBI lineage: Eukaryota > Fungi > Basidiomycota > Pucciniomycetes > Pucciniales > Zaghouaniaceae > Hemileia > Hemileia vastatrix. Next base: position 27,148,849 of record JASXTE010000009.1, on the reverse strand, counting down.
CATGTGCTCTAACATGCTGAAAGCCTTTGCCCTCCATGGACCTTTAAATGACTTTGAGAAATCCCTGAGAAAGCTACTGTTTGACAATCACTGGAAGATGTCTAGGATCATTAAGCACACCTTCCAGCACTCCATTCCCGCCTCTTCTTCTTCCTCCTCTGAACTTCCTTCTAATCCAATCCCTATAATCTCTCCAGCAGGATGCACTTCAAAGAACACAGTGCTTCCCACAATCCCAACAAAAAACAAAAACGTCATCACAATCCGGAAAAGCCTCCAGAAGCTTCATCATCCAGACAATGAGCTCCTGCAAAAAGATTAGAAACATAACAATAATATAAAACAATTAATAAAAATAATTTCAATTTTTTTTTTTTTTTTTTACTTTTTTTTTTTTACTTTGTATCTACTAATATACTAAAATTAAAAATTAATAACTAAAATGAAATGAAATAAAATAAATGAAATAAAATAAAATATAAAAAATAATACAAATGGTATCCCCCAGCCAATTGATGAGCTGATCCCCTGATACCTTACCCACATCCAAGTGCACCTTGATGTGGATACACAATTAAATATTTTAAATGATTAAAAATAAAAATTTAGAAATTAAAGAAGATAATAAAAATAATGAAACACAGAAATAAAAGAAATAAATAAAAAAATAAAATAGCATTGCCCGGCCAATTGATGAGCCTTTCCCCACCAATGCTTGCCCACATCCAGGTGACCCTGATGTGGTAACACCCTATATTTTTGATTTTATAATTTTAAACAACCCCCATAAAAAATTAAAAGAAAAAAAGAGAAAAAATAAAATAATATAAAAATACTATCTAGAAAAAACATAACTACAAATCAAAGACAGTCCAGCTCCATAGATGGTCCAGATTCAGAGAAGGTCCAGTAAGAGAAAGTCCCGTCCATAGAAATGATCACTGGGTGGGCTCCCTCCAATAAGTAAAAATGATGGGAGACCACCAGTGTCAGCCAGGCTATTCCAGGAGTCCAGTAAATGATATGTAACTTATAAAACCTGAAAGAGTGGGTAAGAATTGTATTTAATGAATATAAATTAATATTTTATTGCATAATAAAATTATATAAGTATTTTATTATATACAAGTGTTATATTAATTTTATTGGTTATATAAAATTTTATATACATTTAAATTGAACATAATATAATATATTCTACAAATAATGGCGCATTTTTATGTATTTAATAATTATAAATTTATATTTAATTAATTGAAAAACATATATTATAATTATAAGTGTAAAATTGACTTATAATATATTTAAATTAATTATTTAAATTTATATATTAAATAACACCTTTCATATAATACTAAACAATAATTAATGACGCTTCTTTTGACCCTTAATTGTGTCAGGAAAAACCAATTAATTAATTTATACTAAATTGAGATTAATTACATGTTTTGTTGCGTCAAAGTATTTTTTGTTTCACTTAAAATATCCTTAAATCAGACTGTACCATCTTTTTGGAATTATTTTTCTCATAGTTCCTATGTTCCAGTCTTGTTTAGTTATTCACTATTTTTACTTACTGATTTGGGAATTAATGGCGGGAAAATTGGATTCTTAATTGGGGTTTTAATTATTTGTTTCATATTTTTCTCTACATTGTTATGTTTCACTTACTCTTTGATATACTTGTTTTATTCTATTCTAATTATTGTATTTACAAATATAGTGGCGCTTCAGAAGACCCATTGCCTATAAAAGGGCCTTGGATAATCCACTGTAGCCTCATCACTTATTATACACTCAACAAATTAAATACAATTTTATATTACGTTTATATTCTTTTTATTAGTAATACAATTCTAATTAAAATTCTATATAGCAATTTAAAGGTTGCTTTAAGTCTGATAGTAATTAAAAGTGTTTGCCGCGCAGAACCCTTACCTTAAATAATATTATTATTAATAAAGCCTAAATCTTTGTCATCTCTCAAGTTACTCGCCGTTGTTTTTCTTTTAAATAAATTAAGTAATCTATTACAGTTTATTTCTTTTATTTTTTCACTTGTCCTCCTCCTTTTCTCCTCTTTTCCTTACCTTCTTCTAGACGACTGACCGACAACCAGTGATCCACCGCCAATCCAAAAGCACCAAAAGACATCCAAGGCAGTCCAGTTTAAAGTCATAGTGGACTAGAAACCTGAATAATAACAACAGAACTAGAATTCAACTAGAAAAAGACCAAAGGCTTGAAACAGACATTCTGGGGTAACTGTTTTACAGAGCAGCCAGCTCATCAGTTACCCCCACACTTGCCAAAATAAAATCTAGAAGCCCCCCTGGGTACCTTCTAACAAACAAAACACAACATCCAACACAATAAACCAAAACCAATAAAAGTGAAGAGTCCGGCACTTGAAGACCAAAGGAATTTCCAGTTTAAAGTCATAGAGGACTAAACCTGTGAAAAGAAACCAATACTAGGGTTCAACCAAATTAAGAGAAGGGGTTGGAAACAGACAATCTGGGGTAACTGTTGATAGAGCAGCCAGCCAATCAGTCACCCCCACACTTTCCAAGGCAAAATCTAGAGGCCCTGCCCATGGGTACCCTCTAACAAAAGTTTCCAACACAAACGTTGCTCTGCAACACCAAAATCCAAAATTTAAAGAAAGTTCCATAGTTTATCCTTGTTGTGGAGTCAATCTTCTTCATGTCTTGTGCCTGTGGGATAAAATCTCTTCACCTGTTCTGCAGCCACTCTCTTCTTTAAGACTGCACCATCCAACTCTTTCAAAAAATAAGAACCTCCAGACACCTGAGATATGACTCTGCAAGGTCCATTCCATCTGTCAGCAAACATCTTTCCTCACTGACTCTCCAAACTTCTATTATAAACCAAAACCAAACAGAAAGTTTTCAAGGGATTCCTGAGACTTTGAGCCAATTTCTTGTCCCAGTATCTGACTGAATGATTTCTTATCTTCATCATTCTAGAGTATTCCTTCTCCTGACATTCCTCTCTACATTCCAACTGTTGCATCCTGGCACAGAGCAAATCTTCTGTTGAGTGCACATCATCCCAATAAATTCCAAGATAGGATACAGCTTCCAAGTCCACTGGCAGAACCGCTTTCTGACCAAACATTAACTCATAAGGAGAATAGCCAGTTGTCCTCTTCACAGTGACCCTATCAGCAAATAACACCAAGGGTAAATAATGCCTCCACTTTTCAGCACTATCTCCACACATTTTCACCAAAGCATTCTTGTTAACTTGATGGCCTCTTTCAACCATGCCTTCAGCCTGAGGATAATAGGGTGTTTCTACTCTAACTTTAGAACCAACACTTGCCACAGCTTCTTTAAATTCAGCCCCAAAATCTGGCCCACCATCAACAGTCACCAAATTCATCAACCCATATCTATAAACCCACTCTTTCTTCAAAAATTCTGCAACATTCTTGGCAGTCAAATTAACCAGAGGCACTGCCTCAACCCAACCAGACAAATCATCCCTAGCAACAATCAAATATTTATACCTGCCCTCTTTAATATGGACAGCATCAAGACTGACTCTTCCAAACACAGTTGATTCACCAGTAGCATGGCCAACCTCTTTAGGTTTCAAATGACTTCTTCTTTGACATTCTTCACAAGATTGAACCCAACCCTGCACAGCCAACTTCATACCTGGCCACCAAAATCTGTCTGCTGCTCTTCGATAAGTCTCCCCAAAGCCTCTATGACCAAGGTCTTCATGCAAGGACTTCAACACAACTTCTTGACCCTTCTTCTGAGTCACCACAACTTGAGGATTAGGATGCCTCCTTCTCATCAGTCTTCTTCCTGACAAATAGAAGCCAGGACTCTTCTTCTTGATTGCCAGCCAAGTATCATCATCACAACTATCTGACCTCTCCAAGGTCAACAGATATTCCACCATAGTAAAATAAAACCCAGACTGACCCCAGGTCTCATCTTCAAAATTCAACAAAACAACATCCAAGGGTACAACCCTGTCCTCAAAATCACCAGTTTAAACATGAGCAAATTGACCAGCCCAACCAAAACACCAATCTTTAAATTTTGGCACATCCTTCTTCTTCCACTGAATCTTATGAGAATCCAGTTCACTAACAAAGACACCATTCTCCAACTTTTAGATGTCCCAAACAACAACTACATCTTCATCAAGAAAAACATTTTGATCACCAGAATCAAGATCAGATCCAGCCAGTTTAGCCTCTTGGGGGAGGTCAGAACAATCATCCAGTTTAGCCTCATGGGGAAGGAGAGAAAAATCATCAGCACCCTTTGTGCTGGCCCTAACCACTGGAACATCTTCATCAAACTCTTCATAATCAGAATCCTTATCTGTAGGTGGCCTCCTTCATAATCCATCAGGCATTGTAAAAGTTGTGCCCGGTTTGTGTACCAGGTCAAAAGAAAAATGTTGAATAAATGCCACCCACCTAGTCATTGGAGCATTTGGAAGACTATGTGTGTTGATCATCTGTACCAGAGATTTTGAATCCACCTGCAGCTCAAAATGCTGCCCCCACAAAACCGTTTGTAGCTTCTTCAAAATTTTTGCTACACCACAAAATTCCAACTTAGGCTGTGAATACCTAGATTCCACTTTGTTAAACACCACAGACTCATACCTTACTAGTCTGACCCTCCCAGTTTTATCTTCCTGAGACAAAACAGCACCAGCAGCAATATAGCTTGAGTCCACTGCCAGATAAATTTTCCAGAATCAACACTATAATCCAATTTGTGAAGGACAATATCTTCACCAACCACCTTCTTCAACTTCTAAAAAGCCTCTTCACACTCTTCAGTCCATTCCAAATCTGCATCTTTCCTGGCCAGCCTCCTTAAAGGTGAAGCCAACAAAGAAAAAACCTTTATAAAAATCCTGACATAAACACACACACCCAAAAATACCCTGACTTCAGTAGTATTTTTAGGCCTTGGCCATGACTGAATTTTATTAATCTTTTTCTTTGCCATAATTCTTCCTTCTCTACATACCACATGACCCAGAATTTCCAAAGCAGGATCACAACAACAGAATTTTGACCCAGAAATGGTCAAACCAGCCTCTTCAATCCTAAACAACACTCTCTCTAGAGTTATTGCATATTCCCAAACAAACCTCCTTATACCAGGATTCTCTTTCAGCACCACATTACCATAATCAGTGGATGGTCCTTTGATTCCAACATCATCAATAAAAATACCAGCATGAGTAGGGACCTCATCCTGCAAAATCCAAGCCATCTGTGCTTGATAAACTGCCACTGAATTGGTTGCTCCTTGAGGAACCTAGTGAGCTTAAATCTTCCCAAAGGAGTCTCAAAGGTTATGAGAGGCCTTGCATCCGTATGGAGTTCCCTCTCATCATAACCACCCATAATATCACCCAATCCATAACACAACCTTCCATAAAAAGCTTTAACAAAATCCTCTGCACTTGGTGGCATACCAGCATCCTTGATTGTGACTCTATTCAAGGCTCTAAGATCATGAACCACCCTCAACTTTCCATTCTTCTTCTTTACACAGAAAACCGTACTTGAGTAACTGGATTTTGATTGTTTGTATAACCCAGTCCTGACTCTTTCCTTAACAATCTCCACAAAATACTCTATGATAGCACCTGGAATCGGAATAGGTTTTATTTGCCAAGGTTCATGACAAACCACAGGAATCAAGTAAGGTTCCCCATAAGAGTGTTTCAATACACCCCTTTCCTCCTCAGAAAATGCACCAGCTTTCTCCTTAGCACAATAACGTGCAACAACAACTTCTTTTCTTCTTCAGACAACCACCCATCAGGACCAAAATTAACAACTTTCAACCTTTCCACAGTCACCCTAGCCCTCTCTACGAAATATGGAGGATTATTCACCAAAGGAGTAAAGTACGGATCTCTTGACAATGAAGGTCTCTTCAGCGGGGGATTCAATCCCACAGGCATAGGCTCATTGACAGGCCTAATTTTCTGCACCACCTTCTTATACTTTGTGGCTCCACCTTCAACTTGAGGGATCTTCAGGAAATCTTCATCACCAGACCTGGAACAAAAACCAAGGGTTTCCCCATTGCTCACATGTGTGGCCCAGGTAATGTTTTTGAAAGGTGTAGAAGAAAACCTAGTGGTGCACAATTGGGAGGACTTACTTTTAGACCCCAATCTCACCACTCCAAAACTTTTCCGCAATTCCAAATCTCCATCTCCACTTCCATCTTCCAAATCTTCAAATCTTGATTCATCTTCAGAATCCACTCTTCTTAAATAATGCAGTTTATCCTCTTGCTGGAGGCCCAAAAATTGATCTTGATGATCTTCTTTATTCATTATCTTCAGATTTTTTTCTTGATTTTCTTGAATTATCTTTAAATTTTTTTCTTCCTTTCTTGAGTTTTCTTCAGACCTACAAAAATAACCAGGGGTTTCCCCAATGCTCACAGGTGTGGCCAAGGTAATGTTTTTGAAAGGTGTAGAAGAAACCCTAGCAGTGCACAATTGGGAGGACTTACTTTTAGACCCCAATCTCACCACCCCAAAGCTTTTTTGTATATCTTTCAATAAAGATATATAACCAATCTTCCTTTTTAAACTTGAGTTAAAAATAATTGAGAATCTTGAGAGAGAACAGAGAATTGATAAAAAACTTGAAGAATACTTGCAGAGAAGAGAAACATTAAAAAGAGAAAGTTGAAAATCCACTTGGTATATCTCCAAGGGAGCTGACCTACTACAACCTGGGATTTCCTCATCTTGGGGAGAGGTTGTAGAACTAGGGTGATCAGCCCTTTTTACTCTAAAAAAGACAGACCATCACTAGAGCCTGAGCCACACTCCAAAAAACCAGAGGCAGCACTCACATCTCTTCTTCTCCTACAGCAATCCATGCATTGACACATGGAAGACAAACCAGGCCTAGTTTCCCAACCATCATCTCCAGGAGATGATGACCTCATGTGAAGTCTTCTCTCATCCTCACCAGTCAACTCCAAACCAATCCCCATGTCAAACTGATAACCAATTCTTGCCTGAAAATCCATCAAGAATGGCTTACCCAAAACAGCTTTAACTGTTCCTTTAGCAATATAAAAATGAACCTTCCCTAAGGCTCCACCAACATCTAACTTCACACACTCAGAAGTTCCAACCAATTCAGTGACATGGCCACCAATCCCTCTCAAATTTCCACAAATACCAGTCTTGATGGGGAGGCCCAGATGAGTAGCCTCAAACAAAGAAATCAGGTTAATCTGAGAACCTGAATCCACCAATGCCCTAGCCTCCCTGCCATTCAGAGTGACGTTGACATAACCCAGAGGAGCAGAAAAATGAGTTTCCAGCCCCTCACCAAACTTTTCAGCAGAATCACAAATGTATTCTACTTCCCCATAAGAAACCCTTCTCCTGGTCAACAACCTTTTTTGTCTATCAGCCAACCCAGGACTGATAGAATATAATTCCCCATAAGAAAGGGAAACCTGACCCTTATTCATACTTTCCAGAACAGAGTCCATAACATTAGATTGGCCAGAAACCACTGGCCTCTCAAAATGAGCCCTTGGCTTCACCACCTTGGTCCTAGAAGATTCTTGAGGACCAGCACCACCAACATATCTACCATCAACAGGAACCAAACCAGATCCCTCACCAGACCCTCTAACTCCAGCAGGCCTTGGAAATGAAGCCAAAGGGACATCCTCCTCAGAGTCAGAATCAACATCCATAGGCATTGGCTCACCATTCATGTCCAATGCACCAAAACTAGCTGGGCCCATGTCTGCCATACCCTTCTGCATCTTTTACAGCTCCTCTTTGCTGTACTTCTTCCTAGCTGCACTCATCTTAGGATCCACTTTTGAAGCCTTCGGCTTTGGTTGTGCCTGATAACTGCTCTTAGGCCTTCCCACCTTTCTTGCTTCCACATCATAAACACCAGCCAAGCATTCACCACTTGACTGTCCACCACAAGAATACAACTCTAAGCCACCAAAGGAAGTAGAAAAAGAGACATTATTAACCTCCTTCCCCTTTGCCTTGAAATCATCATCTTCCTTACCAGAAGACTTCCCCTGATCAGGAATCTCCTCAAACCTTGGCCTTCTTTGATTGAGACCACCACTTCTCCTGACCAAATCAACAGGAGCCTGCCCCTCACTGGGCTTCACAAATGAACCATCAGGGAACTTGAAAACCCTGCCATCAAACTCCACCTTTCCATCAGACACATCCCTGTTCAGAGCCCAACAATCATTGGACTTGTGCCCCCTCCTGCTGCAATAAGAGCAGACCCAAGGATCACTCCTACCAGCCCTCCTATCAAAATATCTAGGCTGAGAAGGAGGCTTATTGACCTTCTTAGCCTCCTGAAAAAAAATATGTAGCTGTTTTGTCAGATCAGCCAACTGCTCCACCACTGGGTCCCTCTCCTGTTTGGGAACCTGCACCAAATTCTTTTCTTCCCTCTTCACTCTAACCTCCTCTTTAGCCAAAGCCTCACTGACTTTGCTGACATACTTGGCACACCCCTCCTGATAGGTGTCCACAGCCAATAACTTCAAATGGGCCTCCACAGCCTCCTTAACCTTTTCCAAGGCAGGCAACTTCTGATCCCCATTAGAAAGAGTCTTCATAAAGTCCTTCCTTGACAGCTCCTTCAACACATCCATCCTGACATCTCTAGCCAGGGCAGACCTAAAAAAATCCTTGGCAGCATTTTCATGTGCCAGCTCCTCCACTTCCACCAAATATTCTACCACAGGATCAAACTGTATCAGAAACTTCCTGTAACTATGCAAGTTACCAAAACCACCAAAAGATTGCCATTCACTGACAACCTTGTTCAGATCCACCATAGTGAACCTGACACCCCATTTGTCCACCATCTCCCTACACAGCAACTTCCAATCCCTCTTCTTGTAGCCAGGCATGGCCACAACCTCTTTCTCCACTGCCCTATCACCAATGAAGAAGATAATTTGCTTCACCATGTCCAGGTAAGAAGCACCATCCACACCAGAAGCAGTTTCATACTTCTCCAGAAACCACTTCACATCTTCCCCATTAAACTTGGTACCATCCCAAGTTTTAATCCTAACACACTCCCTAACCATCACAGCAGGAGGACCATCCCCCCACTGACAGTCACCACAGGAATAGAAGAACCAGAAGCCATTCTTCCAGACCAAAACACCAAAGAGAGCCAACCAAAGAAAACAGAGATTCCAAAGAACTAGCAGGTTCTACACCCCACGTTGGGCGCAAGAAATGTAGACAATCCTATAGTACTAGCTATAGACCTTGACCAAGGGAGTTGGAGAAAAACCAGAAAGAATAACCCCTGTCCCTTTAGAAAAACAAGTGAGATTTACCTGCTACAGTAAATTGGTTCCTGTTTACCATAAGCCTCTTTTCCAATACACTTGACTGCTTGATCAGCCAAGAAAGTAGTCCCCAGACAGACTACCAGACCAAAGAACTGAAATGTAGACCAATGTCCACACCAGAGAAAGCAATGATACTTGATGTAGGTTGCAAATCCACACCAGAGACAGCAATGATACTTGCTATAGCTTGCAAGACTATAACAGAGAAAACAGTTGCTAGTAAAGCTAAATGAAGAACTTACTTGCAACAAGACACATACAAATTGTGGCCAACAACAGTGAAAACTGCCTGAGAAACCGTATATAATCACCAGATGGTTGTATGATTATTAAAGTTCCCCCAAACTGTCTTATGCAGTATATACACACATACCACCCCTCTAAGATCCATGCACAGCAACTCATTTGGCACCTGTACCAGCCAAATTGAATAAAAACCCTTCAGAAGCGCTCCCCAACCTTCTAAAACAGAGGCGGGCAGGCCGCCTGAAGCCAGAAAACCACTAAAAACATCTAATCTACTTAGAAAACTTCACTACAACTACTAAAACCCTTAAAACACAAAATTAAGCTATGACAACATTGAGACATAAAACGTAGAGCCAAATTATCCCTATCTAATGGTACTAAGCACTTAACCCTAAGACTTAAGGTTAGCCCGTAAAACACAAAAAACAAAATTAAACAGCTATCTTTTATAATGAAATATGAGGAAATGACCCCTTAAAACTTAGAATATGTAAAATGTCCACAAGACATAAATAATAGAGATAAACCAGGGCTATCCAATGGTAGTACCCACATACCCGCAGTCCAAATATTCACAGAATAAATCCAGAAAAACACCCAATTCTTCAACCAATGTCAATTAAGACATGCACAAACAGCACCAAACTGCACAACAAAGGCCCCTGCCAATGTTGGAAGACCACAGCGTGTAACTCGAAATAGTCAATCTAAAACTCTGACATTATGTCAAGATCAGGAGATCAAAGATTTATTGAACTCATATGAAATGTTGGATTGTAAACCAATTTCAACACCAATGATAATGAACACACAATTGGAGAAAGCCACTAAAGAAGAATTCAATCAATTTTCTAAATTAAATATAAATTATCAACAAGCAGTTGGATGCCTCAATTACATCTCTCAAGCTACTCGTCCAGACATTGCTTTTGTCAATAGCCAACTTGCACAACATCTCAACTATCCAGGCATTAAACATTGGATTGCCTTTAAAAGAGTCCTATGTTATTTAAAAGGATCAATGAATAAATCACTTTTCTTCAAAAATTTTGATAATCTTCTGAATCAAGGAAACCTTAGTCATTCTATGCCTGATGGTTATGCAGATTCTGATTGGGCTGGGTGTCATAAAACACGAAGGTCTACTACTGGTTATGTGTTTACTATAAATGGAACTGTGATCAGTTGGCGGTGTAAAAAACAACCAACCGTTGCTTTAAGTAAATCTGAAGCTTAAAGTAAAGCAACCGTTGATGCCAGTCAAGAAGCAATTTGGATGCAAACCTTACTCATTGATTTAGGCTATAATTGCAAGGCATCTTTGAAACTGTTTTCTGACAATCAAGGAAGTATTGCATTGTGCAAAAACCCTGTATTTCATGCTAGGACAAAGCACATTGAAATACAATTCCTTTGGATCAGGGAACAAGTGAAAAATGGTTGAATTGATCTTTGGTACATTCCAACTTTGGATATGGTTGCTGATATATTCTCAAAATCACTCAGTAAAGAAAAATTCATAAAATTTACAAATAGAATTGGTTTGATAGATAAGATTGATAGCAAGTGTGGGTGTGAAGATTCGTAGATATTCTCTTCTCTTCTAATTTTGTTTATTGTACATGCTGAGCACTCATTAGTTGCGCACGACCTGTTAGCACATCTATTTATTATATTATCAAAACCATCACGTCTTTTTGCTGTGCTATCCAATCTTATATCTAATTTCTACTTTGGGTGAATCTCTTTGTATTTAAATATTTCTACTTGTTTCTTCCTCTTTTCTTCATCTCTGTTATTTTCACTCAAAGCTTTATCATTACCTTTACAGGTTAAGTGTTTTCATTTGTTTATTATAATATTTATTAATGTTAGTTTCTCCTTTCTATTCTCTGCACTGATTTAGGTACATTAGCAGAGATCACATTATTGAGAGGCAGAAGTTCCGTTCACTAATTGAAAAATTAATTTATTTTATAAAAGGTTTATAACATTTCTGCAATTGATCTCTGTTATTTTTGCTCAAAGTTTTATCATTACCTTTACAAGTACATTAGCAGAGATCACATTATTGAGAGGCAGAAGCTCTGTTCACTAGTTGAACGATTATTTTATTTTATAAAAGGTAAATTAGCAGAGATCACATTATTGAGAGGCAGAAGCTCCGTTCACTAATTGAATGATCATCTTATTTTATAAAAGGGTTCTTTCACCTCCATCACAATTAATGATACCACAGACCCATACAATAAATAGAATAAACAGATGAAAGCAGATACCATAAAGAAACAGGTAAAATAACTCATCCAAAGAGAATATAATGAAACACAATGCATATAAAGAACCAAATTAAATGTCCAAGCCCCCAATAACATCCCCAAGCATCCATATTAACCCAGTAATGATCTCCCAACCCATTAATCTGTGAAAATACATCCAAGGAAGCAGATTAAGTTGTCCAAACTGAGTATATGTGCCTGAAATAGGTGTATATGCTTTTGTAGGCATTGTGAGTCAACTGAATATGTCCATATGACCTAAAATAAGCAGAAAAACAAAGGTTATAGGCTATTAAGAGGTTAAAACTTACTTATAGACCTAAATATACATAATATACTACATATTTCACTGAATATGAGGTTTATGTATACATATAAGCTTATGTATGTCAATAATTACTTAATATAACTTAAGATAAGTATATTATGACTCCATTAACACCTTAATAAGTATTATTAGGTTATGGATAAGCTATTCAAACTACTATAAGTCATATAATAGTGTAATAATTATATATAAAAGTATTATAACCATATATATAAGTGTTTTAACCTTATCTTTAAGATATAAGCATAATGTAATTAAGGTTATCTTATTTTAAGCATAAGAAACACTCAGTCCTAGGGATATCTAGGCTGACATTATCTCTCACCTTTTGCCTATAAAAGGCCCTCTCCTTTTGTACTTTTCAACTCATTCTTTTTTACTTACCACTTTTATAACATATCTATTAGTTACAAAACTTATTACTATTTTTTATAACTTTAGAATTTAAATCACTGTAATTCTAAAATATAAATCATAATAATATTTGAAAGCATTACCTCTCGAAACTTGAGTAAATTAAACAAAATAAATAAATACTACATACCTTGACTTTAAAAGTCTATTATTCCACTTAAACACCCTGTTGGACCTCCAATTGAACCTTCTAGACCAAAATACCCATCAAAAGTTGGGATACTTTCCAAATCGTCAATGGCGCATCAATAACTTGAGGCCGGAGACCGAGGGACCGTCAATATTGAGGTACCTATAAGGGCAAGTGGACAACAAAAAGCACAAATGTCATCAGTCACATGACTTATTTTTTTGCTGCAAACAAGAATCAAACCACACTCCAAAGTATAAGCTCATATATTGACAATAGTCATATATATTTGTGGTAATTATATTGATTACTATTTGTGGGTCACTTTGCACTTTTCATAGTCTACGTATTTCTTTTTACTCAGCACTCTGTAAGTGGAATTAATTTTCTCATTTTACAGGGAGAGGTGCCTGGTAAATTAGAATTTTTATTTTCCTAGTTGACCAAGATATAAATATACTTTTCTTAGTCCTAGAAGTAATATATTTCTATTTTTAATTATTATGTTATATTATTTTTTTCAGTTGACTTTGTGCTGATAAATTAAAATAAAATATTATTGTTTCAGTTGACTAATTTTCCTAACAATAAAATATTGAAAATAAATAAAAAATAATTATATTAAATTATTTCAGTTGACAATAAGTCCTGATAATTATATTATTTCAGTTGACATTAAGTCCTGATAATTATTATTATTTTCAGTTGACATTAAGTCCTGTTAATTAAATTTCCTTTAAGTTGATTTTAATCCTGATAATTATCAAAATTTACATTTTTAAATAAAAATTATATTCATTACTTCAGTTGATTTATTTTAATCGTGGTTATAAAATTATTCTAAATTAATAAAATTGTGATTATTATTTCAGTTGATTTTTGTCCTGAAAAATATTATATTTTAAATTTTTTTCTCTTATTTTTCTTTTAATAAAGCAAAAATAAAACTAATAAATCTTAATATTTCATTCCCTCAGTTCAGGCTAAATTACAATATGACTGATCAAGGTGCTTCTGCTGGCCATGATGAGGGATTGGATTTAATTGATTATGATGAAGCTTGTCAGTATGTCTAGTATATAAGTATGATTTAATAGTATTTATTAATGGTCCTACTACTTATTGATAACTGAATTAGTGATTAAACCTCAGGGGAAGACTAATAAAATAGTTAGACTCATATAAAACTCACAATACTTGGATTTAAATACATGCTAGTGGTGGAAAATAAATAAATAGAATCTAGTTATAGCTTATATAATGATAATATCAACTTATAAAGGATTTATAATATATTTCTAAATGGTAATAATTTTATTTTAAGTGTTTAATTGAATTTTAGTAAGTAAGTGATGATAAATAACCCGTCAAATCCCTCCTTACTTATACCAAAATCCCCTGGAGTGCACAGACCTTCAATCCAAATGATGTCACTGCTATCCCTGGCAATTACAGCACTGTGAGGGCCTATAACCTCCCCATGGCTTCCAATTTATGCAGATTTAACACCCAGACCTCCAGTAAGGACCTTCCATCACAATTAATGCTAACACAGACCCATACCATAATTAGAAAATCTAGATAAAAGCAGATATCATAAAGAAACAGGTAAAATAACTAATCCAAAAGGAATAAAATGAAACCCAAAGCATATAAAGGAAAAAAATGAAATGTCTGAGCCCCCAATAACATCCCCAAGCATCCATATTAACCCAGAAATGACCTACCAACTCATAAATCCGTGAATATCCATCCAAAGAAGCAGATTAAGTTGTCCAAACTGAGTGTATGCGCCTGAAATAGGTGTATATGCTTTTGTAGGTGTTGTGAATCCACTGATTACGTCCATATAACCTAAAATAAGCAGAAAAACAAAGGTTATAGGCTATTAAGAGGCTAAAACCCACTTATAGACCTAAATATACATACTATACTGCATATTTCACTGAATATGAGCTTTATGTATACATTTAAGCTTATGTATGTCAATAATTACTTAATATCACTTATTATAAGTATATTATGACTCAATTAACACTTAAATAAGTATTATTAGGCTATGTATAAGCTATTTAAACTACTATAAGTTATATAATAGTGTAATAATTATATATATATGTATTATAATCATCTATATAATTGTTTTAACCTAATTTTCAAGATATAAGCTTAATGTACTTAAGGTTATCTTATTTTAAGCATAAGAAATACTCAGTCCTAGGGATATCTAGGCTGACACTCCCTCACCCAAAAAAAATAAAAAAAATGTTAAGACATCTTAATTAAAAGTAAGGAGTGAATAGAAAAAGAATTTTTAAATTTTCTATAATACATATACTGAATAAACAGTATTATTTTTATATTAATTTTTTCAAGAGATTTTTAAGATCAGATATTTCATTTTCTGAAATCCCCTGGTCATATCCACTTGATTTATTTTTAAATCTTAATAGATACTCAACTCCCTTTTCTTTTGTAAGGTGTCTCTTTTTAAGTATCTTTTCAATTTCTGCCTTTTCAACTATTTCTTCAGGTTGCTGTTTATACCTTCCTGATCTTCTTGGAAGTAGAGAAGTATCATTAGAAGGGTATGGTTTTATAAGAGATATAGGAAATACTGGATGTTTTCTATCATATGGTGCATATAGAATAACTTCAACAGCATTATTACCAACCATCTTTTTAACTACAAATGGTCCAATGAATGGATCTTTCAATTTAACATTACCATTCTAATTGAAATTTTGTGTATAAATAAGGACTTCATCACCCTCTTTGAACATTTGTTCTTTATGGGCTTTATCCCATCTTTTCTTCTCATACTCAAATGCCTTTTTTATACATTCTTGAGCATGTTTTCTGCATAATTCTTGCATCTGAGGAAAAGACTTAGTACCTGTATAAATATCCAATCTAGGTAATTTATTAAGAGTTTTAGCAGGGGTATTAGGTACATAACCCAACCATAACTCAAATGGCTTTTTTCCAGTGACAGAATGTACTGTACTATTGTATGCAAATTCTAAACCTGGGATAAGGGTTACCCAATCATGCGTGAATTCGTCATTGTCTTTAAAGTTAAAACCAAAAGCACAATATCTTCTTATCATATCTTATAAGGTTTGTATCATTCTTTCTGCTAGCCCATCAGTTTGTGGATGGTGTTCTGTAGAAAGTTTTAATTAACACCCTGAAACATCCATAAGTGATGCCCAGAACTTACACCACACAATATTTTGAGGGGACTTGCTAGAAAGTCCTCAACTTGAATTCAGATGGAATGCAGACTGAACTCAGACTGAACTTTACTTTGAACTCCTCTTGAGCTTATAACCAAAAATGGATGAGTATGTGCTGGAATAATATTGAAAGTTTAATAAATAATTTATAGAAATTATAACAAGGGAAGATTAATAATCTGATCCATTCACAGAATTTTTTTCGTAAAACTCAATTTCATTTTCATTTTGAATTTTACCTGATCATTAAAAAGACTGAAAATTATACTATTTATTTCAAAAACATCACTTTTAACCTCTCTAATGATTTTATTCTATTTTTTTTTGAAAAAATATAAAATAAGATCAGTAGTTCTTTTTAATGATAACTCCTTTTAACCAAAAATTTGAAGCTTTTATTTTTTAATTTAAACCATATTACCTGATTTTTTTTTGTATTTTTATTATTTCTGATTATGAAATATAATTATTTTCAATTCAATGGAATTATTTAATAAAAATATTGAACCATCAAAATTCTCAAGTTTCTATTCTAGAATACTGTGAAAAGACTCATAATTAAAAAAAAATAAAAGATAGAAATATGTTTTCCTAATTTCTGATTCAATGAAGTCCTCTAATAGCTTCTTTACACTAAGCACTAATAATTGATAAATTGTTTAATTATATGTCTAGAAAGAAGTATAATTCTTATACAAGTGAATTTTAATCCAGTTTTTTACATTTTTGTATGCAAGAAGATGATTAAAATTAAAAGGAAATATCTTTTCGCTCATTTTTTTTCTATTGAATATTCAACTATTAAGAATATTTGCAATATAAATTTATTAAATGTAATACATATATGATATTCTGGAACTCTTCATCATGTATTTCATCAAAATTCTATGTAAATATGGTTATTCGGTGGAGTAATCTCATGGGTTGAAATAATTAATCACTACTTAGTGAATTTTTTATATGAAAGACTAAAATTCAAGCTAGATGTAAAAATTTAAAGATAATAAAAACAAAGTAGTATAAATTTATTTAAAATTTAATTTTAGTGCTTGATTTTTCTTCAATGCTGTATTTTGGGATAATTTCAGTGTCAACTTGGGAATAAGCACCATATATTTTGCAAAATGTTATCATGTTAAAAAATGTGCTTCAGGTAAATATTTTGATTGTATTATTGTTCAAGAACTGAATTAAATAGGTAAAAGTGGTACTTTTTCATAATTCTATCAGTTTCAAATTGAAAAACTATTATATGATATTCATTTTGTAAAAAAGACACAATAGGTAATTTAGATTATACCCATGTAGAAAAGCAGCTGTAAAGGCAATCATCTTTTGATTAAAAATAATATTATTCCATGTTTTAAATGAAAAGAAAAAATATTTCAATTCTATGGTGTTGAAAAATAAATTAAATGAAACATTTAAGGTGCGCTTTTTTAGTCATTAGAATTAAAGTTTTGATAGGAGTAATTCACAACTGAACACTTACACACAATTGTAAAATTAAATATATGGGTTCAAGATTTATCAATGATTTATTGGAATTATGATATTTATACTGATTGGTAGATCTTATATGATGTTTCTATTCAGTTTCTAAGTGTATGAAAAACAATCCCTTTGATATTTTATTTAAACAGGAGAATTTAAAAATTTTCTTGAAATTGGCCTTATCACAAAGCAATACTGGAATGAGTATATTTTTATAAAAATTACTTTAATTAGAAAGATTTCAAATCTTCATAACAGATTTAAAACAAAAGATAAATATTAAAATTTGACTTTTTATAAAAATATATATTGATTTAAAAGATATTTACTTATTTTTTTTTTACAAAATGACCAATTTTATCCTGTGAGGCTTCCCTACAACTTATATGTATAAGTCTAAAAAATTAATATGATGCTCTGAATACTCTATATAATGTGTACCTAAGGCAAAAATAATGTTTTTTGAAGTACTTCAAATCTAAGCAGAAGAGCTGATATCTTTTTCATGTAATATAGTTGTATAAAATTGATTTTTAGATAGTTTCTTAATCCCTTATATGAAAAGAAATCAGATCATAATAATATATAATCAACTAAAAACTATTTTTAATATAATATTTTCTAAAAATGATTCTTAATTTGTACTTATTTTCAGAACTTCAAAGTATTTAATAAAAATATAATTATTTTTATATTTAAAAGTAATTAATAAAACTTCTAAAAAAGTTTAAATTTTTTCATGGCTTAAATTATCTTGAACCACACTTGGAAACAAGATTGCATTGAGAGTTAAATCCAAGTTCCATTAAAAACATGATAAATAATTTTTTTGAAAATGTATATAGTCATTGAAATGAAAAAAATTAGTAAAAGAAAGGACTCAGAATGTTTTTTCTGTTACTGAATAGATTATCATAAATATATTGGGGTAGATAACTTATTAAAATTTTTTAAATTTGCAGTTATTACAGTCAATTATCCAGTTATATATAGCAATCACAAAACAAGAAATCAGCCTAAATGGTTATATATGTGGATTAATCTTTTCTTCAAACCTTACTTGAATTATTTAATTTAATTCAAAGATATTTTTAATCTAACCAACATATTTTACAATTACATTTAAAAATAAATACAATAAACTCATAAAATACATAAGTTCAATAGTTTAAAATTTCTTTAAATATTTTTTCTAGTTTTCAGCTTTTTGCTACAATTTTCCTATTATATTATTTATTTATATCATGTATAGTTATTAGAAGAATTCTGTGAATTCTTTTGTAAAAAAGCAAAATAGTATTTCATTACCAATTATTTTACTATATTACTTTCTTAGTCTTAAAGTGCATTGTAAATCAAAAATATAAAATAAAGACGTATAAACTATAGGTTTAAGTTCAAAAATATTAATAAAAAATAATTATCAATCATTTTCCATATTGGCAGAATAGAGCTGTCGATTGAGGGGGTGGACTCTGATGTTTGCCCAAAGAACAAAGTTCACACTCCATTTTTCACTACCTCAATGGAAAACCTCTCAATCTCTCCACACAAATTTTTCTGCCTTGTCATATCTGTTAATTCTATTACCACTCCCCACCCTTTTATTTCCCTCCTGATACATTTGCTACACCCTTTAAGCTTCAAAATATATGTTTAAGACTTCCTCACTACTCCCCTCCACTCTATTTTCACTTTTAACAAAACTACACCCCTTTTTCAACCTCTCTCTCACCTCCCATTCCCCTCACTCACCCCAATCACCTCCATTAGCCCTCACCAGCCTTTCTCTCACATTCTCAAACTATTACTCACCTCCCCAGTCTATTGTCCACATCCCCCAGCTCTTGCTTACCTCCCCTAGCCCTTTCCAGCCCATCAGTCACCTCCCCTAGCCTCCCCCCGTACCTTACTTTGGCTGTAGATGTAATTGAGGTGCTGTAAAGACTAAGGAGGGCTGGGAGAAGTGAGTGAGAGGCTTTTATCACCTCCAACAGACTTTTAAAGCCCCTCTCTCACCTCCCCCAGCTTCCCCAGTCCCTTAATTTGGCTGGAGATGTGAACGAGGTGCTGTAAAGACTAAGCAGGGCTGGGAGTAGTAGGTGAGAGGCTTTTATTACCTCTCCTAGCCCTTTAAGGACCCTTGCTCACCTTTTCCAGCCTTCCCGAAGTGGGTTAGGGGCTTTTATAACCTCTCCTAGCCCTGTAAAGCCCCTCTCTCACCTTCCCCAGCCTTCCCCAGTCCCTTGATTTTTCTGGGGGAGGTGAGAAATGAGATTGGAGAGGTGAAAAAAGTGTTGGGGAGGCATGCAAGGGCTTGGGAAGTATCCAACTTTTTATAAACTTGAGAATAATTAATATGTATAAATTAGAAATGAAAAGGAATAAAATTTTGAGGAATTATAACCCATTCCAAGTGGTAAATAATGTGACTAAATACATATTTCAGAATTTGAGTTGCTTCTGTTTACTAAAAAAATGTGGCCAATTGTTGAGAAAGGAAGATATTTGTAGGGAAGAAACATGAAAAATGAAAAAATACAAAGTAAAATAAAAATAAATAATGACAGTGGGCTGGGAAAGATGAGTGAGGTTCTGGGGGAGGTGTGAGAAAAAAATAGAAGGGAAGGGAGAGGGGGGAAGGAGAGGAGAGTTGTTCTCTCACTGTGAGGGGAAGGAATAGGGTAGAAAGGGTAAGTAGATGGCAAGGTTATCAACGAGATAAGGGGGTAGGATAGGAATTCAGATTGAAGATAAGGGAGAATTAGGGGAGGGAGGTATCAGATGGAAGTACCACTTGGAATTCTACCACGAATCAATTCAGGAAGCAAAAAAAAGCACTAGACGTCTAGTGCACACTTTTTTCCTGCTGTGAATATTTTTTGAACTATTAATCAACTGTGGTTCAATGAAGGTTCAAATCAGTTTCAAGTTTTTTTCAAATTAAATTCAATATTTCTTCATGATTGTTTCATCACCACCTCAATGTGTGCTGAAAAAGATATGAATTAGGGTTCAAGGTTGCAGACTTGCTAGCAAGTCCGCCCTTTCATATAGCGTGGTGTCAGAAGTAAATTCAGGATCTCTGTCAGAAACTATTGCTTTGGGGAAACCTGCTATATTTAACGTTTGTGTCCACCATAAAAAAGCTAAGTCCTTTGCAGAAACCTCTTTGTGGGTAAGAATAAATTTACACATTTTTGTAAATCTATCTACAATTACCCAGCAGGAGTTATAAATCTTATGCCCTGCTATTGGCAAACCTGTTACAAAGTCCATGTTAACTATTTCACATGGAGCTTTTGGTTGCTCAATTTTTTGTAATAAACCAGCTCTTTTGCCTGTTAATCTTTTAAATTTTTGACAAGAATCACATGTCTCAACATATTTTTGAACATCATCAGACATGTTAATCCACCAAGCTGTGTTTTTTACTCTGGTTAATGTTTTATGCAAGTCAAAATGACCTGCTAATATATCATCATGACATATACTTAACATTAACTCCTTCATTGAAGGGGGAATTACAATTACATTACTTAATTTTTTCCTGTAATATATAAAACCATCTTCAATGGAAAATTTTCCTTTATCTAATGCTTCTTTATACTTATTTGGTAATGTTTTTATTAAAACATTCATTGAAGCATTAGATGGATCATTTAATATTGTAGTGAGTTTACTCAAGTCAGGATCTGAATCATAATTATCAAGAATTGATTGCACAAATTCATCCTCAAGATCTACAATAAAAATGCCATAAATGTTAATAATCTCTGACTCAGGAACATAAGCAGGATTATCATCATTATTGGGCAGAGGTACTCTAGATAACAAATCTACATTAGAGTGTAAAGTTCCTGCTCTATGTGTAATATTCATCCATCCTCTGTATTCTTGTACAGCTAATTGCCATCTAAACATGTGTCTATTAGGAGTTTTCATGTTTAAGAGTGACTTAACTGCACTACAGTCAGTTATTAACTCAAATTTTTGGTCTTCAAGGTAATAATGTAGCTTCTCAAGAGCCCATACTACTTCCAAAAATTCAAGTTGAGTAGCACCATATTTCAATTCACTACTTCTCAGAGTACATGAAATATAGCAAATTACTACTTTTGAAATTTTTCCTTCAATAAGTTGTTTTTGATGCAAAGCAGCACCCAGACCAATAAACTTGCATCTGTATACAATACAAAAGGCAATTGGAAATCTGGTAATCCCAAGATAGGAGCTGTCATTAAACATTCTTTCAACTTATTAAAAGCTTGTTGTCTTTCATCATTCCAAATGAAAGCTTCTGATTTCTTTATCAGTGTGGTCAATGGTGCAGCAATTAATTGGTAGTTTTTTATATATTGTCTATAATAACCACACATACCAAGAAAAGATTGTACATCCTTTAAATTTTGAGGAATTCCAATATTCTTTATTGCAGCCACCTTATTTTGGTCTACACATATTTGTAAGCCAGATACAATATGACCAAGCACTTTTAAAGATTCAAACACAAATCTACATTTTTTCAATGCAAGGGTCATTTTTATTTCATCAATTTTCTGAAATACCTTCTTTAAATGGATTAAATGTTCATCATATGTTTTAGAAAACACTATTATGTCGTCAATGTATACCATTAACCATCCCTCAATCATTTCATTATGGAATGTTATATCTATTAACTTTTGAAATACTGATGGAGAATTTTTTGGTCCAAATGGCACTCTGACATATTTATAAATTCCCATATGTGTTTTAATTAACAAAAAGTTCTGTGAATTCTTTTCAACAGGAATTTGATGGTACCCTTTATTTCCATCTAGGCAACTTATATACTTAGCACCTTTAAGGGTAGCATGTATAGAGGCAATCCTTGGCAAGGGATAAATATTATCTACTGTATATGTATTTAATACTCTATAATCACCACACAGTCTTGCTTTATCTTGTTCATAAGAAATTAGCACTGGTGATATTACAAAATATTTTGGTGTAGTTTCAGCCTTCTCAAGAATGTTTATTTTTAATAACATCTTAATATTATCCTCTATGTCTTTCCTCTTCATTGGTGAAACAGGATATGGTTTCTTTTTAAGACTAGCAGGAATATTATCAATATCACAGGTTAAACTAATTTTCATCTCATGATATTTTTCAAGGCCAAGTTCATTTGTACCATGTACAAAAGCCATTGGAAATGCTTTAATTAGGTCCAAAATATTATTTTTCTCAGATTCACTTATCTGAGTGCCAAATTATGCTTTTGAAATTTCTGTTTCCAGAAGTTCCATCTCATTGGATTCTCTTCTTTGCACAGAATATTTGTTACTGACTCAATGTGTAAGACTGTGTTAAAAGAATTTATTTTAAATTTCCTTTTACCATTCATGCCAATTGTAAAATTGTTATTAGCAGGGTCTAATTTCACACCAAACTTAGTCAGAATATCATTTCCAATGATAAAAAAGTTACTACAGTTAGTATTATCCATTACTACAAAGTCACAAGTTACTCTTACATAACCATGTTGATGTTTAAAGAAAACAACAGCTTTGTATCTAACAATGGGATGTAGTACTGATCCAAAACCTCTCCAATTTTTACTTTAAAGGGGTTCAAGCTTAAAATTATATTCACTATCAATTTTCTGTAATGTATTAGTAGAAACAACAGAACCAGCAGCTCCTGTGTCCAATAATATATTAACATTTTCACCAGAAATAATAGCTGGAACTATGATAGGTGTCATTCTAAAGTTATCAGCTTGTATATCTTTTATTATTTCAGCATCCTCAAAATTCATTAAAGATTCATTTGAGTCAATATTTAATATTGGATTTTCAATGATGGACAAATCATTTTCCAGCACACAGACTTCATTTTCATCACTATATAAGATATTGCTGTCATAATCACATGATTCTTTACTTTTTTCAGTTTCATTTTCAAATTCATGTTGATTTTCAACATTATATATATTTTTCTCACATTTGTGACCTTTAACCCAAGGTTTGTTACACTTATAACAAGTATTTGTTTCATACTTTTTAGGTACAACAGGTGCAGTAGGTTTTTTCTGCTTCTCCTGAAGTGTTTTTGAATTCTGATTTTTCACAGGTTCAACATTTTGTTTTGATTCATACTTATGGTTTAATAATATTTCATTTCAAATATTAATAAAGTCAGAATACTCAGTAACATTCATTGTTCTAGCTACAACAATGTCTCTGACGGATATAGGTAATTTATATATTATCTTATCTTTCCAAAAGTTAAAATCCATATTTGGCTCAATGGCTTTTAATATTTTATTTAAATTCATTAAAAATACCATAGGTTTGTCACCATTCAACTGATTGTACCTAGTTTTCTCATAAAGTCTCTGCTGAGTGAGCCTGAATTTAGAACCTCCAAATTGTTTTTTAATTAGTTGTTTCAATTCAGCCCACGAGTAATCTTTACCCTCACTTAAAACAGCTTCAAACCATAATAAAGCAACATCCTTAAATAAAGAAATTAATTTTGATGTTATTTTTTCATCTGGTAACTTATATGAGAACTTTAAATTTTCAATTCTTTGTATAAAATGTTGCCAGTCAGAGCTGGCTTCCCCATCATAAGCTGGGTACTGATCTATCTTAGGCCAGTTTTTCAGATTGGATTTTATCTCACTAATATTAGGTAAATTCAATAACTAATTTACTCTTGATAAATGGTCTTGTATTTCCTCCTGTATGGATTTGTGACTAACATTTTCAGATTTGACACTACCACCAGATGGTTTTAGTTGTGTTGGTATAGGGAAGGAATGAGATTCACTTTCTCCAATGAAAGGATTATTATTATATTGAGTATACTTATGATTATCCTGGCTCATTAGTAGATTGATAGTTTCAATCTCAACTTTAGTCAATATTTGTAGTAGCTCAGAGACACTTTGATTTGTCTGGGAAAAAGATAACTTAGTTCTTGATTCAGTTTTCAACAAGTGTGCTTCATAAAATTTTTCCAACTCACAGAATTTGTTTGAAAGTTCACTGTATTTATTACTCAATGAATCATATTTAAGAGTTAGAGACAAATGTTCATTCTCTAATTCTTTATTACGTGTTGCCAGTTAAGAAGTATTTAATGTTAAGGATGAAATTGTATCACTTGTGAGCTTAACTGTCTGTTCCTCACAATCACTCATTCTATTCCATAATTCTGAAACAATTCTATGGAAAGTTAGATTATTGCTAAAATACTCCATTTCTTCCTTCTCAATTCTCTCACTATCTTTTGAACTTATCATCTCACTAGTAAGTGGTGGCAACTGAGGATTAACTGTATTATTATTATGAATAGTACTGTTGTTATTGACAAAAGACAAGTCAGGTGTATCTACATCAAAACCTAAATTTCTTAAGTCCTCCTCAATTTTCTGCACAGATTTGACATCAATAATATTACCTTTATTGTAATTATCAGTATTGCGTTCAATATGAGAGGGTAATCTACTTACCAAGGGATAGGTGCCAGTCCTGATTTTCGGCACTTTTGCTTTCCTTTGTATGGGTGAGCTGAGGAAGTCTGGTGAGGAGGAGGATCCCTGTTGCAGCTGTGACTGGACCACTGTTGATGGAACCAATCCCACTTCCATTTTTCAACCAGGATTTTCTCCTGGGAGTGATGTGACCCTCCTGGGGTAGGGGTTTGCTGACTTGGCTGGCCTCCCTTTAGCTCTGCCAGTGTTTGATTCATCTGTTGGAATCCTACCTTGAAATTTTTCTGCAATTGCTCTACCTCCTTGAGCATGAATGACTTTGATTCCTCCAACTTCAGGACCTGTTTTGAAACATGGGATAGTTGATCCTGCAGAGGAGGAGACGTTGTAGACAATTCTATAGTACTAGCTATAGGCCTTGACCAAGGGAGTTGGAGAAAAACCAGAGAGCAAATCCCCTGTCCCTTTAGAAAAACAAGTGAGATTGACCTGTTGCAACAAATTGGAGATCTGTTTGCTAGACCCTCTAATTAAACACTCTTGACCTCTTTAAAGGTGAAGATAATAGTCCCAGACAGACTGCTAGAAAAAGTTGAAATGAACAGTAATATATGCCAAAAAAACACAAGCCACTGAGACAGTGAGGAACAGGGTGGCGATAAGTAAAGAGATAAGATGATTTCCCTATAAATCTTCCCACACACGCATCATACAGCCAGCACACAGACCACCCTGACCAATTCCCCAGCCAAAATCCAGCTTTCCCAGCCTTTTTCATGCATAAAAGTGCATTTTAGCGCCTCCCCAGTGCCCAGGCGGCCAGGCCGCTTGGAGGCGGCTCCTCTTAGGAGTGGGCAGGCCGCTTGGGAGTGGGCAGGCCGCTTCTAGGCCCTAAAACACCCATACAACCCATAAAAACCCTAAAAAACCCTAAAAACCCATAACTTCACTAATAAAAAAGATAAACACACATAAGACATACCAAAATGAAAATAAAATGAAGGACAATAAGCTGAGACATAATAAGTGACCCTAGATTAAGCCTACATAAGCACCACTAAGCAATAAACATCCGATAAATACCAATAACAACACCATAACTACCCTATAAAGCAAGGTAACCACCCATAAAGGATACCTAAATGAAGAGAAAAGAAAGGACATTAAGCTGAGACATAATAAGTGACCCTATCTTAAGCCTCCATAAACACTACTATATATCACCTAAAGATGAAAAAAACCACTAATAACACCATAACCCCAATAACACCCTACATACCAAATACCTCCAAATATGCACTCCAAAGGCCTAACCAGGTTTGGATCACCACAACGTCTTTTTTATTGTAATCTTTTTTAAGAGGGCGTCTTTTTCCTATATACTCATTTGCTCTGCCTGGGGGTAAGATTGACCCTCCATGGTTATGTCCTGGAGCAATGTTTTTGTTAGCTTTAGACCTGGTATTATAAGCAGGCTTTTCACTTACATTGTCCTGGGGAGCACTCATATTGATCAGAATAGCAATATTTCACATCTACAGAAAGGAAAACCTATTTGGAATCAGTAGACAAAAGTATTAGCAATGTTATTACTAATAAAAAAGCACTGGAGCTTACCCTGAAGTTAAATATTTATTTATTTAAATAAAATATAAGAAAAATTCAAAAAAATCTGTTAAAATTAAAAAAATAAGTTTAACTAGACCTTTATAAGGGTGAATAATCAGCTTACAAAGCTTTAACCAAATACCAATTTAATTGGGTGTTATCACCAGGTCAAAAGTTAGACGACTTGCAGTCAAGTGGTTTTTCAGGTATCTTAAAGTAACATCAGAAGTAATCTTTGAAGTAACTTCAGTGCTTAAATAACTTACAAGCCAGACCAAAACTCTGAGTGTCTCTTTACCAAGAAGAATATTAGAGAAAGTATATTGCACTGCTTAGTGTTAAAACTTTCTATCTTATTTGATCTTGAGTGACTTCTGGAAATTGTGCCTCAGTGCTGTATTAGCATTTTTTCCTGGAAAGAAGTCCTCCATTTTAGCTATTCTTACACCATTTATTCAAGGCTCATTAAATAACTTTTCATAATCTTCTTTCTGTAGGTTGGCATCATAGACTTTACCAGGACAAAAATCAATGGAGGTACATAGAAAAGTCTCATACCCTGTTATTGTTAAGCAAAGGTAATTATGATTCAGTCATGAAAATTTATCCTACAGGGACTATTATAATCTTCTTAATATTACTGTATTTCAAAGATGAATAATGGCCAACAATGTCAATTTTTTAGAATGATTTAGTGACTTTTTGATGGTAGAAGAGATATAATATCAATTTGAAAATCGACTTATACTTATAAAGTTTTTAAAAACAAATATATACAATAAAAAGCACATACTCAGATTATACTCAAACCTGTAATTTATAAAATTGCATCATAGTTTCAGGGATATAGTTCACCATGTTCAAAAAAAAACTTATATGATTTGTTCAATTGAGGTTTCACCTATAGAAATAAAAAAAAGGAGTTGTAAAAAATATTACACTGCAGTTAGAGTTATAAAAAGGTGAAAAAATAATATATTTTCACTAATCATCAATAGTCAATCAAACCCCTTCTAATACTCATTCTAATTTTAGTTCTGTTTTTAAATATTTTTTTAGCTTATTGGAAATTTTATAAACTTAGGGAAAGGATATTATGAGTATGTAAAAGGAATTACATTTATCCTTCAAGCTATGATGAAAAATAAGGTTAATATTTAGAAAGTTTTTTACCAAATATAGTATAGCTTCAATAAGTTTGAACAAGTAATGCATTCAATTTTTTTTAACAATTAAAGTTGTTCTGCATTCAAAGTAGCTTGACTTTTGCAACAGTAAAATTCTATTACAGTTGCTAAATATTCCAAATTGACTTTTGTCTCAGTATCAACAAGGGACTGCTCTACCACAGACAAATTATTGTAGTATGTTTCATCTAAAAAGGCTTTTGGAAGATACCCAGGAAAAGCTTCTTCACCAATATCATCCATAGGGAAACTGCTGGGACCTGCAACAGGTTGACCACCTTCTGTTCCTGGGGGTTGAGGGACCTTCAATTTTCGATCAAACTTTTTTTTGATAGCTGCCTTGGCTGTTTGAGATTTAGAATTCACAAGTGATTTGGAAATTGACCCCCTGTCAAGACCATTTAAAAATCAAACCAAACCTGCACTTCTCCTAGGAATTGGAAGTTTTAATCTACTCCCATCTTGGCCTTCCTCAGTATCAGAGTGAATACAGATATCTTTGAATAATCCAGCCATTTCAGGGACCAAAAAAGATGAAGCCATGTTTATTCGTCCATCACGCAACAATAAAAATATTATATTTAGTCTCAAAAACTTTTGAAAAGCTATAAAATGAACATGCTTACCTCTCTTCTTCTTTTAGACATTTGAACCTTCACTTTTTTCAACTTCACCTTTTCAAGCTTTTGAGTTTCAGATGATTTATCTTTTGACATATCAGCAAATTTTTTAGACTGCCCAGAGATCCACCTCTCTAGGATTCTAAAAACTGCTTCATCTGTAACAGACTCATCTGAAACTGAAAAGTTTATCAAACCCTTCCCATGATAGCAGGCCTTCCATCCAAGAACAATGTGAGTGATTATGGTAGAGTTCCACTCTCCATCCATACTAGATCCCCAAAGATAGCAAAAACAGCTTATACCAGTTTGGGCCAATTGTGCTTCAGCTTGACTTTCCACTTTGTATTAATCATCTGGCCAGGAGGTAAAGCATAGTGGGTAGTTGGGACAAATTTTGGATTTTTGAAGGTTGAAACAAGTTTTTGGGTTTTGGCTTCAATGACTAATTGTCGCTGAGCTGGGGTTAATTTTGTACGTGGCTTATCCTGAATTGCCTTAATCATCCTCTCCCTCTCAGTTTGGGAAGTGCGCCATTGATTGACTATCTCATTGGAAGGAGGATCAGGAATTTTATGAGTAGCTGGGTCAATTCCTGGGAGGAGTCTAGCAAAAGAAATAATGGAGCGACCCAATGGAGCGGAGGCAGAAGGAATAGGTGATTTAGAAGCCAGATTGGCAGTTTTCTTTTTTGTAGCATTTTCAGTTTTTCTCTTCTTGGAGGTGTGTTCTTGATGCTTGTGAAATTTGATATATGACTTAGGATTCAAGCCAGCTGTACCTTAAATGGGCCACATAGAGATTAGAAATTATATACAAAAATAATGAATTTTTCAAACATACCACACTCTGCAGAATCATCATCACTAGCAAAAAATTCTGAAAATTCTCTATCATCAGGAGGTTGTGCTGTTTTTTGAAAAAGATAAAATGTGATTATCTGTCCTTGTTCCATATGAAAAAACCAATCATTTAAAAATACTAACCTGTTACCAAAAAAAAAGATTTAATAAGTTATAAGTTTATATTATTTGCAATAAAAAAAATCAAACATTAATTTTATTTACCATTAGGATTTCCACCAGTTTCCCCACCACTGAGTCCAGGTGGAGTGGATGGTACATCGGGAGGATTTGGTGGAGGTGGAGGTGGTGGACATGGTGTTGGTGGTGGTGGGCCTTGTGGACCTGGTGGACCAGGTGGTGGTAAAGGTGATTGATGATATGGGGATGGAGGAGGAGGAGGAGGAGGAGGAGGAGGAGGAGGTTGAGGGGTGAATGAGAATTGTGGGAGTTGTATTGGTGGTGGTGGATATGGGGAAGCAGTATGTGATGGGCCAGGGGAGTCTTGGGTAAAAGGGATAGAATCAGATCTAGTACTAGGTGAATCAATATATGGATCAAAATAGTAGCGTAATTGAGAATCATTTTCAGAAGTATTTGGGTGTTGAGAAAGGATTCTTTGATGACTGTCTTGGTGCTGCAGGCGTTCTCTAATTACAGATTCAGATGATTGAGAGTGTGGTGACTCAGGGTCTTCCTGAGGATCAGTCATAACAACTTTTTTTCTTGTCAATATTTGAAAATTAGAAATATAAAAATAAAGTTGACATACTTTCCCTAATAGGTTCCATTTTAAATGTATTGGCTTGTTATAAAATTAAATTAAATTTGGACCAAAGACTGTAAATGGTGGTTGTTTTAAATAAGATTTAAGGAAGGTGTAAAAATTCCAACATTTTATTTGGAGCAAAAATTTTTTCATGCATTATGCATTATAATTTTGGCTTCACCAAAATGGTCCAAAAAATTTATGAACAGAAATGTGAGAAAAGAGAAGGACACATTTACTGTTATCATTTGTGAGCTATCAAATCCAATAATTAACATACAAAAAAATAAGTTTCATATACATTCATACACTTCATAATAACATTTCATATTATTAGATTTTGGAAAATTTCATTGCAACACCATCATATGTAAAAATAATCAAAAGAAAATTCATTAAATATCGACAAGTGAATAACAAAGTGATAAATGTTTAAAAAAATTTAAAAAAAGTGTATTTTATGCAGCCAGCTGAATCTCATATTTTTGAACTATGGTTTCAACAACACAATTAACATAAATGAATTTCAAGAAAAAATCAATAAATCTAATTACAAAGTAAGTTGTGGTTGTCTAGATCTTTTAGCAGATGTTCTTATCCATGGTATTTCCCCTTTACTTGTATCAATAGTCCATTGCTCTATAAAGTCATGTAAAATAGATTTGGAGACCTGCTCCAGAGAAAGAGAAACAGGAATGTAAAATTGTTTTTGACATAGTGAGTTAACTATGGTATCAACAATGAGAGCAGGGGTCCTGGGCCATGCAACATCATGCTGAT
Organism: Hemileia vastatrix; assembly: GCA_030280995.1. Taxonomy (NCBI): domain Eukaryota; kingdom Fungi; phylum Basidiomycota; class Pucciniomycetes; order Pucciniales; family Zaghouaniaceae; genus Hemileia; species Hemileia vastatrix. Next base: position 27,118,008 of record JASXTE010000009.1, on the reverse strand, counting down.
GTGAACTACTTCCCATCAACAGGGTAGTTACCTCAATCAACTCCCTACAAGTGGATTGAGTTTTCCTTCTAGCATCACTTGAGCTCAGGAAGAGTCCCCTAACACCAGCAGCAAAAAAGTAAGCAAGGTGGGAAAAAATTAACTTTGACCTTGAAGTAGCAAGGATAGGTCCTGCTCCTGCCCTAGCTGAGCTCTCTTGCACTGATGAGCCTGATGCTACTATATCTTGCAGGAAACCATCACAATGTGAATATCCTTTTAAGATTGCCAGACATTGAACCATGTAAAGAATATTGTTGTATAGATTAGCCAGATGCTTGATGGAAATAGTGAGAGATGATTCATCAGAAGCTGAGCCAATTTTTGCAATGTCAACTTTTTGCTTGTACATCATCTTGTCAATGTCCTGGATAATATTATGAACACTTTCTTCATTCGCATTTTTGTGGGAAAAATTTCTTCTGGATGAGTCAAGTGTATTTCCTGATAGCTGGATTGATTCCATGATTAAGCTGGCCCAATCACGCTTACTTGATTCGGATGGAAGTGCAAGAGAAGAAAGGTTGATGAATAAACTAGTAACATTAGCAGACCTCTGCTTCAAAATCTTCATGTCAAAAACATCCTTTCTGTTCCAAAGTTCGAAGGCAGATGGTTGGAGGAACAAAGGGGCTATGGAACTTGTAAGCCAGATAAATAAAATAAAAGTGAAAAATAAGAAAAAATATTTACCAAGTGTAGTGACCTCACTGAGCTACTCTCCAACAGTAGAAGATGATGACTTGAATTTAAGGTTAATGTTTCTTAAATCCATCGGCAACTGAGCTTTAAGAGCAGAATGTTGATTGAGGATTTCATAGGAGCGGAATGCCAAGTTTCTCCAGGACTTGTTGGGTAATCTTGGTTCATATATTTTGCAAATTTCAGTGATTTTGTCTCTGAATTCTGGAAAGATAAACTGGTAGGATCTCTCAAAGGGGGGAATGTAGTTGTCACTTTCTTTGGTAGAAGTTGAGGTTGATTCAGGGAGAGGGGGAGCTGGAGAGGGTCCTAACTGAGTCTGTGAAGCTGAGGTGGGTGTGAGGGTGGGGGCAGGCTGAGAAGGTGGGATAGAAGTAGGACCAGTGGCTAAAGGTGGAGAAGCAGCTGGAACAGAAGTAGTGACAGAAGTGGTAACAGCTGGGTTATTGGATTTAGAGAGTAGAATGGCGGTATCTTTGGCACTTGGAGGCCGGGTTGATTTTGGTGGTGGAGGTCTGGAAGCAACATTTAAAGGAGCTGAGGTTGATGAAGTTGGGGCTGGTAAAGTGGAATGAGGGGAAGCAGTTGTAAGGGTGGAAACTACAGGTTGAGAAAGAGCAGGAGCAGCAGAGATAGGGATGAGAGGAGCAGTTGGAGAAGCAGTAGTAGGGATGGCTTTATCAGACACAATTTTGGATGTTGAAGGAGCTGAAGATTGGGTGGCAGGGCTGGTGGTTGTTGGTGTGAGTGATTTTTTTGTATGTTTCTTCTTCTTTGAAGCAGGTTTGAAGGTGTCATCATCAGAATCAGTAGGTATATTATAGTTAGGGGCTTCTGCAGCTGATTTTCTCTTTGGACGCCTAGAGGGTTGATCATCAGTGGTGAGTTCAATGATAACCATTTTTTCCTCTGGAGGAAGCTGAGACCCAGAAGAAACAGCTGAGAGAAAAAATTACTACTAAATACTTATAATGAAAACAGTGAAAAAACTGACCACTTTTCTGCTCTTGGACAAGATCCAAAAGATCCTGCACCTTTTTCATAGCTGAATCCACAAGTAAAGTTCCATTTAAGAGTGATTCAACACCAGTTTGAAAATTGGTGTACTGTGAGATAAACTCCTCTGTAGAAATTTTATACACCTCATTTTTCAATACATGGCTTGAAGAAGATGGTTTTCTTTCTTTGGCTTCTTGAGCAAGAGGTATGTCATCTATGAAAAAACAATCAGCTTCTGTAGAAAGAACAATGTTACTGGTTCTGACCTGATGTGTCAGATTCACTGTTCACTGCATCACCTGACTCCACAGTGTTTGAGGGTTGTTGAGGAGCAACAGTTAAAGCTTCTACATCAATAAAAAAATGTATAAAATGAAATTTTAATAAAGGTTTTAACTTCTATAATAAAAATACTCACCAGATGTCACATTCACTTGAGGATCCACATCTTGAGCTGACAACAGGGAATGGTATGAATCACTAGAACTGGATTTTTGTTGAGGCAGCTCTACATATGGACAGGAGGGTGAGCTGGGAGGTGTCTGACTGGGGGTTGAGGCTGTGGATTGAGCTTGTTGAGACATCTGTGTTCTGTGTTGATGGTTTTTGAAAAGAGGTGGTTAAGATTAGAGAAGTTTGTGGATGAATCAGGTAGACTTCTCAGCTTATATTAAGAAATTCTATGCAAAATATGGTTGCATAGATTGCAGGCATGACTAAGGAAGGTTACATTACATTTGTGCAACTAATGTAAAAAAGTAAAGCATAACTCATACTATAATGCGCCAAATACAAATAAATTAAAAATATTTCATCTTTTTGCAATGTTATGAGACTATATACATAAATTTGGCACCATGTATAGATGAAGTGAAAAAAATATCCTGATTTAACCAGGACATTCTGAATTTCCATATATATGGGTACCACTCCACTTCATCATTTCTGGGTGGCAACATTGATATTATTGAATTAATAGGGATATTAAATAACATTCTGAAAAATATGCATACATGAGGCGACATGTTGCCTCATTTATGCAAAATAGTAAGCAGGGTTATTAATAGCCGCTACAAAAACTTGTACTTTGCATACATGAGGCAACATTTCGCCTCATGTATTCAATTTAATACATTTTGATCAATTTTGCATTCATGAGGCAACATGTCGCCTCATGTATGCAACCTGTAAGTAAAAGTTTATATTATACATGTATGCATGTAAGTAAAGTCATTGGCAGGCTACTTATACAGTTCAAAGGCAAGGATGGTGTTTTATTGTATATATTACATAGTCATTTTGTATATTTACATGGGCTAACACACACGCATACATGAGGCAACATGTTGCCTCATGTATGCATGTGGAATACAAGGTAATTAATATATAATATTGATCAATTACAAGCATGCATATATGAGGCAACATGTCCCCTCATGTATGCATTTAAGTCAAATATTGCTGGGCTACTTTAAAACTTGAGAAGCAAGTTAAGTTTGAAATTGCATACATGAGGCGACATGTTGCCTCATGTATGCATGTTTCAACAGACAAATGTATAAGTGCTGTTATGTTTATTCTATATAGGAGCACCCATAATGCATACATGAGGCAACATGTCGCCTCATGTATGCAATATCTCTATTTACAATTTTAAATTTTTTGTTCCCGCAGCATGTGTATATTTGTATGCATGTTTGAATATATGTATATTAATAATGTGTGCATTTGTTTATCCATGCAGAGGGCATGCATGCATATATGAGGTGACATGTCACCTCACATATGCATGCTTGTAATCACTAAACATGTAGTTTTTTTTGATTCTGTCACATGCATACATGAGGCAACATGTCACCTCATGTATGCATGTGTGTGATCTTTGTGCTTAGGTGCTTTACTTAAGAAATAAAAATTATTGTTTTTTATATTACACATGCATACATGAGGCGACATGTCACATTATGTATGCATGTAAGTCAAATATTGCCGGACTTCTCTATCACTTAAAAGGTATGCAATATTGGTGCCCAAAAAAAAGAAAACACACAACAGCATGTATACACATTATTTCTATGTATGAAATGTATAAAAAACATTTTTTAAATTTTTGATTCTCGTTTTGATGATGGTGTATGAAAAAAAAATAAAAAAAATAAGTTTGCATACATGAGGCAACATGTTGCCTCATGTATGCAATTATGTTTCTAGAATGATGATTGAAAAGAGAAATGCATGAGGGAAAATGTGTCACCCTGTATGTAGGTTCTTATTTCATCTCCACTAGCCTTTTTCTTGATTAATATTTAGTTTCAATTATTGTGATTACATAATGCATTGTCCTTGCCATCTGCATGTTTTTACTGTATATATATATAGTTATTATTTCTTGAATATGTGATTTGTTATATCAACAGAAGTTGCTTTTTGAAAAATCTCAAAAGATTTATTAATAAGAAAATTTTTAAGTAAAACATAATAGTCCATTTTAATAAAGAAATTAGTCATAATATTTAACTTAAAAGAAGTGAGTGTAATTTTGAAATTCTTGATTAGGGCTAAGCACCTGCCTGCAAGGGGCTGGGTGGTGCACCCCTGGACACTAGTGTACCCCCCCTCCAGTTGTGCAAGTGTTGTGTTAATATTATAAGTTTAATTTTTATTTTTACTCATATTTATGTACTGGATGATAAATATATTTAATTAAAATGTGGTTTCAATTTTTGGAATGTTTTTGTGAAAAATAAAGGGGAGGAGTATATATTTTGTATTTTATATAAATAATTCATTATATTAATGAAAACAAATGATCTTGTGAAATTTCCAGCACCTTTTTGACTCTATTAAGTGTAATCTGTGGTTTGTATTTACAAGATCCCACAAGTTAAATTATAAGCTCTGTACAATATCAGATTTTCCATACTCATTGGCTGTGATCTACAGATAATTTAACCAATTGAAGTGAACAGTGTAAGAACAGAAGTTTTGTAAATGAAGTCATATTTCTAATATTCATGATCCTGCCTTCTCATTGCCATTCTGTGTAATGGAAACATAAAATTTAATGGATGTAGTTATGTGTCCATAGAAACTTTTATTCAGTCCAAAAATTGTTTTCTCCACTTGAAAAGGTGGAACATTCAATATATTCTTGTTTTTTAAGGTTTCCAAATATATGCTTTTATTTGTGAGATAAACTAAATTCATAAATCCTACAAGTGCTGTTTAGATTATTGATGAATAAAAAAATATTTAATTTTAAAAATCTCTTATGACTTATGTGTACCTCCTGAGATTTAAATCTATGTAAAAAGTTTAACACAGTTAATATCACTTGCTGATCTTTTTTGTCATATTTTATCTGGACCTACAGAGTTTGGCACAACTTTAATCAACATGGATAAATTTAGTTTTTATTTAGATCATGTGACTGCTTGGAAATGAAACTTTTCTATCTTGCATAAATACCCACTTCTTCCTGGATTATCTTCTTTTCTCTCAAATTTTATTTCTATTTAAGATGAAATAATCTTCTTCTACCTCTCCTGTCTGCATTGGCTTGCTTCAATCTCACATATCTGACTCTTGTAGCTTCCCAGGTTTGGTGGAGCAACCTGTATCACTTTATCTCTCTCATAAAAAACATACTATAAGGGTCAGGGCAGAATCACCACATATAAACATTGGTAAACTGTGACCTACTCATTCTCAAATCCTATATGACCTACTTGGCCAACCAGGTTATCAAACTTTAGCTGCTCTTGTTGGGGGTTGGCTTCCTGGGCAGGATTCACCCCCTTTATGGGTTGAAGCTACATTGCTACCCCAAAAGGGTGCTGAATGTCCCTTAAATATTTATATTTTGATTTTCTGTATTTCTAATTTTTTAGTCACCATCCCCCATGCACTTGCATCAATCTCCAACATAATTATTCTTCCACCTGGCTATAACCCATCAATTCACTTGTACTGTCCCATACAAGATGTATTCAATCAAAGAAATCAACTACCATCTATCTCCACTGATTCCTTACTTCCCTCTGCACCTTATCATCCTATACACAAAAAAATGTTCAAAATTTAAATACAACACTACTACCACATCAAAAGAATGCGCTTTATTTTATGCTCTCTCAAGAATCCCGCACCCAAACTTACCTTTGGCAACAGACAGGGGAGAATAGCTGGGAAATTTATTTGAGCCAAGAACTCCTCCAGAATCCTCCTTCCAAATCAATTCTGCTAGCAGATGTAATGGGTCTAGGAAAGACAGTTACCACTATTGCATTAATTTTCAACACCTTAGACAAAGCTTCTCAATTTTCCCACCTTGTTGATGCACAGTCAAGCACTCCAAGACTAAAGGCGACCTTAATAATTGTCCCTAGAAGCTTCCTTCAGCAATGGAAAGATGAAATCATCCGGCATGTATCAGCTGATATCAATCTCAAAATCACTATCTACCATGGAAGAGGACAACACAAAACTTTCAACAGCTGGCTTGATTCACATGTAGTTCTGACTAGCTACAATCTGGTAATAAATGAATTGGAGGATATCAACACAAGCAAGGGGTTATATCATGTTTGCTGGTTTCGTGTTATTCTAGATGAAGCTCAGTAAGTTGAAACTTTTCCTACTCTTAGTTTTTCACTTCTAAGTCCAATTTATTTTGAAGCCACATTCGTGAATCAAGAAGCAAGGCCTCAACAGCAGTCCTTGGCTTGAAGACCTCTCGACGGCTGTGCATTACTGTCACCGGACGACCTATGCACAAGGTCGAGGATGTTCCTGAAAGTGAGATGAGGGATTTAGAAACTCCTTCGAAGCACAGAGGAATGATTCGAGGAAGTGATTCGAAGGTCACTCGAAGTAAGAGCTACAGGTTCAAGGTATGTTCGAGAAGAATTATAAGATAGTTTCAAAGATAATAGGAATTCTTAAGATCTCACGAAGGGTTGGAAACTCAATAATCAAAGATTTAGGATTTAGAAATGATTATTGAGAAAATAAAAGAAAGATACAATAAAAATGATTTAACTTAAAGATTTTACCACTATTAAATGTAAATACGTTTTATAATTTAATTCTAAGGAATTTCAAACCAAATACCCAACCCTTTAATATCCTTTATTCCTCCTCGCATTGACCTCCCTCTCATTGCACCATTCCCATACCACAGACCATTACTAACATACACTTAGTCCCTCTTCGCTAATATCCGTCCATGCTCAATTTACCCCTTTTTAATTAATTAACAAACTTTCAATGAAAACTACTAATGTACTATTACGTTGATCCTAGAGCTGTGCGTCGCTTATTGAAAATGAGACTAAGGCACCCTATTGAGAGATTGACTAATTTAGATTTAGAGTTTAGGCTAGCGCAGTTGAATAGTAAGTACACAAAGGGGAATCGCAGTTGCTATGGAGAATTGCTTTCTGCGCTTCGAGTATTGATTTAGAACTCGATATTATTGATTTAATGAGCTGCTTTTGCCTCGAGTGTCACGTGGCGCGTGACAGATGCCCGGGTATAAGAATCGCGAGCTCCGTTGAGCTTGAGCCATCTTCTCACACTAGTTTCCCTTTCCTATATATATAATTTTTCTTATTTATTAATTTCCCCATTATAATGAATTGTCCTACTCCAACACCTACGCCTCCACACCCTAAAGCGGATGGGGGAATGGTTACGCGGCAGTTTTCCCATGCTTGCACGGCTTGTGAAGCTATGGAATACTTCTGTGTCGAAAGTACGGCAACTCAAGGCCCTCGCCAGAAATGCGAGTTTTGCCGTTGGCGATGAGTGGCGTGCAATGCATTGACGAAGAACGCAGAGATCGAACAACGATTCACCAAGACCAAGTTTTGGGTGATCCCTAAAACAAAAGAGGTGGTCGAAGACATTTGGGATGTCTTGGTTTGAGACGATCAATCGGTGGGGGAGAATGATAAGGAGCTTAACAACGAGATCACAACCTGGGTAACCCAGGCCACGAGTTCGAAACGGGGTGTCGAAGAAGAGGTCCACAAATTAGTGGAGGAAGATGAGGATGAAGTCCCTGTTCCAGGGCGGACACCCAAGAAACAACGGGTGGTCATTGAAGATGACAAGGAGGAGAGAGAAGCAGAGGTAGAGGTGGCTCCAAGGTTGTTCTTAGAACCTGACCCCATCTTCGAAGTAAGTTTTAGTTGTTGTTTTTTAGGGATGAGGTTACTGATGAGTTTTTTGTTTAGACATCGAATACCATTGAAGACCCAATTGGGGAACCTGCTTCGCTTTTGCCAACTGAGGCAAACCCTCCGGTCACGGGTGGAATCGAAGAACCTGAGAACACGCTGAACCAGGTGTGGTCAAAGAAACCTCGTCAGGGTTGATGAGTTAGGTTCGCAGAAGAGTTGTGTGGGGAGGTCAATACAATTATCGATGCTGCTTCCTTCGACATGGCAGAGGAACTCTTGGAGATTGGAGAGGTGGTTCCGGTAGGAGAGGAGGAGGTATTTGAGAAATGCAGGAAGGAGATAAGGGTAATTTTGGAGAAGATGAAAAGATTGGTTCGAGAAAACTTAAAAGAGAAAAATTTGAAATGAAAAGGAGAGATGTAAAGAAGTAGAAAAGTAGAATTGTATTTTAGTTTTATTTTATTTTATTTTATTTTCTTTTTTTTTATTATTGTAGGTGAATATTATTATTTTTTATAAGATTTGGGAGAGAGAGAAAAAAAAGTTTTAAATAAAATTTTGTTTTAGAATTTGAAAGAAGAAATTTGAATAAGAAAGAAAGAAGTTATTTAATTGAAGGAAGTTTTAAGTTTTTAAAAGAAAAATTTATGTAAGAGAAGAGAGAAAGAAAAAAATGGTTGGTGATTGAGATGAGTTTGTTGAAATGAGAATTTAATGAAAGAAGAATTTGTTATTTGCGAAAAGCTGTTTATTGATTTTTTTAGGAATTTTTCGTTGAAAAGAGGGGAAGAGAAAAAACAGAATTAGAATTTAAAGAGAATTTGAAAAAGAAGAATCATTTGTTCGAAGAATTTTATAGGGAGATTTAGAGGTTGAAGTTAAGTTCAAGGAAATGGTCGTGTTGTACAAGATTTTGATGATTCAAAGGAAAGAAAGTTTTTAAAGAGAGAATAAATTTTAGAAAAGAAATTTTTTTAAAGAGAATTTTAAATTTAAGAAAAGAATGTATTTAGAGAATTGAAAAAGAAGAGAGAAAGAAAACATTTAGAGAGATTTAAAAGTTTTTTATTTTATTTTATTATTTATTTTTATTCTATTTATCTTATTTTATTTTATTTTTAATTTTAATTTTATTTTAAATTTTAATAATTTTTTTTTTTTTTTTAATTTTAATTTTGATTTTACTTTTAGTTGGTTTTGGAGAAAATTTTATAGAAGGAGAAGAAAGAAAAAGAAGAGAGAAAAAAAGAAAACAAGGCTAAGAAATTTAAGAGGTGTTTTAGATTTTTAAGAGAAAGAGAAAAAAGAAAAAAGAAAAAGAAAATTTAAAATAAAAGAAATTTTAAGGTTTTGGTTTTAAAGGATATGTCAAATGAAAAGATTTTAGGAGTTCAGGGGCGTTAGAAACATTGATGGCTGGTTCCCAGGATGTTTTGTCTGAGTCATTGAGGAAGCCTTCCCATTCCACGAGGTATTGAAGTTTCCCCTTGCGCATTCTTGAATCAAGGATACGACTTACTTCCCACTCAAGATGATCTTCTACTTTGACCGGTTCCGGAGGGGGTTGGTTCTTGCCTGGGTATATTTCTCAAGCCAGTTCCAGGAGAGATACATGGAAACAGGGTGAATCACCTGCCATTTAGGAGGTAACTTGAGTTGAAATGCAGTTTTTGAGACTTCAGAGTCGATTTTGAATGGTCCCAAGCGCTTTTCAGCCAGTTTCTTTGATGGTCGTGTTGTTCGAATGTTTCATGCGTCGAGCCATACTTTGTCGCCTGGTTTAAAGGAAGGAGCAGATTGTTGATGTTTGTCGGCCTGTTCCTTGTATCTTCGAATCGCTGATTCCAAATTTGTTTTAAGTTCTTCTTAGAGTCGTGATATAGTTCAAAGATAATTTTCCACAGGATGATTAGTTCCTACATGGATTGAGTTGAATCGAGGATGTCATCCATAAATGGTTTCGAAGGAAGATTGTCATATCGAAGAATGAGTCGAGTTATTATAAGATAATTCCGCCAGCGGTAACCATGTGGTCCAATCGTCTTGTTGGTAACTGACATACATTCGAAGATATTGTTCGAGGATTTGGATAACTCTTTCTGTTTGACCGTCGGTTTCAGGGTGATAGGCCGTGGAGAGGTTCCTCATGATATTGAGTTGTCGACACAGTTGGGTCCAGAATGTGGATACAAACAATGAGCCTCTATCTGAAATAATATAATTTGGTAAGCCGTGTTTGGAATATACATGTTCTAGAAACAATTTTGACAAATCTTCTGCTGTAGCAGTAGTAGTGGTTTTAATGAAAATAGACATTTTTGAAAATCTATCTACTATTACTAATATAGCATCAAAATCATTAGAAAAAGGAAGTTGAGAAATGAAATCCATCGATAAAGATTCCCAAGGTTTAGAGGGAATAGGAAGTGGTTGAAGCAACCCATGCTTCTGGTGACGGGGAGCCTTATTCCTATTACATTCGTAACAAGCTTTTATATAGGCCTTGATTTTCCTGGTCATACCTGGCCAGAAGAAATCCCTCGCTATTAACTGGTAGGTTTTATCAACCCCAAAATGACCAGCTAATGGAGAATCATGTCGACTGTTGAAAATCCATAATTTTATCTCATTGTTGTTGGGTATGACTACTCTACCTTCGAAGACTAATAGACCTGATTCAATACTAAATCTTTTTGGCCCCTTTCTTCGAGAGTATTTTGTCTTTTAACCCTAAACAATAATCGTCCTTTGACTGAGCTTCGAGGATGTTGGATAGTGGATTTCGAAAAGATTGACACTACGCAATATAGGGGGTGACTTGCTAGCATGTCCCCAACCTGAACTCAGGCACAACTCAGATGGAACTCAGACTGAACTCATACTGAACTCATATTGAACTCTACTTGAAGACCCACCTAAAACTGTTCTGCTGAGTGGTGTTTATCCCTGATTGTATGGTTCCTTTGTCAATAGCTCAATGTGTGTTCAATCTGTGGTGAACTTGAGTCCAAGGTTGCGGACTTGCTAACAAGTCCGCCCCCCATATTGCGTGGTGTGAATTGTCATCGAATTTAGTTGATGAGTTGTTAAAATTGATTTGTTGAAAATTGATTGCACATTTTCTGGGTTCTTGTCAGAAAATGCGTCCCCCCGCTGTGGGTAAACATCGTCCCGATGTGACAAGATATCTGGGACAATGCAGTTTTTACCTGGGCGATAGGAAATAGAGAAGGAAAATTCAGACAAAAATTCAGCCCACCTGGCTTGACGCCTGGTTAACACTTTGGAAGACATGAAGTATTTTAAAGCATTATGATCTGTTAAAATTTGAAAAGGACTATCTAGACTGAGAAGAAAAGAACGCCATTTTTTAAGACAATGGATAATAGATAAAAGCTCTTTGTCATGAATTTCATAATTTAATTCTGCGGCTATGAGTTTGCGTGACTCAAAAGCAACAGGATGAAACAAATTTGTTTCAGGATTTAATTGGGAGATGACCCCTGAAATAGCATAATCGCTCGCATCTGTCTCAACTATTGTCAAAGCAGAAGGATTAAAATGTCGAAGAATTGGGGCTGTGGTGAACGCCGTTTTTAGTGCTTCGAATTCCTTTCGTGCTGTAGAAGTAAAAACAAAAGGAATGTCTTTTCTAAGAAGAGAAGTAAGATTGGAAATAGTTTTAGAGTAATCTTTAATAAATCTTCTATAGAAGTTTGAAAAACCCAAAAATCCTTGGAGCAATTTAATGGTTTTGGGCTCAGGCCATTCCAGGATTTTCTGGACTTTTTTGTCATCCATGACTAAAACGTCAGTGGAAAATGTAAAACCCAAAAAATCAATTGATTTGAGGTGGAATTCGCATTTATTATGCTTGGCGTAGAGACCATGATCTCGAAGACAATTTAGGACCTGTTGAACATGATGAATATGTTCATCTAGTGTTTTTGAGAATATTAAAATATCATCTAAATAGACAACTACGAATTGTTCAACAACATCTTGAAAGATGTCATTAACAAAAGTTTAAAAAGTTGAAGGTGCGTTACACAATCCAAAAGGCATAACTAAATATTCAAAGCTACCAAATCTAGTGCGCATTGCAGTCAGTGGTTCATGACCTTCTGCAATGCGAATCAGATTGTAAGCGCCTCTAAGATCAATTTTAGAAAAGAAATTAGCACCATTGAAAAGGGTAAGAAGTAATGACATAGGAGGAACAGGATATGCATTCTTCTTAGTAACTGTGTTGAGCTTTCTATAGTCAACACACAACCTAAGACTACTGTCCTTCTTTTTTACAAAGAGGACAGGGGAGCCGGTTGGAGATTTACTGGCTCTGATGAAACCTTTGGCTACATTCTCTGCAATGTAGTCTTGAAGAACTTGAGATTTGTCCTTCGACAAAGAATAGACAGGACCTGCCGGAGGTACTAGGCCTATTAACTTTATTTGATGGTTGTAGGGTCGATGAGGTGGTAACTTATTGGCCTTGCCGATTGAGAAAACATCTAGGAAATCGTGGTAGATTTCTGGTAGAGTTATTTAATGGCTTCAACGTTGATTTGGTCGTCCTCTTCATCTTCGAGAGAATCTGTCGAGGGGATACCTGTATTGAGAGAGCAGAATTTGATTACTTCGAGGCAATTTAAATCCTCTTCGAGTGAAGTCATCGAGCTAGAAGGGTTAGCCAATTGCTCATTTAGAGAAAAATCAGATGCTTTCAAGTCATCTGGCAGAGATTTGTCCTCTAGCAGGACATTGTCAGGCGGGTTGTTTAACTCCCTATTGACCTGCATTGAAGAATCAGAAATATACTTAGAGTGTGGGGTGATCAATCCCTTAGTCCAATCGATTTCAGGATTCCAATGCGTTAAAAAGTCATGGCCAAGAATGGTATCGTCCATCCTTGGGGTGTCCAAGACTGATAATTCCCACTCAAAGGGGGGAAAGTTTGGAAAGTTGAAAACCCATAAAACCTTCTTACTTACCCAATATTTGGGTTCCTCTGATTCGACCAAATAGATTGGAGTTCAATCGACATCTGTAAATGTTAGTTGAAGCTTCTCGGCAAAAGATAAACTAACAAAAGAAATTGAAGCTCCAGAGTCTATAAGACAACTGAAGGGGATATCCTCCTTAAAAAGAATGAATCTCAAGCAGTTTAAGGCAACTCCAGTCCTTAAGACATGGAGGTTCTGTGCACTGGGAGAGATAAGATAGTTTTCTTTGCACACAAGTAAACTATCTACTAGTTTTTTGACTTCGAACTAGTACCTTCTCTTTCCTTCAACTTTACACAGTCTTCTAACTTGTGCTTACCCCCACAATACATACATAACCCATTATCTGCCCGTCTCTTCCTCTCAGCTTCTTTAAGTTCCCCTTTAGGATCCAGTACTTTGATGATATCGCCTGGGGTCGAGCCTTTTGGTCGAGGTTTATCCTTTCCCTTATTGGGTTTGGATTGAGTTGAGGAGGATTGATTTGGTCGTGGGTGTGAAGAAGATCCCGATTTAAATTTTAGGCCTTAAGATTTGTTGGCATATCGAAGATGTTGAAGTCGTCCTTGATAAACGCCGTCAAGTTCGAGGGTTCGATCCATTAAATCTGTTTAAGTAGTCATCTTCTGACCGTGAAGATTTAATTGATCCAGAATCCTTGAAGGAAGTCCTTTCTTGAAATGATACTTAAGGGCAGCATCATTCCAACCTACTCGAGTTTGAAGTGCTCTGAAGTTTGAGATATATTCAGAAGCTTTACCATTATCACTCATGCGAAGAAAATCAAGTTCAATTTCTGCGTTGTCAGTTTCATTAGGGTCCCCAAACAACGTAAAAAGTTGGTCTTCGAACTTTTCCCAATTATTGATAAGTAAGTGGGTTTCTGTCAAAGAGAGCATGAGCAGATAAGGTTCGAACCATCTTGCTGCTTTCCCGGCTAGGAATGAAGAAGCGTAAACAACCTTTGATCAGTCGCTATTAAAGGTTTGAGGGTCATTATGGAACAGTAGCTTGCAGGTTTGCAAGAAGGGTCACAATCTGTTGGGGTGATCTCCGTCAAATTTGTCAGGAGATTTCATAGAAGGAGTTTTGAACTTAGATCCCTCTGAAGACGTTGGATTTGAAAGGGTTTTCATGAAAAGTCTCATGAAATCTTCCAGAGAGTTAGATGGTCCAGGTTCTGAGGATTGACCAGAAGGGTGATTGGCTGGGGCGGATGGTGCCTCGTGCATTGTATCCTCTCCTTCTTCTTCATCACTAGAATCCTCAAAATCTTGTGGGATGTCTTCTACAGATTGAACTGAATGTTGCCGTTCCCTAAGGTCAAGTGGTTCCAAAGAGTGAGTGCGGGAAACAGACCTTGTGGCTGTTGGCCTGCCCCTAGGGCGAGCTCTAGTATTAGCGCCCGTAGGAGGAGTGCGTTGAACAGGTGCCATTTTAAAATTTTAAAAACACCTAAAAGGACGTAGTAGTGCAAAGAATGAGAACTACAGAGAATTAAATTATACTGTCACCGGATGACCTACGCACAAGGTCGAGGATGTTCCTGAAAGTGAGATGAGGGATTTAAAAACTCCTTTGAAGAACAGAGGAATGATTCGAGGAAGTGATTCGAAGGTCACTTGAAGTAAGAGCTACAGGTTTGAGGTATGTTTGAGAAGAATTATAAGATAGTTTCAAAGGTAATAGGAATTCTTGAGATCTCACGAAGGGTTGGAAACTCAATAATCAAAGATTTAGGATTTAGAAATGATTATTGAGAAAATAAAAGAAAGATACAATAACAATGATTTAAATTAAAGATTTTACCACTATTAAATGTAAATACGTTTTATAATTTAATTCTAAGGAATTTCAAACCAAATACCCAACCCTTTTATATCATTTATTCCTCCTCGCATTGACCTCCCTCTCATTGCACCATTCCCATACCACAGACCATTACTAACATACACTTAGTCCCTCTTTGCTAATATCTGTCCATGCTCAATTTACCCCTTTTTAATTAATTAACAAACTTTCAATGAAAACTACTAATGTACTATTACGTTGATCCTAGCGCTGTGCGTCGCTTATTGAAAATGAGACTAAGGCACCCTATTGAGAGATTGACTAAGTTAGATTTAGATTTTAGGCTAGCGCAGTTGAATAGTAAGTACACAAAGGGGAATCGCAGTTGCTATGGAGAATTGCTTTCTGCGCTTCGAGTATTGATTTAGAACTCGATATTATTGATTTAATGAGCTGCTTTTGCCTCGAGTGTCACGTGGCGCGTGACAATTACTGGAACACCAATTCAAAATAGCTGTAAAGATTTGTATGCCATCTTCAGGTTCCTTTGACTTGCACCATTCACTACTCCTGCTGGGTGGAATCAGCATGTGGCACAGCATGCAAAAGAAGGAAATTGTACAAAGGTCAAAAATTTTATCCAGGATATCATGGGTGATGTAATGATCAGAAAATCCCAACAATCAGTTGGCCTAGACACGATTAATGATCAGCTCACTCCCTCTATACATGAAAATACAATATTCATCAAGCTTACTGAGGACCTTGCTTGTCTTTACTCTGAAAAGCATTCAAAAACTTTTCAGTCTCTTGGAATTGGAAGTAGTGACAATCTCCATTCAAAAGATCAATCAACTTTAGCAAAATTGACTGGTTTGCACAGATTTTGTACTCATCCCAAAATGCCATATGACTCAGAGATCAAATCTGTTGAGCATATGAATTGAAGGGATAGTCCAAAATTGGTTCACCTTATTAAAACACTTCACAACTTAATTTCACAGGATTCAAATGTGAAGTGCATTATTTTCTCAGAGTGGACTACTACCCTGAAGTTGTAGGTTTTTTGGAAATTAATACTGGATCCCTAAATCCATTTCATTGGTGTTAAAACTGATATGTCTTCAAAAAAAAAATAGGATTTCATTTGCACTTGATGATTATGAAATACATCACATTCTATTTGATGGCACAACCAATGAAAGTACACGCAAGAATGTTCTCAAGTCATTTTCACTTATCAAGACTGGTGTACTCCTGATGAATCTCAAGGCAAGTGGAGAAGAATTGAATCTCACTATGGCATCTCATGTGTTCTTAATGGTAAGTATTTATAATTTTAGCAAGAACCTTTATTTATAAGATTTTTTTCTTTAGGAGCCAACTTGGAACCCAGCTTCTGAGAAGCAGGCAATTGGTCGTGTTAATCACATTGGCCAAGAAAAAGAAGTTTATGTATGCAAGTATATTGTTGAATCTACTATCAAGGAAAATATTTCACGTGTCAGCACAATTTCTTTCACATTCATTTAAAAATTCTCTCTTATTAATTATTGTTGATCTAGGTAAAAACCATTAAGTTAGATGTTGCTAAGTATGTTTCATTAACTCTACCATCTAATCACCATCAAACTAAATTTTTTTTTATTAGTCTTGCCCTTCCTGAATGAAACATTAAATTTTAAACTTTATTTTTTTTAGTGTACTTGACCACTATCAATTAAGTAGCTTAGCCATGTATTTTTTTTATAAATTTTTTACTGTTTCACAAATACAAAGGGAATTTTTTAATGTTAAATTCCTTTGTTAATTTTACACAAAGGGGCATATTTTTAAAATAATATATATGGAGGTGATTATACCCTTACATTTTAATAATCTAGAAACATTTCACATTTATAGATTATAGAAAAAATACCTTCAAAAATGCTTCCAAAATGTAAGGCTTTTATTCTTTTTTAAAAGTAATTTGTTCACCTCTTGTATTAGCTTCTACTTTGATTCCTACCACAGGCTTCAAGAGCACATGTGCTTTTAACAAAATTATTTCCCAAATTGGTGTTCCAAGTTCTAAGGCTGCTTCCACCATTTCAGTTATTGACTTCATGAAACTTGTCTTGGGAAAATGTCAAAAGCTGGACAATTTCCCACCTCCACCAACCACTGCTGAATTACCATCTCTTTCAAATGAACTAGTTACTACTAATTTATCTCCACCACCTGAAAATACGTACATCCTTGAAGAAATTTCTTTATCACCATCTGGACGCCAAAAAACTATTCCCCTGGTTTTTTACCATACTTGCCATCAAGATGCCATTAATGTTGGGATTCCCTGCTTATGCCTCTCATTCAACATGGAGCACAGAGATTGGAATCAAAGAATCATTCAACACTTGACAAAGCACTTTTGCTATGCCCATAAGTACCAGGCATTTGATCAGTATCACATAGATCATTCTGAAGAAATAATAAAGTTTGTGCCTGTAATTCTGGAACAATGGCTTCAAGGAAAAATTTCAACCAGTAAATCTTTAGATTTTTCTAAGCTAAATAGAAGAAGAATGATGGATACTAGGCGGAAAGTGAGTGAGAATTTTTTTTTTTTGGGAATTTCTATTAATAATTGTCTTCTCAGTTGCATGCTTCTTGTAGGAAAACAGCTGTAGCTTGTCTTGATGCCAAACTTCTCTTTTTGTTTGATAATCCTTGCTTCCACTCTGACACTGAAGAAGATCAAGAAGGAAATATTTGGAAAAGGAAACCATCTTGGCGCTCTGAGGAATTGTCAAATTTTTACTCACAAGTTGATCAAATTACTCTTAACTTGATAAGAGGATCTAAAAATCATGGACATATTTCTAAAAATATTGTATCTCTTAGAAAAGACTCAAGTATTGCTTCACATACACTTGTGTGTCCTATTAATCTTCCCACCAATTGTTAAAACATTGATAATGTCAGCCTTTCTCAGTTTTTAATTATATGCCATAATCCTTCTTTTACAATCCCTTCTCTCTCCCATCTGCTTTAGTGTTTCACCTGTAAATTTTGTTTAGAATTTTCCTCCTGGTGAATTTGTATTGAATAGCTATTTTGAATAGTAAAATTATTTTAGAATTCAAATACATTATTTTCTCTTTTTTATGCCATCTTGTCGAAATACCACCACTTAAAAATTGTTTTCTTATTATTTTAACATACTCTCTGCTGAACATGCCTACTAGATATGTTGTTTGCACTTGCTCTGAGCTTGGTTGCAATAAAAAATCTTTCACCAATAGTGAACATGAGATAGTTCAGGGGCTTTCAATGTGTACAACTGAATATTACAAGCATCAAGATAAAATTCAGCTTTTTAGGAAACGAAGTCAGTTGATCAACCGATCCACAGCTCCTGAGCACCAACCTCTGGCCGAAAGCATCTCTCACCAAGAATCTTCTTCTTCTTTTTTTCCTGTGGAAAGCTCTTCAAATGAAGTATTCTTACCCACTACTGAGGAGGTAAGCACCTAAATTTTACTTAAATTTATAATTATTTTAATTTCTTGCTTTTTTTTAACATATTTATCTCATTAGTTTGGCCAGAAACACTCATTAAGTCTTGATGCTGATGATGCTGAGTCAATCACCTCAATCGTCAAAAAGTCAAAAAGTTTCAAAAGTTCTTCTTCTTCCTTTTTAGATTTATTACGAATTGAAACCTCAGCCTTTGCTCCTCCTGCTCTTTCACATCTATCACCATTGATTTTCTTTATACTTATTGATCTGGCACATGGCCTTCTGGTGCAAAACTTATCACATAGGCAAATTAAAATACAGATTCAAGCTGAATTTTTCAAGATCAATTTAATATCTAAAACTTATAAAGATGCCAAAAAACTCCTGCATGAGTCTAAACAGCTTCCTCATAGCATTTACACTGTTCTCAACCGACTCAACCTACATGCGCCGCTTATAACTCTTCTATGTTGTCCAAATTGCTTTCATCAACCTTTCAAAGCAGCTAACAAATACAAATTTGAACATGCCCATTGTAGTCAAATTTTTCTCAATTCCATACCTCGTAAAAAGAATGTTGTTTTGAAATTCAATCATCTATTGTTTCAGCAAAAAGATAATTGAACATTGGATTTAGTTCCAGTCCAAATGTTTACAACTCAATCTCTTATATCTTGGCTAGCCCTCCTTCTTATTCTTCCAGGGTTTGAGGACGATCTGGATTACTCATTAAGGAGGCCACATAATACATGAGGAAAAATGTGCGATGTTTAGGATGGTTCAGTCTGGAAGGAATTTAAAGATGTAAAAGGAGATTATTTTACAAATAAAAGTGGTAATCTTGTTTTCAGCCTGTATATTGATTGGTTTAATCCTTTTGGGAATAAAATTGGTGGTCATAGTCAGGTGTCATTTGGATCTATTATTTTGATTTGTCTAAATCTTCCACCTCATTTACGATATAAAAAGCAACACGTTTTCTTGGCAGGAATCACACCTGGGCCACATGAACCTGGTTTGGACAAGTTTAATCATGTTATTTCACCTCTGTTAGAAGAACTTCAAAAGCTGGGGAAAGGATGCTTTTTTTCAAAGACATTTTGTTATCCTGAAGGAAGACCAATACATGCTGCAATATTTCCTTTAATTGGTGACCTACCAGCTATCCAGAAGCTCTCTGGTTTTTCCAGCTATAGCTCAAATAATCCATGCTCATTTTGCTTTATTTTTAAAGAAGATTTGAAATCTGGTAAACTTCCTGCTGAGTTCCTATCACGCACTGATTCAAACCACCGAACTCAAGCTATTAAATGGAAAAATGCTTCCAGTGCCCAAGCAAGAAAGAAGATCTTTGATAACAAAGGTGTTCAATATTTGTCTCTTCTTGAACTTCCATATTGGCAACCAGTCTCTTTTGTTGGAATAGAACTTATGCACTGCTTACTTCTTGGTATTTCCAAAGACTTCAGTAAAAATTACCTTCTTATTACAGAAGCTGGTGATTACATTCAAAAAGAAAAGAAAAAATCTTCAAAAAAAGACTTTTAGGATGACCATTAATTCTCTTCAAAATCCAGTCACCATTCATTTTCCAGCTCCTCCTCTAATCCATCTTTATTTAAGATATTAACAAAAAAAAGAATTCAAAACTACTATCATTCCCCTCATATTCTACTTCTCATGATTCAAGTAAAAGTAGAATGACAAAAAGTACAGTTTGTGTAGTGATACCACCATTGAGAAAAAACCTCAAATGAAAACTATCTTATGATGAAATTGGTCAGGAGAAGGCAGGAAAAGCTCTAAAAATGGTTGGGCCATCAAGAAGTACTAATCCACAGGGTGTTGAAGCCAGCTCAGAGAAAGAAGAATCAAGCTCTGATGTAGATAGTTTAAGTAAGTTATACTGAATTACTTTTAATTAAACATTTTCCTAGTAAATCTTTTCTTTAAAGTCCACATTTCAGGAAATTTCTGCCCATTTTAGACCTAAAATCAATTTGGGATCAGCTGCAACACCAAATGATTTAACTTCTGATTTAAATCTAAGGCCTAGAAAATTGATGATTGTTCAAAATTGTATTCGGCATACACTCATTCCCTCATGGTTAACCCATGTTCCACACCATGTAGGGGAGACTGGAACAAATCTCAAGGCAGCTGAATGGCTTTTATTAAACAAAATTTATTATGTGGTTGCTTTGTTCTCAGTTTGGAATATAGAAAATTCTGAATCTCAAGAGAAGAAGTTGATAAAGTGTCTTTCCCTGTTGGTATCTATTATCAACCTTTTAACTTCCTTTGAATTAAATGAAGAACAAATTGTATCTCTTCAGGATCATCTAAAATAGTATATGAGATGTCTTTAAGAATTTTGGCCACATATTGAGATCAAGCCTAATGTCCACTTAGCCCAACATTTTCCTGAAGTTCTGCGAAGATTTGGGCCAGCACCATCATCAGCAGCTTGGGCTCATGAGCATATAAATGGAATGTTGGGATCTATCTCACACAATAATAAAAAAAGTATGTGCTCCTATAATCTTTTTGTTCCTCATAATTATTTACTTTAATATTTTTTATTTTAGATGAAATGGAAAAAAAATTTATGAAAATGTTTATCTTGACTGGGCAGCTTCAATCTCTTCTTGAGAGGAATGACAATCGATTTGAAAAAAAAATGAAAGATGTTTTTGATATAGAAAAAAAAAGACTTCAAAATCAACTGTTAAACTACTCCATGAAGAATATGTTTTATGGCTGGATTATTTAAACAAGATTGATGGTAAAAAGTGTTTTTCAAATATTTTTGAAAAAGATAAATTGACTGGTGCTTTATAATTTCTTGCATCTAAAATTACTGATCTCCAATACTTTAACCTTGGTGGTAAATACTTCTCACTATACTCAAAACATCAAGGGAATGGGAATATTGAGATCAAATTATCAAAATGCAACAAGGTTGGAGTGGTGTTAAGAATGTGGAAGTCAAAGAAGTTCCCAGATCGAATCTTTATTCTAGTTGGATTGTATGATGCTGTTGAAATTGTAGCGAGATGTGCCGCACAATGGGGAATTGTGTGTTATTGATTTAGGACCGTAAAGCACTAAACAATATGGATTTTAACTTTCCAATAGTTATTTGTTATGCATTAAGAAAAGAGTTATGACTTGAGGACAATTCAAGTGCATAGTGTACTGTACCGCGGCTAGTCGGGTAACTTACTGAAACAGGTAATAAGGGAGGCTAACTAGTTAAGAAAATTGTCAAGACTATGAACCTAGTATTAAAGAAAGGAGAGTGGGGACTCAATCGCAAAACTACCCAAGAGTCAAGGCGGCTAGGATCAGTTTTAGAATGGGTCAAAACTGAAAATAGCGCTGAAACAAAAACAAAGGTAGAGTCAAAAACGCATATGTGGAGTATGAGTGAAACAAGTTAATACTAGCATTAGTAATCATAGGGTATGTTTTAGGCGCCGTAGTTGTTACAAGAAGTGTACTTAGTTACTAATAGATTAGCTATTGTTTTACTAATAAGGTGCTAGAGCCAGCGCTGAAGATCCACTAGCAAACTGTGTCTTGAGTACTGGAAAAATATAAAAAGGAGGACTATTCAATAGAGATAGGGAGCTTTTTACAAACAGACACAGAGAGAAGAGATATATATATATAAGTAAAATAGAATAGTGAATTAGAGATATTTTCTGAGTCTTTTATCATTTGTGCGTCTGTGTGTGTATTTCATATAGTATAGTGAAAGAGCGCAACATAGAGAGAATATATAGATTTAGTAGGAGTAACTATTATTAGAGTTATTTTATTGCCATAATAAGGCATATTAAAAGAGAGCACTTCAAGAGGGAGTAGCTGTGGATTTTAGCGCTTATTAAGAATAGAAATATCCAGATAGTAATACTTGTTTTCTTGATCTCTAAAACTCATCTCTCATCTTATAAACTTTCTAATCAAATATTAGTGTTACACATTATTGCGCTGTCTTTAAAAATAAGAGTGGAAGGTGCTTCTTTTTAGAAATTGAAAAGGAGAACCAACCCATCTCGCATTTTGTCTACTGCTTAGTACTTTAGAACAGTCTATAACGTCCTAAGGCTTATACTAAAAAATTAATAATAATCAAGGAAAGACCCCCAATAGTCAGTATGTCTAGTATATAAGTATGATTTAATAGTATTGATTAATGGTCCTACTACTTATTGATAACTGGTTTAGTGATTAAACCTCAGGGGAAGACTAATAAAATAGTTATACTCAAATAAAACTCACAATACTTGGATTTAAATGCATGCTAGTGGTGGAAAATAGATAAATAGAATATAGTTATAGCTTATATAATGATAATATCAACTTATAAAGGCTTTATAATATATTTCTAAATGCTAATAATTGTATTTTAAGTGTTTAATTGAATTTTAGTAAGTAAGTGATGATAAATAAACCGTCAAATCCCTCCTTACTTATACCGAAATCCCCTGGAGTGCACAGACCTTCAATCCAGATAATGTCACTGCTATCCCCAGCAATTACAGCACTGTGAGGGCCCATCACCTCCCCATGGTGTCCACTTCAAGCAGATTCAACACCCAGACCTCCATTAAGGACCCTCCATCACAATTAATGCTAACACAGACCCAAACCATAATTAGAAAATCTAGATAAAAGCAGATATCATAAAGAAACAGGTAAAATAACTAATCCAAAAGGAATAAAATGAAACCCAAAGCATATAAAGAAACAAATGAAATGTCCGAGCCCCCAATAACATCCCCAAGCATCCTTATTAACCCAGAAATGACCTCTCAACTCATAAATCCGTGAATATCCATCCAAGGAAGCAGATTAAGTTGTCCAAACTGAGTGTATGCACCTGAAATAGGTGTATATGCTTCTGTAGGTGTTTTGAATCCACTGATTATGTCCATATGACCTAAAATAAGCAGAAAAACAAATGTTATAGGCTATTAAGAGGCTAAAACCAACTTATAGACCTAAATATACATACTATGCTGCATATTTCACTGAATATGAGCTTTATGTATACATTTAAGCTTTTGTATGTCAATAATTACTTAATATCACTTATGATAAGTATATTTTGACTCCATTAACACCTTAATAAGTATTATTAGGCTATTGATAAGCTATTTGAACTACTATAAGCTATATAATAGTGTAATAATTATATATATATGTATTATAATCATATATATAATTTTTTAACCTAATTTTTAGGATATAAGCTTAATTTACTTGAGTTTATCTTTTTTAAGCATAATAAATACTCTGTCACGGGAGGACCTATGCACAACGTCGAGGGTGTTCCTAGAAAGTGAGATGGAGGGAGGAGTTTAGAGACTTCTTCAAAGTACAGAGGAAATATTCGAGGAAGTGATTTGAAAATGAGTCAAAGGAAGAGCAGCTTCTTCAAGGTATGTTCAATACAAATCTCAATATAATTTAAAGGTAATATTAATAATCTTAGGATATCACAAAGGGTTGTAAACTCAATAATCAAAGATTTAAGTTTTTAGAAATGATTACTGAGAAAATAAGGAAATTTACAATAATAATGATTTAACCTGAAGCTTTACCACTATTAACTATATATACATTCTATAATTTAATTCTAAAGAATGTGGAACCAAAATCCAACCCTTTTATATCCACTAATCCTCCTCACATTGACCTCATGCCCATCCATCATTTGGCACACCACAGACCTCCGAAAAAACACCTGTTACAACTGGACCCTCCTTACTAAAATCCGTTAACCCTTTAATCCTCCACTAAACATCCCGTCCATGCTCACTACCCCTGTTAATAACCCACAGAAACATAATAAACCTTTAGTGGAATATTTCTTTGGCCGTTGCGCTGTGCATTGCCTATTGAAGAAAAGACTGAACACACTATTGAGAGATTAACTAATTGAGATTTAAAGTTTTAGATTAGCGCAGTTGAATAGTGGGTACACAAAGGAAAGTTGCAGTTGCTATGTAGAATTGCTTCTGCGCTTTGAATATGGATTTAGACATCTTTATTATTGATTTAATGAGCTGCTTTTTCCTCGAGTGTCACATGGCATGTGGCAGATGCCCGGGTATAAGACGCAAGCTCCGTTGAGAGTGAGACACATTCTTCCCACACTATTAATTTTTTCTTTTACTCCTTTTTTTAAAATTTTTATTATGTCTAACTGCCCCACTCCCATTCCCACGCCTCCACACCCCAAAGCTGATGGTGGTATTGTAACTTGCCAATATACCCACACTTGCACGGCTTGTGCATCAATGGAGTATTTCTGCGTTGAAAAAACGGCCACACAAGGACCTTGCTGGAGACGGGTGACTTGTGATGCCCTTACAAAAAACGGGGATATCAAGAGAAGGTTTACAGGGACTAAGTACTGGGTGATCCCTTAGACCAAACAGGTGGTCAATGATATTTGGGACGTATTGGTCGGGGATGATTGATCGGTGGAAGAAGAGGAGAACGAGGTTGAAGATACTGTGGTGACTTGGGTAGCCCAGGCCACAGGTGGAAAACGAGTGGTGGAAGAAGAGGTGGATGAATTAGTTGAAGAGGATGAGGATGAGGTTCCCATCTCAAACCGTACTCCAAAAAAACGATGGATGATCATCGAGGATGATGATGAAGAGGAGAAGGGAGTGACAATAGAGGTCACTCCAAGGCTGTTTTTAGAACCCGATTGTGTTTTTGAGGTGAGTTTTACCTTTTTCTTGTTTCAAGTTTTTTTTTGAGTTTACACTGATGACTATATGTTATAATTTTTAGAATTCAGATGTCATTGCAGAAGCTCTGATTGTGGAAGCTATTCCATCGCTGCCAGTTGAGGCCAGTCAACCGGCGGTTGATTCAAAGGAGGAGGATGAGGAAACCCTTGACCAGGTGTGGTCGAAGAAGCCTCAGCAGGGTCGATGAGTTTGATTCGTTGAAAGCTTAAGTGACAAGATCAACAAGATTGTCAATGCCTCCTGCTTTGATGTGGCAGAAGAGTTACTTGAAATCGGAGAGGTGGTACCAGTAGGAGAGGAGGAGGTATTTGAAAAATGCAGAAAGGAAATAAGGGTGGTGTTGGAGAAAATGAAGAAATTGGTTTGGGAGAAAATGCAGGAGAAGATTTGAAATGGGTAGAGAAAAAAAGAAAAGAGGGAAGGAAAAAAAAGTAGAAAGCAAATGTAATTTGTGTATTTATCTATTCTATTGATTTTGTTGTTTTAATTGAAATTTTATTATATGTTTTATAAGATTTTGAAAGGGAAAGAAAAAAAAGAAAGAAGAAAAATATTTGAATAAAATTTAGTTTTAAATTTTGAAAGAAGAAAAGAAAGAATATTTAACTGAGGAAATTTTAGTTTAAGTTTTGAAAAGAAGAAAAAAGAATTTTTAAGTAAGAAAAAATATTTGATTGAAAATTTTGGTTTTTATGTTTTTAAATGAAAATTTAATGAGAAAAACGAAAAATTGTTATTCGTGAAAATTTATTCAAGGTTATTTTTGAAGTTTTTGAGGAATTTCGGTTATTTGAAGAGAAAGGAAAAAAATAGTTTTGAAAAAAAAGAATTTGAAAGAAAAGAGTAATTTGCTCAAAGAAATTTAAAAGAGAGATTTAAATGTTGAAGTAAAGTTTGAGAAAGGTTGTCGTATCGAGTTTGTGAAAAATTTTGATAGTTCAAAGAAAAAGAAATAAGGAAATGAAAATTGTATTTTGAAAAAAAGAAAAAAGTTTGAAAGGAGAAAAGAAAGAAAATTAAAGGAATTATTGATTTTTAAGATTTTATTTTGATGAATTTTTTAAGAATTTGGTTTTGATTTTTCTAATTTTTATTTATTTTTAATTTGATTTTATTTTATTTTGTTTTATTTATTTTTTAAAGAAGGTTGAAAAAACTTTTTGAAAAAGAAGAAGAAAAAAGAAAACAGAGTAAGGATTTTTAGAAGAAAAGAAGTTTTAGAATTTTAAGAAAAGAAAAGAAAAGAGAAGAGAAGAAAAAAAGAAAAATAAAAGAGAGTTTTAAGGTTTTGGTTTTAAAGGATATTTAAGATGAAAAGATTTTAGGAGTTCAGGGGTGTAAGAAACATTGATGGCTGGTTCCCAGGATGTTATGTCTGAGTCATCAAGGAAGCCTTCCAATTCCACAAGGTATTGAAATTTCCCCTTGCGCATTCTTGAATAAAGGATACGGCTTACTTCCTACTCTAGATGGTCTTCTACTTTGACCAGTTCCGGAGGAGGTTGGTTCCTGCCTGGGTATGTTTCTCGAGCCAGTTCCAGGAGAGATATGTGGAAAACAGGGTGAATATCCTGCCATTTAGGAGGTAGCTTGAGTCGAAATGCAGTTTTAGAGACTTCGGAGTCGATTTCAAATGGTCCCAAGCACTTTTCAGCCAGTTTCTTAGATGGTTGAGTTGTTCAAATGTTTCATGCATTGAGCCATACTTTGTTGCCTGGTTTAAAGGAAGGAGCAGATTGTCGATGTTTTTCGGCCTGCTCCTTGTACCTTCAAATTGCTAATTCCAAGTTTGATTAAAGTTCTTCTTGGAGTCGTGATATTGTTTGAAGATAATGTTCTGCAGGATGACTAGTTCCTACATGGATTGAGTTGAATTGAGGATGTCTTCCATAAACAGTTTCAAAAGGAGATTGTTGTATCAAAGAATGAGTCGAGTTATTATAAGAAAATTTGGCTAATAGTAACCATGTAGTCCAATTGTCTTGTTGATAACGGACATAAATTTGGAGGTATTGCTCGATGATTTGATTGATCCTTTCCGTTTTCCCATTGGTTTCAGGATGATAGGCCATGGAGAGATTCCTTGTGATAATGAGTTGTCAACACAATTGAGTCCAGAATGTCGATACAAACAATGAGCCTCTATCTGAAATAATATCATTAGGTAAGCCATGTTTGGAAAATAAATATTCTAGAAAATTTTTTGACAAATCTTCTGCTGTAGCAGTAGTAGTGGTTTTTATGAAAATAGACATTTTTGAAAATCTATCTACTATTACTAATATAGCATCAAAATTATTAGAAAGAAGAAGTTGAGAAATAAAATCCATTCACCACACAATATGGGGGGCGGACTTGCTAGCAAGTCCGCAACCTTGGACCCAAACTCACCATAGATTGAACACACATTGAGCTATTGATAAAGGAGCCATACAATCAGGAATGAACACCACTCAGAAGAACAGTTTTAGGTGGGTGTTCAAGTAGAGTTCAGTATGGGTTCAGTCTGAGTTCAGTCTGAGTTCCATCTGAGTTCCATCTGAGTTCAGGTTGAGGACTTGCTAGCAAGTCCACCCCCTATATTGCGTAGTGATTGATAAAGATTCCCAAGGTTTAGAGGGAATAGGAGGTGGTTGAAGAAACCCATGCTTCCGGTGATAGGGAGCCTTATTCCTATTACATTCATAACAAGATCTTATATAGGCCTCAATTTCTCTGGTCATTCCTGGCCAGAAGAAATCCCTTGCTATTAACTGGTAGGTTTTATCAACACCAAAATGACCAGCTAATGGAGACTCATGTTGACTATTGAAAATCCATAGTTTTATTTCATTGTTGTGGGGTATGACTACTCTACATTTGAAAACAAATAGACCTGATTCAATACTAAATCTTCTCGCCCCTTGCTTTGAGAGTATTTTGTCTTTTAACCCTAAACAATAATTGTCCTTTGACTGAGCTTCGAAGATGTTGGATAGTGGATTTTGAAAAGATTGAATTGTCATCAAATTAAGTTGATGAGTTGTTAACATTGATTTGTTGAAGATTGATTTCACATTTTCTGGGTTATTGTCGGCAAATGCCTCCCCCTGCTGTGGGTAAACGTTGTCCTGACGTGATAGGATATCTTGGACAATACAGTTCTTACCTGGGCAATAGGAAATAGAAAAAGGAAATTCAGAAAGAAATTCAGCCCACCTGGCCTGACGCCTGGTTAACACTTTTGAAGACATAAAGTATTTCAAAGAATTATGGTCAGTCAGGATCTGAAAAGCACTATCTAGGCTGAGAAGAAAAGAGCGCCATTTTTTAAGACAATGGATGATTGCTAAAAGCTCTTTGTCATGAATTTCATAATTTAATTCTGCCACAATGAGTTTGCGTGACTCAAAAGCAACAGGATGAAACAATTTCGTTTCAGGATTGAATTGAGAGATTACCCCTGTGATAGCATAATTGCTAGTGTCTGTCTCGACTATTGTCATAGCAGAAGGATCAAAGTGACAAAGAATTGGAGCTGTGGTGAATGCAGTCTTCAATGCTTTGAATTCCTTTTGTGCTGTATAAGTAAAAACAAAAGGAATATCTTTTCTAAGAAGGGAAGTAAGATTGGAAATAGTTTTAGAGTAATCTTTAATAAATCTTCTATAGAAATTGGCAAAACCCAAAAATCCTTGGAGGGATTTAACGGTTTTGGGCTCAGGCCATTCCAGGACTTTTTGGACCTTTTTGTCATCAATGACTAAACCATCAGTGGACAATGTAAAACCTAAAAAATCAATAGATTTAATATTTAATTTGCATTTATTGTGCTTGGCGTAGAGACCCTGATCCCAAAGGCAATTTAGAACCTGTCGAACATGATGAATATGTTCATCAAGTGTCTTCAAGAAAATTAAAATATCATCTAAATAGACGACAACATCTTGAAAGATGTCATGAACAAAATTTTGAAAAGTCGATAGTGCATTACAAAATCCAAAAGGCATGACGTAATATTCAAAACTACCAAATCTAGTGTGCATTGCAGTCAGTGGTTCATGACCTTCCGCAATACAAATAAGATTATAAGCGCCTCTAAGATCAATTTTAGAAAAGAAATTAGCACCATTGAAAAGGGTAAGAAGCAATGACATAGGGGGAACAGGATATGCATTCTTCTTAGTGACTGTTTTGAGCTTTCTATAGTCAACACACAACCTAAGGCTACCATCCTTTTTCTTTACAAAAAGAACTGGGGAGCCAGTTGGAGATTTACTGGCTTTGATGAAACCTTTGGCTACATTCTCTGCAATGTAGTCTCAAAGAACTTGAGATTTGTCCTTTGACAAAGAATAGACAGGACCTATTAACTCTATTTGATGGTCCTAGGGTCGATGAGCTGGTAATTTATCGGCCTTGCTGATTGAAAAATCATCAAGGAAATTGTGATATATTTCCAGTAGAGTTGATTTAATGGCTTCAACATTGATTTGGTTGTCCTCATCATCCTCGAGAGAATATGTCGAGGGAAGACCAGAATTGAGAGAGCATAATTTGACTACTTCGAGGCAATTTAAATCCTCTTCAAGTGAAGTCATCAAGCTAGAAGAGTTAGCCAATTTCTCATTTAGAGAAAGATCAGATTCTTGCAACTCATCTGGAAGAGATTTTTCCTCTAGAAGGACATTGTCAGGCGGGTTGTTTAACTCCCTATTGACCTGCATTGAAGAATCAGAAATATACTTAGTGCATGGGGTGATTAATCCCCATGTCCAATCAATTTCAGGATTCCAATGCATTAAAAAGTCATGGCCAAGAATGGTATTGTCCATTCTTGGGGCGTCCAAGACTGATAATTCCCACTCAAAGGGGGGAAAGTTCGGAAAGTTGAAAACCCATAAAACCTTCTTACTTACCCAATATTTGGGTTCCTCTGATTCAACCAAATAAATTGGAATTTGATTGATATCTGTAAATGTCAGTTGTAACTTCTTGGCAAAAGATAAACTGACAAAAGAAATTGAAGCTCCAGAGTCTATGAGACAACTGAAGGGGGTATCCTCCTTAAAAAGAATGAATCTCAAGCAGTTTAAGGCAACTCCAGTCCTTAAGACATGGAGGTTCTGTGCACTGGGAGAGATAAGATAGTTTGCTTTTCACACAAGTAAACTATCTACTAGTTTTTTGACCTTGAACTAGTACCTTCTCTTTCCTTCAACTTCACACAATCTTCTAGCTTGTGCTTACCCCCACAATACAAACATAGCCCATTATCTGCTCGTCTCTTCCTCTCAGCTTCTTTAAGTTCCCCTTTTGGGTCCAATACCTTACTGATATTGCCTGGGGTCAAGCCTTTTGGTTGAGGTTTATCCTTTCCCTTATTGGGTTTGGATTGAGTCAAGGAGGATTGAGTTGGCCATGGGTGTGAAGAAGGTCCCGATTTAAAATTTAGGCCTTGAGATTTTTTGGCCTATTGACGATGTTGTAGTCATCCTTGGTAAACGCCATTGAGTTCGAGGGTTTGATCCATTAAATCCGTTAAGGTAGTCATCTTCCAACCATGAAGATTTAATTGATCCAGAATCCTCAAAGGAAGTCCATTTTTGAAATGATATTTGAGGGCAGCATCATTCCAACCTACTCGAGTTTGAAGTGCTCTGAAGTTTGAGATATATTCAGAGGCTTTACCACCATCACTCATGCAGAGGAAATCAAGTTCAATTTCCGCATTGTCAGTTTCATTAGGGTCACCGAACAACGTAAAAAGTTGGTCTTTGAACTTTTCCCAGTTATTGATAAGTAAGTGGGTTTCTGTCAAAGAGAGCATGAGAAGATAAGGTTGAAACCATCTGGCTGCTTTTCCAGCTAGGAATGAAGAAGTGTAAACAACCTTTGATTGGTCGTTATGGAAGAGGAGCTTGCAGGTTTGCAAGAAGGGGTGCAATCTGTCTGGGTGTTCTCCATCAAATTTGTCACGAGATTTCATGGAAGGAGTTTTGAATTTTGATCCCTCCGAAGACGTTGTAGATAATCCTATAGTACTAGCTATAGGCCTTGACCAAGGGAGTTGGAGAAAAACCAGAGAGAAAATCCCCTGTCCCTTTAGAAAAATAGAGTGAAATTTACCTGCTACAGTAAATTTGGGTCCTGTTTGCTAAAGCCCCTTTTTCCACACACTTGACTGCTTGATCAGCCAAGAAAGTAGTCCCCAGACAGACTACCAGACCAAAGAACTGAAATGTAGACCAATCTCCACACCAGAGAAAGAAAAGATACTTGATGTAGGCTGCAAATCCACACCAGAGACAGCAATGATACTTGATATAGCTTGCAAGACTATACCAGAGAACCTGTTGCTAAAGTTGAGTTAAATGAAGAACTAACCTTGCAAGCAACACAGCCAATTGTGGCCCAAAAAAACAGTGAAAACTGAGTGAGAAACAGTATATAATTACCAGATGGCTGTATGATAATTAAAATTGCCCCAAACTGTCTTATGCAGTATATACACACAGACCACCCATCTAAGATCCATGCACAGCAACTCATTTGGCACCTGTACCAGCCAAATTGAATAAAAACCCTCCAGAAGTGCTCCCCAACCTTCTAAAACCGAGGCGGACGGGCTGCCTGACATCGGAGGTGCTTCCTGGAGTGGCCCGGCCTCCCTGAAGCCAGAAAACCAATAAAAACATCCAATCTACTTAGAAAAATTCACTACAACTACTAAAACCCTTAAACACAAAATTAAGCTATGACAACATTGAGACATGAAATGTAGAGCCAAATTAGCCCTATCTAATGGTACTAAGCACTTAACCCTAAGACTTAAGGTTAGCCTGTAAAACGTGAAAAACAAAATTAAACAGCTATCTTTTATAATGAAAAATGAGGAAATGACTGCTTAAAACTTAGAATATGAAAAATGTCCACAAGACATGAAATATAGAGAAAAACCAGGGCTATCCAATGATAGTACCCACATACCTGCAGTCCAAATATTCATGGAATAAATCCAGAAAAACACCTAATTCTTCAACCAATGTCAATTAAGACATGCACAAACAGCACAACAAAGGCCCCTGCCAATGTTGAAAGACCACAAAATTGGATTTGAAAGTGTTTTCATGAAAATTCTCATGAAGTCTTCTAGAGAATTAGATGATCCAGCCTCTGAAGGTTGACCAGAAGGATGAGTAGCAGGGGCAGATGGTGCCTCATGCATCATATCCTCTCCTTCTGCTTCATTGCTAGAGTCATCAAAATGCTGGGGGATGTCTTCCACAGATTGGACTGAGTGTTCCTGTTCCCTAATGTCGAGAGGTTCCAGAGAGTGAGTGCAGGAAACAGGCCATGTGGCTGTTGGCCTGCCTCTGGCACAAGCCCTAGTAGTAGCGCCCATAGGAGGAGTGCGTTGAACAGGTGCCATTTTTAAAGAATTTAAAAACACCTGAAAAAGGACGTAGTAGTGCAAAAGAATGAGAACTACGGAGAATTAAATTATACTGTCACCTGACAACCTACGCACAAGGTCAAGGGTGATCCTAGAAAGTGAGATGGAGGGAGGCGTTTAGAGACTTCTTCGAAGTACAGAGGAAATATTTGAGGAAGTGATTTGAAAATGAGTCAAAGGAAGAGCAGCTTCTTTGATATATGTTTGATAAGAATCTCAATATAATTTAAAGGTAATATTAATATTCTTAGGATCTCACAAAGGGTTGTAAACTCAATAATAAAAGATTTAAGTTTTTAGAAATGATTGCTGAGAAATTAAGGAAATGTACAATAATAATGATTTAACCTGAAGCTTTACCACTATTAACTATATATACATTTTATAATTCAATTCTAAAGAATGTCAAACCAAAATCCAATCCCTTTTATATCCACTACTCC
Organism: Hemileia vastatrix; assembly: GCA_030280995.1. Taxonomy (NCBI): domain Eukaryota; kingdom Fungi; phylum Basidiomycota; class Pucciniomycetes; order Pucciniales; family Zaghouaniaceae; genus Hemileia; species Hemileia vastatrix. The sequence continues at coordinate 27,085,134 of JASXTE010000009.1, read as the reverse complement.
TCCTTGCATTGACCTCATGCCCATCCATCATTCCGCACACCACAGACCTCCAAAAAATCACCCGTCACACCTGGAACCTCCTTACTAACATCCGTTAACCCTTTAATCCTCTACTAACCATCCCGTCCATACTCACTACCCCTGTTAATAACCCACAGAAACATAATAAACCTTTAGCGGAATATTGCTTTGGCCTTTGTGGCATTCTAAATCTGGGTAGGCTACTTAGGTGAAAATTCGATTGGACCTTGGTTGGAAGAAAATCATGGTGTTAGCGGGTGTTAATTTGGTTGAAGGGAGTTAACTGGAGTTTTTTTTTGGGTGGATTTATGGTGATTTTTGGAGGATTTATGGTGATTTTTTGGAGGATTTATGGTGTTTTGGAATGGATATATGTTGGTATTCCTATTGTTATTTGATGGTTTCATGGATTGGGTAATGGTTTTACTGGATTTTCTAGGGCTCTCTTGGTATTTTTGGTGGATGCAGTGTGCTCATGGAGTAGCCATTTTTTTCCGGTGTGCTCCGGTGATTTTCCGGTGCAAAAGGGAGGTGTACTGGAAAAATTCTGTCATGGTGGAAAAGTTTGGTTATGGTGAAAAGATTAACTCACTCTGGCCAAATTAGCTCATTATGTCAAAAAGAGCTCATTGTGGCAAAATTTGCTCACAATGGGAAAGTCTGATCACCAGTGCAAAGGTTGGTCACTGCAGAAAAGTCTGGGCACTGTGGTAAAGTTTGGTCACTGTAGGAAATTCTGATCACCAGTGCAAAGTCTGGGCACTGTGGTAAAGTTTGGTCACTGTAGAAAATTCTGATCACCAGTGCAAAGTTTGGTCACTGCAGAAAAGTTTGGCTATTGTGGCAAAATTTGGTTAGAATTTATCATGCTTCTTAGATCAATAGTTTATTGTAGATCCTATGCATGTAGGGTATTGTTGGAAACTTCTGGAGGAGGAGAATCAGATAGAAGGGAGGGAATCTTAGTCTGCTACAGGTTTTTTGTCTTTTAGTTTTGATAACAAGGGTCTTTTTGATAATTAACAATATTTAACATATAACAACAATTATAATAAAAAATATCAACATATAGGATACCATTGGATAGCTCTCATCCTTGTTGACTCAAATTTATTTCTTTTATTATAAAATTTATAAAATAAAAATATAAGAAAGAACACTCTTTAATTTTGGTGGGAAACTGGGTAAATCTGGGGCAGACCTTTAATAAGGCACCTTTGAACAGATCATCCCAAGGGTAGTTTCTGGGGCACTTTACTGTACTTTTCAGTCTCTGGGGCAAGTGTTTCGGCTTTTTCTAAGTATTTTCTGTGACTTGTATCAGTGTAATCTGGTATAAGGTATTTGTTTTGGGGGTGTAATCATTTATTGCACTTATTTTTTTCTATATTATAGGTTTCCAACACTTTCAAAATCTTTCTCTCAGATTTTCAACTTATCCAACTCTTCAAGAAGATCTTCAAGCTTAGTTAATTGAATCTTAAATTTACTTAGAGGGACAGGTATTTATTTTTGTTTTTCCAACTCCCTTGGATTCTGCCTTCAGCAAGGCGACTGTAGGAGTCTACTCTAAATTTTTGGCGCCCAATGTGGGGTAACAAATTCTCTAGCTTCTGAAGAAACTTACTTGTTGGACTTCTGGATTTTGGTTTTCTGGTTGTTGGATTTTGATTGGTTGGTTATTTGGTGATTCTGGTAACTGGCTGAACCAGTACAGGATCTGTGGTAGTAGGGATCTAGGTATAGGGTTGAACCCTTTATAGATCTGTTGTTTTTGTTTTTGTTTGTTGTTTTATCCTAGTAAAGGGCTGAACCCTTGTAGGATATTTTCAGTTGTCTGGTAAAGGGCTGAACACTTGCAGATTTTATTGGTTTCTGGTGCTATTTAGGATGTCTTCTCCATCTGGTGCTGGTGTTATTGCTGCTGCTGCTGATTGTGTCAGGCCTTCAGTAAGGTTTCAAACTTGGGATGGGCCCAAGTTTGTTGGTGATGATGTAAAGTGGTTTTTAGGCAGATATGAGGCTGCTTCCGGAATTGATGGGGCTTCTCATTTAGATATGGTGAAGCAGGTAATCTTTTTCATTGGCGATAGGGAAGTTGAGAAGGAGATTACTGGTATGGAGGGTTATAAGACTAGGGATTGGAAAAGGCTTAGTAGGGAAATGGTGGACAGATGGGGAGTCAGATATTCAATGGTGGATTTAAATAAGGTTGTTGGAGAGTGGCAAGTGCAGGGTGGAAAAACTTCTTTGGTGAGTTATAGGAAATTTGTTGGTAGTTTTGAAACTGTGGTGGAATATCTGGTGGAGGTAGAGGAATTGGCTCATGAAAATTCTGTCAAAGATTTATTTTGGTCCGCTTTTGGGAGGGATGTTAGGATGAATGTGTTAAAGGAGTTGTCTAGGAAGGTTTTGATGAAAACCTTACCTAATGGGGAGCAGAAGTTTCCTGCTCTTAAGGTGGTAAAAGAATCGGTGGAGTCTCACCTCAGGCTTTTGGCTGTGGAAAGTTATCAAGAAATCTGTACACAGTATGTCAGCAAAATTAATGAAGTTTTGGCTGATAATAGCAATATTATGAAGAAGGCTCAGGAGGCAAGAAAAGCTCAGTTGGGGAAACCGGTTCCTAAGGTGGATAAGAATGTGGATAAGGAGATGGTGGATCAATTGGCTGACTTAACAAAGCAATTGAAAATTTTTGTTCAAGATACTCAGAAGGAAGCAGTGTTTCAGATTCTTCTTCATCATCTTATTCAAGTAGATGTTATGATAGAAGGAGTGGTGGTACTGTTGATGTTTGGATTTGTTCCTACTGTAACCGGAAGGGACATAAGTCTAATGATTGTTGGACTTTGAATATGGATCAGGCTGCTGGTAGAGTAAAATTTGATGGAAATGTATTTAGGTTTCCTGATGGATCTTTTATCAAGCCCAGTGAAAGTCAGGCTCCTTTGGATTTGGTGAGGAGGAATGGTATGGGTGAAAAGAGAGCTAGGTTTGAGGAATTGCCTACTGAGGCTTCTTCTGGTACTAGAAATAATTCTGGAGATATGGGGAAGCAAAAAGAGGTTAGTAAGGCTACTTTATCTACTTCATATGGTAATTTGGAGTTAGTAAAGGTTGTCAAGGTGGATGGTGAGTGTATGGCTGGTGTATATGATGTCAAGGCTGCCAGGAGGGTGGCTGCTTCTAAAGCTAGAAGCAGTATTTCTAATCAGTTAAGGTCAAGAGGTGAAAAGGCGGATTCTAAGAAGGCTGAAGATCCCAAGAAGATTTATACGCCTGAAGAGATTTGTCAGATGCAGAAGGGGATAGCTGATATGGGTCCCCCTAGTTTTGGTGCTTTTGATCTTAATGGTGATCCTATGCCTTTGGATGATGGTTCAGATACAGAGGAGGATGTGCCTTTGACTTCTTTGCCTATGCCAAGTTATAGTGGGCCAATGGAGGGAGTTAGAACTACTGTTGATGGTTCTGGTTTGGTCTCTGTGGATGGAAAGTTTTATGGGGATAATTCTGACGTGGAGATATGTGATGTTGTTGGTAATGTGGGACCTCAGGAGTCTTCTAGGGAAAAGGTTGCTAGGAGTAAGGCTCATTATGAGAGGCCAGTGGTTTCTGGTCAAGAGAATTCTATGGATGTTGTTTTGGGAAGGGTGAATCAGCTTCAGATTCCATTATCTTTGCGTGAATTGTTCACTATTAGTCCAGCCCTTGCTGAAAATCAGAAGAAGCATTTGACTAGGAGAAGAGTGGCTACTGGTGAGGTGGAGTATATGTGTGAAAATGTGGAGAAGTTTGGTAATGAGGTGGAGACTAATTTTTCTTCTCCTTTGGGATATTTGGTGGTTTCTTTAAATGGAAAAGATGTGAAGGCATTGGTTGATTCAGGCTCACAAATAAATTTAATTTCATTGGATCAAGCAACTAGTCTGGATTTGCCAATTAAAGCTGGTGTTGGAGGAAATCTCAGAGGGATAGGTGGGCATGCTACTGAGTTGATTGGTACAGTGGAGCATGTAAAGTTAGGTGTAGGTGGAGCTGTTGGAAAAGTTCATTTTTATGTGGCTAGAGGAGCTGTGAAGACAGTTTTAGGAGGGCCATTTTTGATGGATTTTGAGGCCAGGATTGGTTATCAGTCTGGTGTTGGGATTAGTCTGGAGATTACCGGGGAGGATATGAGGCGGTTACATATGAGGTTGGCACCCCCAGGTGATGAAGGTTGCAAAACTAGGCCTGGTGTTTCTGCATCTTGTCAGTGTTGCACTTGCATTAGGAAGGGAAAAGATTTGAAGTCCTCTTCTGGTGTATTTGAGGATAGTGGTGATCATTTTGTTGGTGACCCTTCTTTTTTAGGTTAGATAGGGCTGATCAGTCTAGTGCTGTAATCTCTCCTCAAGAAGAAATCCCAGATTGCAGTAGGTCAGCTCAAGTCAAGATATATCAAGTGGAATCTCAACTTTTTGTAGATAATATTACTTTATTATGTCAATTTTTGTCAAATTATTTGTCTGGTTTCAGTTTTTCTTAAAGTTTTTCTCTCAAATTTATTTCAAGTTCTGAAAATGTTTTAGGGAAAGTTTTGTTGGAGCAGAAAATTTTTGGAGTGGTGGCAAATGGGTCTAAACTTAAGTCCTCACAATTGTGCACCGCTAGGGTTTCTTCTACACCTTTCAAAAACATTACAATGGCCACACATGTGAGAATTGGGGACACCCCTGGTTGTTTTTCTAGGAATAGCAAGAAACAATTTGACGAAAATCAAGAAAAAAATCTCAAGATAAATGAAAATCAACAAAAAAATTATTTATGTAAAGATACTGACAATAGGGCTGAGCCTACTTGGCATGCTGGTAACCCCCTGCATGAGGATAGACTGCCAACTTTTCATACTTTTGATTATTCTTTTCTTATTTCTAAAAATAAAAATCAAATTAAAAATTGTCTGCATAATGAAAAACTAGATAACAATATTTTTGAAAAATCCAATATTTCTGTTTCTAAAAACTTTAATAATTCTTTTTCAAAAAATAAAAATAAAATAAAAATAAAAGTGATAAAATTTCTTTATCTGATTCTAATAATTATTTTTGTAAAAATTCTGTTACTCTTAATTCTGATGAAGATGAAGATTCTGTTGATGAAAGGAGCTCAATTCCTCAAGTACATGTGGAAGTGGAAGCGGCAAAATATAAGAAGGTTGCTGTGAAAGTTAAACCAATCAATGAAGCACTGCCAACTGGATTGAATCCACCGTTGAAGAGACCACTTTTGTCAAGAGATCCATATGAAACTCCTTTAAGAAAGAATCCACCTGAATTTTCTGAAACGTCAAGAATTACTTTTGATAGGATTGGTGTTGTAAATTTTGGGCCAGAGGGTTGGTTATCTGGTGAGGAGATGAACTTGTTGTTGGATGTGATGGTGTTGAGGGAGAAGGCTATTGCATTTGTGGAAGAAGAGAGGGGTGTTTTAAAGCATTCTTTTGGTGAACCTTACAAGATTCCAGTTGTTTGTCATGAACCTTGGCAACTCAAGCCAATTCCAATTCCTGCTGCTCTTAAAGATGATTATATTGAAGTTGTTAGGGAAAGGATTAGGACTGGACTTTATGAACAATTGTCATCAAGTTATTCAAGTCCAGTTTTTTGTATCAAGAAGCCTAATGGAAAGCTTAGAGTGGTTCATGATCTTAGGTAATTGAATAGGGTGACTATGAAAGATGCTGGTATTCCTCCAAGTACCGAGGAATTTGTTGATGCTTTTTCTGGAAGGGTATGTTATGGTTTGGGTGATATTATGGGGGGCTATGATGAAAGAGATTTACATCCGGATTCAAGACCTCTGACAACTTTTGATACTCCTCTTGGACGGTTACAGCTGACTAGATTACCTCAAGGTGCTACTAATTCTGTTTCTGTTTATCAAGCACAAATGGCTTGGATTCTTCAAGATGAAATTCCACAGTATGCTGGTATATTTATTGATGATGGTGGAATTAAAGGTCCTTCAACTGATTATGATAATGAAGTGTTGGAGGAGAATCCAGGTATTAGGAGGTTTATTTGGGAGTATGCAGTAACTTTGGAAAGGATGTTGTTTAGGATTGAAGAAGCTGGTTTAACTATTTCTGGTTCTAAATTTTCTTGTTGCGTTCCAGCTTTAGAGATACTTGGTCATGTGGTCTGTAGTGAAGGCCAAATTATGTCAAAGAAGAAAGTCAACAAAATTCAATCTTTTCCGAGACCTAGAAACACTACTGAAGTTAGAGGATTTTTGGGAGTATGTGTTTATTTTAGGATGTTTATTAGAAATTTCTCATTATTGGCTGCTCCATTGAAAAGGTTAACTAGGAAGGATGCTGATTGGAATTGGGATGAAGCTTGTGAAGAAGCTTTTGTTAAGTTGAAGAAGGTGGTTGGTGAAGATATTATTCTTCATAAGTTGGATTATGGTGAAGGAGCTGGTAGGATTTATTTAGCTGTTGATTCTAGTCAGCTGGCTGCTGGTGCAGTGCTTTCTCAGATGGATAAGGGTGGTTATATTAGACCAGTTAGGTATGAATCTGTAGGTTTTACTGAGGTGGAATCAAGATATTCACAACCAAAGTTGGAACTCTGTGGTGTGGCAAAAATTTTAAAGAAACTTCAAAATATCTTATGGGGTCAACATTGTGAACATCAAGTGGATGCTAAATCTTTAATTCAGATGATTAATTCACCTAGTTTACCTAATGCTCCAATGACTAGGTGGGTAGCTTTTATTCAACATTTTTCATTTGATTTAGTGCACAGGCCTGGAAAATCTTTTACTATGCCTGATGGATTGTCAAGAAGACCACCTACAGTAGATGATTCCGATTCAGAAGAGTTTGATGAAGATATACCTATAATCAAGGCCGGTACCAAGGGTGCTGAGGACTTTCCATACCTCCCCCATGAGGTTAAACTGGCTGGTTCTATTTTTGTTGAAGTTGATGAAGTTGATGATCTAGTTGATCATGAGGTTTTTGTAGATGAGGATGGTGCGGTTGTTTGGGATAATTGGAAGTTGTTTAATAGTGTTTATGTTTGGGATCTGAAGGAGGATAGTGGTAGCATGGAAAAATGTTTGAATGAGGTGGATTATGTGAATTTCAGAAAACAGCCAAATGCTCAGAGAATGATTGCTCATTCACAAGTGGGAGATATTGGGGACAAGGAGGTTCCTTTGGATGTTATATTATTGGATTTTTCTGATGAAATTTGGGGCCAGACTGGGTTATATTTTTTAATGGTGAAATATTTGTTGTCTCTGGGAAAACCAGAAGAATGTGATGAAGCTGAATGGGTGGCTATCAAAAAGAAGTCACCTGGTTTTTATTTGTCTGGTAGAAGGTTGATGAAAAGAAGACATCCAAATCCTCAAGTTGTTGTATCTTAAAGAAAAGGTCAAGAATTGGTGATGAAATCTCTTCATGAAGATTTAGGGCATAGGGGCTTTGTAGAAACTTATAAGCGGATTTCTGATAGATTTTGGTGGCCTGGAATGAAGATGGCTGTTAGATCTTGGGTTCAGTCATGTGAAGAATGTCAGAGAAGAAGTTATTTAAGGCCAAAAGAACCTGGAAATGCTACTGGTGAGAATACTATCTTTGGAAAGGTTAGTTTGGATGCTGTTCACATCAAGGAAGGTAAATATAAGTACTTGATTGTGGCAAGGGATGATTTGTCTGGTTGGGTTGAGGCTGTCCCTCTTATTAGTTTATCTGCTAAAAATGTAGCAGAATTTTTAATGAAGGAATGGGTGTATAGGTATGGTGTTATGAAGTTGGTAACTCTTGATGGCGGCTCCAAGTTTGGTGCAGACTTCAAGGAAGCTGTTTCAAAAATTGGCTCAAAGGTTAGGGTGGCGAGCCCATATTATCCTGAAGCAGAAGGAATGGTTGAAAGGGGGAATCAAGTTATTAAGGATGCTTTGGTTAAAATGTGTGGAAAAAGTGCTGAAAAGTGGAGGCATTATTTACCCCTTGTTTTTTTTGCTGACAGGATTACCACCAAGAGGACAACTGGTTATTCTCCTTATGAATTAGTTTTAGGTCAGAAAGCGGTTTTACTGGTTGATCTTGAAGCTGAATCTTATCTTGGTGTTGATTGGGATGTAGTCAAAACTACTGAAGATTTTCTCTGTGCTAAAATGCAACAGTTAGAAAAGAAGGAAGAATATTTGGAGAAGGCATACAATAGGATGATCAAGATCAGGGATCAGTCTGTCAGGTATTTGGATCTAAGGTTGGCTCATAGACTCAGGAAGCCTTTGAGGCCTGGTGATATGGTGTTGGTGTATAAAGGAGTTTGGAAAGTCAGTGGGGGAAAATGTTTGCTGATAGATGGAATGGACCATATAGGATTAGAGAACAGGTTTCTGGTGGTTCATATGTTTTGGAAGAACTGGATGGTGTTGTCTTAAAGAAGAGGGTAGCTGCTGATCAAGTGAAGAAGTTTTACCCTAGGGGCACAAAGAGTGCTGAAGTTTGACTCCGAAATGAGGATAAACTACAACATCAATCTTTTAGGAAATCTCACAGTCTTTCGAAAAATCAATCTTTACTTCAATTTTAAAATTTTATTATGTGGTGAAAATATGAGGGGGAAACAAATTTTGTTAGGAGTGTTCACAGGGGAACCTTCTAGATTTTATATTGGCAAGTTTGGGGGTAATTGATGAGTTGGAAGCTCTATTCACAATTACCCCATAATGTTTGTTTCCAACCCTTCTCTGTTTCTAGTTGAATCCTGGCTTTGTTTTTTGTTATATAGGTAGTCCTCTATGACTATAAACTGGAACCTTACGTCAACACAGCACAATCTTTTGGAAGTCTGGATTCAAGAATTTTGTTTTGTTTCATTTTTTTTGTTGTATTGGGGTGGATGATCACTTGTGGTCTCCAATCAATTTTACAAATTGGAGGGAGCCCACCCAGTGATAATTAGTTTGTTTTCTTGATTTTCATTAAATTATCATTTTTCAAAATTTTTTTTAAAAAAAAAAAAAAAAAAAATTAAAATTTAATTTTCAAAAAAAAAAAAATTATTATTTTCAAAAATAATTTGTTTCCAAAAATTTCATTTTATGTTATATTTTTAATTTTTCTTTCCTGTGTATCCACAATCAAGGTGCACTTGGATGTGGGTATGATGTCAGGGGTTCGGCTCATCCAAATGGCTGGGGGACATCTTTTATTTTTTTATTTATCTTTTTCTTTTATTATATATTTATTTTATTTATTCTGCTAGTCCATCAAGACTTAAAGCTGAAATTCTTTTCAAGATCATTTATGATTGGTCCTAAACTTCAAGACCGTGGAAAACTGAAGATGTCAATAAAACTAGGAATTATAATGGTCAAGATTTGAGGAGGATTTCTTTTAGTTAGAAGTGTTCATTGGGGAACCTTCTAGATTTTATATTGGAAAGTTTGGGGGTAATTGATGAGTTGGAAACTCTATACACAATTACCCCACAAAGTTTGTTTATATGCTTTATTGTTTATAGATTAATCTCTAGCATTGGTTTTGTGATGCAGGTGGAAGTCCTCTAAGACTATAAACTGGTGATTTTTGTGCTTGATGACTAAAGAAAATTCAAGTGGAGGTTGTTTTTGGAAATAGGAGGACCTCATGGCGATGTCCAGATCATTGCAGTTCTGGCTCAGTGGAGATGAAATCCCACTCTCTAAATTTTCTTTTCTGCAGTTGGTGATTTTGGAAATTGGAGGACCTCATGGCAATGTCCAGATCATTGCAGTTCTGGCTCAGTGGAGATGAAAGCCCACTCTCTTAATTTTCTTTTTTGTTGGAGGTGAATGGTAGAGGAGTTTGGAGGACCTCATGGAAGTGTCTATATCATTACAGTTCTAGCTCAGTAGGGTTTAAAGCCTACTCTTTCATACTCAGCGGATTGAAGCATCAAAAATCAAGTGGAGTCAACTTTAGAAGCAAAATTTTTATTGAAATGATGGTGGAAAAGTTTTTTATGTGATTCAGAATGGAATGGGGACATTCCATATTGGAGGGAGGATGTGGCATTCCAAATCTGGGTAGGCTACTTAGGTGAAAATTTGATTGGACCTTGGTTGGAAGAAAATCATGGTGTTAGCGGGTGTTAATTTGGTTGAAGGGAGTTAACTGGAGTTTTTTTTGGGTGGATTTATGGTGATTTTTGGAGGATTTATGGTGTTTTGGAATGGATATATGTTGGTATTCCTATTGTTATTTGATGGTTTCATGGATTGGGTATTGGTTTTACTGAATTTTCTAGGGCTCTCTTGGTATTTTTGGTGGATGCAGTGTGCTCATGGAGTAGCCATTTTTTTCCGGTGCACTCTGGTGCGCTCTGGTTTGCTCCGGTGATTTTCCGGTTCAAAAGCAAAGTGTACTGGAAAAATTCTGTCATTGTGGAAAAGTTTGGTTATGGTGAAAAGATTAACTCACTCTGGCCAAAAGAGCTCATTGTGGCAAAATTTGCTCACAATGGGAAAGTCTGATCACCAGTGCAAAGTTTGGTCACTGCAGAAAAGTCTGGGCACTGTGGTAAAGTTTGGTCACTTTAGAAAAGTCTGATCACCAGTGCAAAGTTTGGTCACTGCCAAAAAGTTTGGCTATTGTGGCAAAATTTGGTTAGAATTTATCATGCTTGTTAGATCAATAGTTTATTGTAGATCCTATGAATGTAGGGTATTGTTGGAAAGGTCTAAAGGAGGAGATTCAGATAGAAGGGAGGGAATCTTAGTCTGCTACAGGTTTTTTGTCTTTTAGTTTCGATAACAAGGGTCTTTTTGATAATTAACAATATTTAACATATAACAACAATTATAATAAAAAATATCAACATATAGGATACCATTGGATAGCTCTCATCCTTGGTGACTCAAATTTATTTCTTTTCTTATAAAATTTATAAAATAAAAATATAATAAAGAACACTCTTTAATTTTGGTGGGAAACTGGGTAAATCTGGGGCAGACCTTTAATAAGACACCTTTGAACAGATCATCCCAAGGGTAGTTTCTGGGGCACTTTACTGTACTTTTCAGTCTCTGGGGCAAGTGTTTTGGCTTTTTCTAAGTATTTTCTGTGACTTGTATCAGTGTAATCTGGTATAAGGTATTTGTTTTGGGGGTGTAATCATTTATTGCACTTATTTTTTTCTATATTATAGGTTTCCAACACTTTCAAAACTTTCTCTCAGATTTTCAACTTATCCAACTCTTCAAGAAGATCTTCAAGCTTAGTTAATTGAATCTTACATTTACTAAGAGGGACAGGGATTTCTTTTTGTTTTTCCAACTCCCTTGGATTCTGCCTGCAGCAAGGCGACTGTAGGAGTCTACTCTACACTGTTGCACTGTGCATCGCCTATTGAAGAAAAGACTGAACACACTATTGAGAGATTAACTAATTTAGATTTAAAGTTTTATATCAGCGTGGTTGAATAGTGAGTACACAAAGGAAAGTTGAAGTTGCTATGTAGAATCGCTTCTGCGCTTTGAATATGGATTTAGACATCTTTATTATTGATTTAATGAGCTGCTTTTGCCTCAAGTGTCACATGGCGCATGAAATACTCAGTCCTAGGGATATCTAGGCTGACAAAGCTACTTCTGTAAGTTCTCCCTTGACTACAAAATTGGCTCAAATTAATCAATCATTGAACCAATCAGGATATGGAAATACTAGTGGAGACAAATGCTCAGGAACAAAAGCCTTCCATCAACCCCCCAGAAGGACTTCCCAAAGGCTTTAAAATAAAAAAGATGCCTCTACATCAACAAGTAAAGAACCTCTCCACTCACATAAAAGAACTTAAGAATGAGGTCAAGAACAGATGCACTAGAAGAAATGGTAAGAAAAATAGATGCTGCTTGTCAGCCAGGCTATCTCAGGAGCCCAGTAATTTATATAATAAATTACTGCAATCATATAAAGGAATAACATTATGTAATTACAATAAATTATTAAAATAAAATTATAAATATTTTATGAACAAATAAAATAATTACTATACTAAATTTTATTATTAAATAAGTTTTATTACATAAACAAATATTATATTCTATAATATCATGGCGCACTTTGTATGTATTTCTAAATAAATAAATAAATTATTTAAAATTATATTATAAGTGTAAATTTAACTTACACTGTAATTACAATTTCAATAATAAAATTTATATAAACTAAATACAACTTATCACATAATACTATCCATAAATATTGGGCGCTTCCTTGACCCTTAATTGTGTCACTAAAAATTACTAAATTAATTAAAATATTTATTTAATATGATAAATTTAATTCCTCATTCTAAATAAGTTATTTTATTAAATTAATTAGCTGTTTCAATTAATTTAATAATTAAATTACTTGATATAGTTAAAATGATTAATTTACCTTTTCTTATACTGAATTAAGATTTATTAAAAGCGTGAAAATAATTCCTTTTTTTTAATTAAACCTTTTCAGCTATTTGTATTACACGTTTTAGATTTTTTCTCACAGTTCTCAGTTTTCATACTCACATAGTTATTCGTTATATTAATTCTATTCCTTTTTGGAACTTTATGATGGGAAAAGTAGTTGCTTATTCACAGGTTTTATTCATTGTTCTTATTTTGTATGTTTTTAATTAAATTCTTTTAATCATTTGTTTCACATTATCTTACTCTTTTTTAAATACTATTGGAATTCTCCAGAAGGTCCTCTTGCCTATAAAAGGGATTTGGAAACCTCTCTGGTAGCTGATCACTTATTACACACTCAACTTGAACATATCTTAAATATAATACGTTTATTACTATTTTTATTAGTATTACAATTCTAATCAAAATATTATATAAAAAATTAAAGGTTGCCTTAGGTTTAATAATAATAACAACTGCTTGCTGTATATTGAAAAGAACTACTTATTAAATAATTATATTAAAATTTATTAAACCTCACCGTTGTATAAAGTCCCTATAGTCTACTCATTGCCTCTTATTTTTAAATAGTTATACCACTTTATTGTTTTATTCAATTCCCGTTATATTTCCTTTTTCCTCTCTCTGTTTCCTCTCCTTTTTCTCCTTCTTCTAGATGACCGGTGTAGACAATCCTATAGTACTAGCTATAGGCCTTGACCAAGGGAGTTGGAGAAAAACCAGAGAGAAAATCCCCTGTCCATTTAGAAAAATAGAGTGAGATTTACTCGCTAAAGTAAGTTGGTTCCTGTTTTGCTAAAGCCCCTTTTAAACACACTTGACTGCTTGATGAGCCAAGAAAGTAGTCCCCAGATAGACTACCAGACCAAAGAACTGAAATGTAGAACAAAGTCCACACCAGAGACAGCAAAGATACTTGATGTAGGCTGCAAATCCACACCAGAGACAGCAATAATACTTGCTATAGCTTGCAAGACTATAACAGAGAAAACAGTTGCCAAAGTTAAGTTAAATGAAGAACTCACTTGCAACAAACACAGCCAAATTGTTTGGCCAGAAAACAGTGAAAACTGAGTGAGGAACAAGGATATCACCTCCCGATGGTTGTATGATAATTAAGGTTGCCCCAAACTGTCTTCCTACTATGTACACACAGACCACTAACTAAGAGCCCATGCGCACCCACCAATCTGGCGCCTGTACCCGCCAAATTGCATAAAAAACCCTCCTGAAGCGCTCCCCAACCTCCTAAAACAGAGGCGGGCGGGCCGCCTGAAGCGGCCCGGCCTCCCTGAAGCCAGAAAACCAATAAAAACCACTAATCTACTTAGAAAAATTAGCTACAACTACTAAAACCTTTAAAACATGGAATTTCACTATAACAACATTGTGACATGAAATATAGAGAAAAATTAGCTCTATCCAATGGTACTGAGCACTTAACCCTAATACTTAAGGTTAGCCCGTAAAACACGAAAAACAAAATTAAACAGCAATCTTTTATATATGAAAAATGAGGAAATGACCCCTTAAAACTCAGAATATGAAAAATGTCTTCAAGACATAAAATATAGAGAAAAACCAGGGCTATCCAATGATAGTACCCACATACCCGCAGACCCAATATCCACATAATAAAACCAGAAAAATACCCAATTCCTTAACAGATGTCAATTAAGACATGCACAAACAGCACCAAATCACACAACAAAGGCCCCTGCCAATGTTGAAAGACCACATCCTCCCTCCAATTGAGAATGTCCACATTCTTTCTTCATCCAACCACAATGTTCAACCTTCTTCCCAAATCTGCCTCTGAAATGGGTCCCTGCCAATACTGCATTGACAATAATTGAATCTGCACCATGACACCACCTGTCCATCCATATAGAACTTCCTGCGATGTCTGCCAATCTAGAAAGAAGACTTGCCACAGACCTGGTCCACTTTCTTCTGCAACAGATTCACCTCCACCTCAACCTGGCCCATCTTCTGCCAGCACCAAAAGATCTAGGCTGTCCATCCTGATACCCAGATTAATAAAAAAGCTTCACCCCTCCCAGAAGAGTGCCACAACCCATAAAACAACTAGTTCCACCATCCCTGGTCTACCTGATGGTAAAAAGCTTTCATTTCTTCCTTCAACTTTAAAACTGATGACTTCTCAGTTCCTCCATCTTCTGATAGTGATGATAACAATGTAGGATCCATTGCACCACCAACACAAAACCACTTGCCCACTATCAAGGCCAAGTTCCAACAACACACGTCTCAACAGAAACAGCTTCTGCTTCACTACTTCCAATCCACTCCTGCTAGAGATCCACAGGACATTGAGAACAGAAGACACCTCATTCACCAGTTCAAGGCTAATTCTGAACACTTCATTTCATCTCTTGATTCCCTCTGTAATTCCACCAGTACTTGAGTTTGATTCAGAAAAGAAAAATTGACCACACCCTCTATAGGATGTAACCACAAACAACCCTCAGTTTCAAGTCTTGGGGGACTATCCTCATTTTATAGTCTTGGGGGACTCAAAAACCCTCAGTTTAAAGTCTTGGGGGACTCTAAAACCTAAATCATAAACCCAGAACCAGAGATCAACAACATTAAGACACAGAGAAAAAACTAACATTCTGGGGTAATTGTAAATAGAGCTTCAAGCCCATCAATTACCCCCAAACTTGTCTTTGCTAAATTTGGAGGCTCCCCCTGTGGATACCCTCCACCAATCTTTCAAAACCAACTCCAACAACAAAACTCCTTCCTCAGTTTATAGTCTTGGGGGACTCACAACCCTCAGTTTAAAGTCTTGGGGGACTAACACAGTGTTCAGTTTAAAGTCTTGACGGACTAGTCTTGATAAAATCTTGAAACCATCCAGTTTAAAGTCTTGGAGGACTAACAGAAGCCAGCTTTCAGTTTAAAGTCTTGATGGACTGGCGGAATTTTGAATAAAATAGACGCAGCTGATTTCATACAGACCACCCCTACAGCCAATCTGCTGAACTTCCACCTTCACTTCATCATCTACCCATCACTGACAAAAATCTCCTCTTATCCCTTTTCATCATCTTTTCTCACCACATATCATGGCTGGATCTCCTGAAGTTAACCCTTCTACTCTCCCTTGCTTCACTGCTCCCAAGGACTATGCCTGCAAACAGTGCATCCACATGTGCAGACCTTGCAAGTTCACTCTTCCAACTCCTGAATCCAAATTCTACAACAGGGCTTGTGATTCTTGCTATTCCAAAAAGAAAAGATGTGACAGAGATGCCAACTACCCTATTCCTCCTCCTTCACCTTCTCACAAATACATCTCTAGATCCCCTACTAGATCCCCAGAGCTTGGTCCTTCCTCTTCCTCTTTATCTTCAGCACCTTCCAGAAGATCCAGAAGCTCCGCTTCCAGAACTCTTCCCAAAAGACCAGCCTTAGCTTCCCAAGAAACTTCTTTTATCTCCGCCAAATTAGCTCCAAAAGCTTCAAGATCAACTCCCAGGCTCCTAGACCGCGTCCAGGCGGCCCCCCCGCCTCACTGGAAAGTGAAAATCTGGCTCAAAACCACCAAAAACGACCGGAAAACAGCCAAATTCCGTCAATCAACAAAAACAACTCCATGAAATTACCCCCCACTTCTCCCAGAGCAATGCAACCAACTCTTACAAAGTCCAAAAACTTCAAATTTTCCCAAACTCTTAAGAGACCTGCCAGAGAGCCCCAAGAAGAAACCAGAACACCCCACACTGCACTTAAGCAACAACTTTGTCCCCAACTAAGACAAAGAAACTACACCTCTCCTCTGTCAGCCAACTATTCTTCTGACAGTTCCATCTCTTCAAAAGCTCCATCCAGAAGAGATCAATTTGCTTCCAAATCACACTCTCCTGCTTCATCCTTTAACAACCCTGGTACTCCATCACCAGCACCTCCTCTAACTGAATCCAACAGAAATAATTACCACAACCACATTAATAAACCCACTTCTCTAACTAGGCCCCAGGAACATCAGCCTCCTAGTTCACCTTCTCAAAATCTTTCAGAGGAAGACTATGAGAATCCATATCTTTCCCTAGTTGATTCACCCACTATGACCATTACAAAATCGTCAGAGATTCAAATTCCAGCTGCTTACAAATTTGATGAGCTTCCAATCTGTAAGTACCAAATTAATTATCCCATTTCTTCAACAAAAATAATTACTGATCCAATTCTTCTTGTCTAGTTGGCACCCCTCCTCCTGAATCTATTATTGGAGTTGGCCAACCTCTTGAAACTTCTTTGACCCTGGATTATGGAGACATGAAGAAACACCTAAGCACCATGTGTTCCAACATGCTAAAAGCCTTTGCCCTCCATGGACCTTTGAATGACTTTGAAAAATTCCTGAGAAAGCGCCTGTTGGACGACCACTGGAAAATATCTAGGATCATTAAGCACACCCTCCAGCACTCGATTCCCACCTCTTCTTCTTCCTCCTCTGAACTTCCCTCTAATCCAATTCCTGACCATTACAATCCCTATAATCTCTCCAGCAGGATGCACTTCAAAGAACACAGTGCTTCCCACAATCCCAACAAAAAACAAAAACGTCATCACAATCCGGACCAGCCTCCAGAAGCTTCATCATCCAGACAATGAGCTCCTGAAAAAAGATTAGAACATAATAATAATATAAAACAATTAATAAAAATAATTTCAGAATTTTTTTTTTTATTTTATTTTATTTATTTATTTTTTTATACTGTATCTACTAATATACTAAAATTAAAAATTAATAAATAAAATGAAATGAAATAACATAAATGAAATAAAATAAAATATAAAAAATAATACAAATGGTATCCCCCAGCCAATTGATGAGCTGATCCCCTGATACCTTACCCACATCCAAGTGCACCTTGATGTGGATACACAATTAAATCTTTTAAATGATTAACAGAAAACAAAATTCAAAAAATTTAGAAATTCAGAAGATAATAAAAATAATGAAACACAGAAACACATGAAATAAATAATAAATAAAAAAAGAAAATAGCATTGCCCGGCCAATCGATGAGCCTTTCCCCACCAATGCTTGCCCACATCCAGGTGACCCTGATGTGGTAACACCCTATATTTTTGATTTTATAATTTTAACAACCCCCATAAAAAAATTAAAAGAAAAAAAGAGAAAAGAGAAAAAAAAATAATCTAAAACTGCTATCTAGCAAAAACATAACTGTAAAATCAAAGACAGTCCAGCTCCATAGATGGTCCAATAAGGGAAAGTCTGATCCATAGAAATGATCACTGGGTGGGCTCCCTCCAATAAGTAAAAATGATGGGAGACCACCAGTGATCCACCACCAATCTGAAAGAACCAAAGATAAAGAAGCCAGTCCCAAACCAGTTTGAAGTCATAGTGGACTTGTAACCTGAATAATAAACAACAGAACTAGAATTCAACTAGGAAAAACATAAGACTTGAAACAAAAATTCTGGGGTAACTTTTCTACAGAGCAGCCAGCTCATCAGTTACCCACACACTTGCTAAAATAAAATCTAGAAGCCCCCCCTGGGTACCTTCTAACAAAAACACAACATCCAACACAAAAAAAACCAAAACCAATAAGAGTGAAGAGACCAGCACATGAAAACCAGAGGAAATCCCAGTTTAAAGTCATAGAGGACTAAAACCTGTGAAAAGAAACCAATACTAGGGTTCAACCAAATTAAGAGAAAGGGTTGGAAACAGACAATCTGGGGTAACTGTTGATAGAGCAGCCAGCCCATCAGTCACCCCTACAATTGCCAAGATCAAATCTAGAAGCCCCACTCATGGGTACCTTCTAACAAAAAGTTTCCAACACAAATGTTGCTCTGCAACACCACAAAAATTCCAAAACAAAAAAGAGTGTTCCATAGTTTATCCTCATTGAGGAGTCAATCTTTTTCATGCCTAGTGCCTCTGGGATAAAACCTCTTCACTTGGTCTGCAGCCACCCTTTTTTTCAAGACGGAACCATCCAACTCTTCCAAAACATAAGAACCTCCAGACGCCTGAGATCTGACTCTGTAAGGTCCATTCCATCTGTCAGCAAACATTTTCCCCCATTGACTCTCCAAACTTCTATTATACACCAAAACCAAACAACCAGGTTTCAAGGGATTCCTGAGTCTATGAGCCAACTTCTTATCCCAGTAGCTGACTGATTGATTCCTAATCTTAATCATTCTAGAGTATGCCTTCTCTTGACATTCCTCTCTACATTTCAACTGTTGCATCCTGGCACAGAGCAAATCTTCTGTTGAGTGCAAGTCATCCCAATCAATTCCAAGATAAGAGACAGCTTCCAAGTCCACTGGTAGAACGGCTTTCTGACCAAACATTAACTCATAAGGAGAATAGCCAGTTGTCCTCTTCACAGTGACCCTATCAGCAAATAACACCAAGGGTAAATAATTCCTCCACTTTTCAGCACTATCTCCACACATCTTCACCAAAGCATTCTTGATAACTTGATGGCCTCTTTCAACTATGCCTTCAGCTTCAGGATAATACGGTGTAGCCACTCTAACTTTAGAACCAACACTAGCCACAGCTTCTTTAAATTTGGCACCAAACTCTGTCCCGCCATCAACAGTCACCAACTTCATCAACCCATACCTATAAATCCACTCCTTCTTCAAAAACTCTGCCACATTCTTGGCAGTCAAATTAACCAGAGGCACTGCCTCAACCCAACCAGACAAATCATACCTAGCAACAATCAAGTATTTATACCTGCCCTCTTTAATATGGACAGCATCCAGACTGACCCTTCCAAAAACAGTTGATTTGCCAGTAGCACGGCCTACCTCTTTAGGTTTCAAGTGACTTCTTCTTTGACATTCTTCACAAGATTGAACCCAACCCTGCACAGCCAACTTCATACCTGGCCACCAAAATCTGTCTGCTACTCTTCTATAAGTCTCCCCAAAGCCTCTATGACCAAGGTCTTCATGAAAAGACTTCAAAACCAATTCTTGACCCTTCTTCTGAGTCACCACCACTTGAGGATTTAGATGCCTCCTCCTCATCAACCGTCTTCCTGACACATAAAATCCAGGACTCTTCTTCTTGATTGCCAACCAAGTATCATCATCACAACTATCTGGCCTCTCCAAGGTCAACAGATATTCCACCAAAATAAAATAGAACCCAGACTGACCCCAGGTCACATCTTCAAAATCCAACAACACCACATCCAAGGGTACAATTCTGTCATCAAAATCACCAGTATGAACATGAGCCAATTGAGCAGCCCAACCAGGACACCAATCCTTAAATTTTGGCATGTCCTTCTCTTTCCACAGAACCTTGTGAGAATCCAGTTCACTAACAAAAACACCCTTTTCCAATTTTGAGCTGTCCCAAACAACAACTCCATCTTCATCAACAAAAACATACTGATCACCAGAATAAAGATCAGATCCAGCCAGTTTAGCCTCTTGGGGGAGGTCAGAAAAATCTTCAGCACCCTTTGTGCTGGCCCTAACCACTGGAACATCCTCATCAAACTCTTCAGCCTCAGAATCTTCATCTGTAGGTGGCCTCCTTGATAATTCATCAGGCATAGTAAAAGTTTTACCTGGTTTGTGTACCAGGTCAAAAGAAAAATGTTGAATAAATGCCACCCACCTAGTCATTGGAGCATTTGGAAGACTAGGTGTGTTGATCATCTGTACCAGAGATTTTGCATCCACCTGCAGCTCAAAATGCTGCCCCCACAAAACCATTTGTAGCTTCTTCAAAATTTTTGCTACACCACACAATTCCAACTTAGGTTGAGAATAACTAGATTCCACCTCATTAAACACCACAGACTCATATCTTACTTGCCTGACCCTCCCAGTATTATCCTCCTGAGACAAAACAGCACCAGCAGCAATATAACTTGAGTCCACTGCCAGATAAATTTTCCAGAATCAACACTATAATCCAATTTGTGAAGGACAATATCTTCACCAACCACCTTCTTCAACTTCTGAACAGCCTCTTCACACTCTTCAGTCCATTCCAAATCTGCATCTTTTCTGGTCAATTTCCTTAAAGGTGAAGCCAACAAAGAAAAATCCTGACATATATACATACACCCAAAAATCCCCTGACTTCAGTAGTATTTTTAGGCCTTGGCCATGACTGAATTTTATTAATCTTCTTCTTCGCCATAATCCTTCCCTCTTTACATACCACATGATCCAGAATTTCCAAAGCAGGAACACAACAACAGAATTTTGACCCAGAAATGGTCAAACCAGCCTCTTCAATCCTAAACAACACACTCTCTAGAGTTATTGCATATTCCCACACAAACCTCCTTATGCCAGGGTTCTCCACTAACACCTCATTACCATAATCAGTGGATGGTCCTTTAATTCCACCATCATAAATAAAAATATCAGCATGAGTAGGAACCTCATCCTGTAAAATCCAAGCCATCTGTGCTTGATAAACTGCCACTGAATTAGTTGCTCCTTGATGCAACCTAGTGAGCTGAAATCTTCCCAAAGGAGTCTCAAAAGTTTTGAGAGGCCTTGAATCCGTATGAAGTTCCCTCTCATCATAACCACCCATAATATCACCCAAACCATAACACACCCTTCCAGAAAAAACCTTCAACAAAATCCTCTGCACTTGGTGGCATCTTAGTGTCCTTGATAGTGACTCTATTCAAGGCTCTAAGATTATGAACCACCCTCAACTTTCCATTCTGATTTTTTACACAGAAAACAGGACTTGAGTAGCTGGAAGTCGATTTTTTGTATAACCCAGTTCTGACTCTTTCCCTAACAATCTCCACAAAATCCTCTCTAATAGCGGCTGGAATCTGAATAGGTTTGATTTGCCAAGGTTCATGACAAACCACATGAATCAAGTAAGGTTCCCCATAAGAGTGCTTCAATACACCCCTTTCCTCCTCAACAAACGCCACAGCTTTTTCCCTTAGCACAATAACGTGCAACAACAACTTCTTTTCTTCTTCAGACAACCACCCATCAGGACCAAAATTAACAACTTTCAACCTTTCCACGGTCACCCTAGCCGTCTCTACAAATTCTGGAGGATTCTTCACCAAAGGAGTACAGTACAGATCTTGTGAAAAAGGAGGTCTCTTCAAGGGCAGATTCAAGCCCACAGGCATAGGCTCATTGACAGGCCTAATCTTCTGCGCTACCTTCTTATACTTTGCCGCTCCACCTTCAACTTGAGGGATCTTCAGGAAATCTTCACCACCAGACCTGGAACAAAAACCAAGGGTTTCCCCATTGCTCACATGTGTGGCCAAGGTAATGTTTTTGAAATGTGTAGAAGAAACCCTAGCGGTGCACAATTGGGAGGACTTACTTTTACACCCCAATTTCACCACTCCAAAACTTTTCCGTAATTCCACATCTTCATCCTCACTTCCAACTTCCAATTCTTCAAATCTTGATTCATCTTCAGAATCAACACTTCTAAAATTATGCAGTTCGCCCTCATGCTGGAGGCCCAAAAATTGATCTTGATGATCTTCTTTCTTCATTATCTTCAGATTTTTTTCTTGATTTTCTTGAATTATCTTGAAATTTTTTCCTTCTTTTCTTGAGTTTTATTCTGACCTACAAAAATAACCAGGGGTTTCCCCAATTCTCACAGGTGTGGCCCAGGTAATGTTTTTGAAAGGTGTAGAAGAAACCCTAGCGGTGCACAATTGGGAAGACTTACTTTTAGACCCCAATCTCACCGCCCCAAAACTTTTCCACATATCTTTCAATAAAGATATATAACCAATCTTCTTCTTTGAACTTGAATTAAAAATAATTAAGAATCTTGAGAGAGAACAGAGACTTGATAAAAAACTTGATGAATACTTGCAGAGAAGAGAAAAATTAAAAAGAGAAAGTTGAAAATCCACTTGGTATATCTCCAAGGGAGCTGACCTACTACAACCTGGGATTTCCTCATCTTGGGGAGAGGTTTTAGCACTAGGGTTATCAGCCCTCATTACTCTAAAAAAGACAGACTCTCAATAGAGCCTGAGCTGCACTCCAAAAAACCAGAGGCAGCACCCACTTCCTTCCTTCTCCTGCAGCAGTCCATGCACTGGCACATTGAAGATAAACCAGGCCTGGTCTCCCAACCATCCTCTCCAGGGGATGACAACCTCATGTGAAGTCTCCTTTCATCTTCACCAGTCAACTCCAAACTGATTGTGAAATCAAATTGATAACCAATTCTTGCCTGAAAATCCATCAAGAATGGCCCACCCAAAACTGCTTTTACATTACTTTTAGCAATGTAAAAATGAACCTTCCCTGAGGCTCCGCCAACATCTAACTTCACAAAATATGAAGTTCCAACCAATTCAGTTACATGGCCACCGATCCCTCTCAAATTCCCAACAATACCAGTTTTGATGGGGAGGCCCATATGAGTTGCCTCAAGCAAAGAAATCAGGTTTATCTGAGAACCTGAATCCACCAATGCCCTTGCCTCCCATCCATTCAGAGTGACATTGACATATCCCAGAGGAGCAGAAAAATGAGTTTCCAACCCCTCACCAAACTTTTCAGCAGAATCACAAATGTATTCTACCTCACCAGAAGAAACTCTTCTCCTGGTCAACAAATTTTTCTGCCTATCAGCCAACCCTGGACTGATAGCATACAATTCCCCATAATATAGAAAAACTTGACCCTGATTCATCCTTTCCAGGACAGAGTCCATAACATTAACTTGACCAGACACTACTGGCCTCTCAAAGTGAGCTCTTTGCTTCACCACCTTGGTCCTAGAAGACTCTTGAGGACCAGCACCACCAACAGGTTTACCATTAACAGGAACCAAACCAGATCCCTCACCAGAACCTCTGACTCCAGCAGGCTTTGGCAATGAAGCCAAAGGGACATCCTCCTCAGAGTCAGAATACACCTCCATTGGCATTGGCTCACCATTCATGTCCAATGCGCCAAAACTAGGGGGGCCCATGTCAGCCATACCCTTCTGCATCTTGTGCAGCTCCTCTTTGCTGTACCTCTTCCTAGCTGCACTCAGCTTAGGATCCACCTTTGAAGCATTTGACTTTGGTTGGGCCTGAGAACTTCTCTTAGGCCTTCCCACCTTTCCTGCTTCCACATCATAAACACCAGCTAAGCATTCACCACTTGACTGTCCACCACAAGAATACAACTCCAAACCACCAAAGGAAGTAGAAAAAGAGACCTTATTGACCTCCTTCCCCTTTCCCTTGCCATCCTCATTCTCCTTACCAGAAGACTTCCCTTGATCAGGAATCTCCTCAAACCTTGGCCTCCTTTGATTGAGACCTCCCCTTCTCCTGACCAAATCAACAGGAGCCTGCCCCTCACTGGGCTTAACAAAAGAACCATCAGGGAACTTGAAAACCCTGCCATCAAATTCCACCTTTCCTTCAGACACATCCCTGTTCAATGCCCAACAATCATTTGACCTGTGCCCCCCCTGCTGCAATAAGAGCAGACCCAAGGATCACTCCTACCAGCCCTCCTATCAAAATATCTAGGCTGAGAAGGTGCCTTATTGACCTTCTTAGCCTCTTGAACAAAAATATGCAGCTGCTTTTTAAGATCAGCCAACTTCTCAACCATTGGGTCCCTCTCCTGTTTGGGAACCTGCACCAAATTCTCCTCCTCCTTCTTCTCCCTAACTTCCTCTTCAGCCAAAGCCTCACTTACTTTTCTGACATACTTGGCACACCCCTCCTGATAGGTGTCCACAGCCAATAACTTCAAATGGGCCTCAACAGCCTCCTTCACCTTATCCAAGGCAGGCAACTTCTGGTCCCCATTAGAAAGAGTCTTCATCAATTCCTTTCTTGACAAATCCTTCAACACATCCATCCTGACATCTCTAGCCAGGGTAGACCAAAAAACATCCTTGGTAGCATTTTCATGTGCCAGCTCCTCCACTTCCACCAAATATTCCACCACAGGATCAAACTGTAGCAGAAACTTCCTGTAACTATGTAAGTTACCAAAACCACCATAAGATTGCCATTCACTTACAACCTTGTTCAGATCCACCATAGTGAACCTGACACCCCATCTATCCACCATCTCCCTACACCACAATTTCCAATCCCTCTTCTTGTAGCCAGACATGGCCACAATCTCCTTCTCCACTGACCAATCACCAATGAAGAAGATAATCTGCTTCACCATGTCCAGGTAGGAAGCACCATCCACTCCAGCAGCAGTTTCATACTTCTCTAGAAACCACTTGACATCCTCCCAATTAAACTTGGTACCATCCCAAGTTTTAATCCTCACACACTCCCTAACTATCACAGAAGGAGGACCATCTCCCCCACTGACAGTCACCACAGGAATAGCAGAACCAGAAGCCATTCTTCCAGTACAAAACACCAAAAAGAGCCAACCAAAGAAAACAGAGATTCCAAAGAACTAGCAAGTTCTACCCCACATTGGGCACCAGAAATGTAGACAATCCTATAGTACTAGCTATAGGCCTTGACCAAGGGAGTTGGAGAAAAACCAGAGAGAAAATCCCCTTTCCCTTTAGAAAAATCAAGTGAGATTTACTCGCTAAAGTAAGTTGGTTCCTGTTTTTCTAAAGCCCCTTTTAAACACACTTGACTGCTTGATGAGCCAAGAAAGTAGTCCCCAGATAGACCACCAAACCAAAGAACTGAAATGTAGAACAAAGTCCACACCAGAGACAGCAAAGATACTTGATGTAGGCTGCAAATCCACACCAGAGACAGCAATAATACTTGCTATAGCTTGCAAGACTATAACAGAGAAAACAGTTGCCAAAGTTAAGTTAAATGAAGAACTCACTTGCAACAAACACAGCCAAATTGTTTGGCCAGAAAACAGTGAAAACTGAGTGAGGAACAAGGATATCACCTCCGGATGGTTGTATGATAATTAAGGTTTCCCCAAACTGTCTTCCTACTATGTACACACAGACCACTAACTAAGAGCCCATGCGCACCCACCAAATTGCATAAAAAACCCTCCTGAAGCGCTCCCCAACCTCCTAAAACAGAGGCGGGCGGGCCGCCTGAAGCGGCCCGGCCTCCCTGAAGCCAGAAAACCAATAAAAACAACTAATCTACTTAGAAAAATTAGCTACAACTACTAAAACCTTTAAAACACGGAATTTCACTATAACAACATTGTGACATGAAATATAGAGAAAAATTAGCTCTATCCAATGGTACTGAGCACTTAACCCTAATACTTAAGGTTATCCTGTAAAACACGAAAAACAAAATTAAACAACAATCTTTTATATATGAAAAATGAGGAAATGACCCCTTAAAACTCAGAATATGAAAAATGTCTTCAAGACATAAAATATAGAGAAATTCCAGGGCTATCCAATGATAGTTACCACATACCCGCAGACCCAATATCCACAGAATAAAACCAGAAAAATACCCAATTCCTTAACAGATGTCAATTAAGACATGCACAAACAGCTCCAAATCACACAACAAAGGCCCCTGCCAATGTTGGAAGACCACACCGGCTGACAATTGAGGACCTTTCTGAAAGACATTTAATACTTGCGACAAATGACAAAAACGCATGGACCACCTGAACCAAAAAATCAAACTTTTGCTGCGACCGTGTTTCAAACTTGGGTTTGATTGTTTTGGTTTATATTAAATTAAATTATATATTATTTTGAAGTGATTTTACGATCACTATAGTAAGTTCACCTTTGCACCTCTCACTCATATTATTATATTTTTACTGCAATGACAGTGTTTGTGGCTTGATTGCTGATTCACTGAGTGTAAGTTTTCTTTAAATTAAATTTTTTTTTCCTAGTTGACCATAATAGAGTAACACTCTTAGTCCCAGAAGACTTTAAATTTTTAATAAATTATTTAATTAATTTTATTAAATCTGTTTTGTTTATTGGTTGACAATAATAGTACTCAGTACTTAGTCCCAATATTACCATTATATTACTTTTGGTATTAATTATTTTGGTTGACTTATATAACCTTTGTTGGTTGGTCCCATTTTAATTATTGTTAATTCTTAATAAACATTGTAATTAAATTTATTTGTATTACATTTTTTTAATTAATTGATTTTTGATAAAAATTAAAAAAAAAAATTTTGAAATCCAATTGATTATATTTTATTTTGAAAAAACAAATTGAATCATTGATTAATTTTGATTCTCTTTTTCACAGTTTAAATGTACAGTAGTTTGGCTAACAGCATGGATAACTTACATGTGGATGAGATTGAAGTGGATGTTGACACTGAATCTGTAGGTTCTTCTAAATTAACTTACAAAAATTATTCAGCTGACAAAAAACCTTCAGGACATGGAAATGGCAGGAGAAGTGGCAAACCTGTCAGCCAGGCTACTAGACTTAACCGGTGTAGTAGGCCTTGACCAAGGGAGTTGGAGAAAACCCAGAAATAATAACCCCTGTCCCTTTAGAAAAACAAGTGAGATTGACCTGTTGCAGCAAATTGGATATCTGTTTGCTAGACCCTCTAATTAAACACTCTTGACCCCTTTAAAAGTGAAGATAATAGTCCCAGACAGACTACCAGAAAGAGTTGAAATGAACAGTAATATATTCCAACAAAAAACCAGCCAATGAGACAGTGAGGAACAGAGAGGCAATGAGTAAAGTGATAAGATTCTTCCCTAAAAATCTTCCCACACACGCATCATACAGCCAGTGCACAGACCACCTTGCCCAATTCCCCAGCCAAAATCCAGCTTTCCCAGCCTTTTTCATGCATAAAAGTGCATTTTAGCGCCTCCCCAGTGCCCAGGTGGCCAGGCCGCTTGGAGGCAGCTCTGCTTAGGGGCGGGCGGGCCGCTTCTAGGCCCTAAAACACCCATACAACCCATAAAAACCCTAAAAACCCATAACTTCACTAATAAACAAGATAAACACACATAAGTTATACCAAAATGAAAAGAAAATGAAGGAAAATAATCTGAGACATAATAAGTGACCCTAGATTAAGCCTACATAAGTACCACTAAGCAATAAACATCCAATAAATACCAATAACAACACCATAACTACCCTATAAAGCAAGGTAACCACCCATAAGGGATACCAAAATGAAGAGAAAAGAAAGGACATTAAGCTGAGACATAATAAGTGACCCTAGCTTAAGCCTCCATAAACACTACTAAATATCACCTAAAGATGAAAAAAAACCACTAATAACACCATAACCCCAATAACACCCTACACACCAAATACCTCCAAATATGCACTCCAAAGGCCTTTTCAGGTTTGGATCACCACATCCTCCCTCCAATCAAGAATGTCCTCATTCTTCTTTTGCCAAAATCCATGTTAAAACACCTCTTCAGAATCTTTACAAACAGCCCATTTCTCTCTTCCACCAGATCTTATTCCATCCTAAGTGAACTTCTGAACCAGCAATCCAAGCTTCTTCTTTAAAACTTCTCTTGCGCCATGCCTTTAAATTAAATCTATCTCTTTGAAAAGAATCTCTTTCTTCTTTTCCTGAATTCCAACTCTGGCTGTACCAGCCTCCAACAATGAAAAGTGATATCCAGTTGAAAAGTCTTCCCAACTATAACATTCTACCAACATAAAAATTTCCTCATTTTATAGTCTTGGGGGACTCACAACCCTCAGTTTAAAGTCTTGGGGGACTAAAAGCCCTCAGTTTAAAGTCTTGGGGGACTAACAGCCCTCAGTTTATTGTCTTGGGGGACTCCAAAAATCCTCAGTTTATAGTCTTGGGTGACTGAAAAAACCTGAATCATAGAACCCAGAACCAGAGATCAACCAGAAAAAGATTTAGAGAAGTAACTAACTTTCTGGGGTAACTGTATATAAAGCTTCCAGCCCATCAGTCACCCCCAAACTTGAATTTACAATATTAAGAAGTTCCCCCTTGGATCCTTCTGCCTTTAAACTTCCACCTCACACTGCCTCCCATTCCTCAGTTTATAGTCTTGGGGGACTTTACTATCAACAATCATCAGTTTAAAGTCTTGGGGGACTAACACAGTGTTCAGTTTAAAGTCTTGACGGACTACTTCTTGACAAAATCTTGAAACCAGCCAGTTTAAAGTCTTGGAGGACTACTAGATCCACAGTAGTAAATTTAAATTCTTGAATAAATCTTTAACAACCAGCCAGTTTTAAGTCTTGGAGGACTAACAGAATTTTCAGTTTAAAGTCTTGATGGACATCAAAAAATCTTGAGCCCTTAATTAAAAGATCAGTTTAAAGTCTTGAAGGACTTTCCAGAAAAAAAATCTTGAAGATATATCCCATAATTAAAAAAAATTCAGCTTGAAGTCTTGAAGGACCTTCCAGAAAAAAATCTTGAAGATATATCCCATAAATCCCCAAACCAAAAACCATCAAAGCCAAAACATTTAACCTCCTTTAACAAATAAAACAAAATAAAATGGTATCCCCCAGACAATTGATGAGCTGATCCCCTGATACCTTACCCACATCCAAGTGCACCTTGATGTGGTCACACCTAAAAAAATTTAATTTTTTTATTTTTATTTTGACTCCTTCTCTTCTACCAAAAACATTGCCAGAGCCCTATGTTGAGCCTTTGAACAAACATAGCCTCCATAAAAAAATTAAAAGAAAAAAAAGAGAAAAAAAGAAAAAAATCTTGAATCCAACACTTTCACAGCCAACACCCTAGAACCACATAGCAAAGCCAGCTCCAGGTCAACAGAAGAGATCACTGGGTGGGCTCCCTCCAATAAGTAAAAATGATGTGAGACCACCAGTGATCCACCACCAATCCAAAAGCACCAAAAGACATCCAAGGCAATCAAGTTTAAAGTCATAGAGGACTAAAAACCTGAATCACAAAAAAACAACACTAGAATTCAACTAGAAAAAAACCAAAGGCTTGAAACAGACATTCTGGGGTAACTGTTCTACAGAGCAGCCAGCTCATCAGTTACCCCCACACTTGCCAAAGTAAAATCTAGAAGCCCCCCCTGGGTACCTTCTAACAAAAACACAACATCCAACAAAATTAAACAAACCCAATAAACATGAGGGGTCCAGCACTTGAAGACCAAAAGAATTTCCAGTTTAAAGTCATGGTGGACTAAAAACCTGTTAAAGAAAAAAAACCAATACTAGAATTCAACAAAATTAAGAGAAGGGGTTGGAAACAGACAATCTGGGGTAACTTTTGATATAGCAGCAAGCCCATCAGTCACCCCCACACTTTCCAAAATAAAATCTAGAAGCCCCACCCCTGGGTACCTTCTAAAAAAAAGAATTTTCCAACACAAATCTTCTCCCGTAAAAAACCAAAACCATTAAAAAACCATTAAAATTCTTTAAAGCCAAAAAAATCCAATTTAGAAATAAAATTTTGCAGTTTAACCTCATGCTGGAGGTGAAATAAAACCAATAATCTTCATTTTTATTTTCATTTTCTTTTAAATAAAATACCCATCTTCACTTGAATTTTTCTTTTCTTCCATCTTCATTATACTAAGATTTTTTGTTTTCATTACGGGCGGGCCGCCCGACATCGGAGGTGCCGCCTGATGTAGCCCGGCCTCCCTTTTTTATATAGAGACTTGAACCAGAGAGACTGAAAAGAATTGGACAAAACAAAAAAAAATCCTGACCAAATACATAGAGGCCAAATTAAGTAAAACCAAAACAAATTAAGTAGTTTATCCTCATTTCGGAGGAATCAGATTCTTGAAATCCCAAGGTTTAAACCAATAAGCTTGCCCCTAGGGCTTGAACCCCCTAAGCTCCTCTTCCAATTCTGATATCCCAACATCAGACCTCCAAACAAATGGTCCATCATCCTCCATACACTGAGTCTTCCATATTTCACATTACCAGAATCAATAAATTCTCCACCCTGTGAAACATCTGGAACCTCCACCACATCTTTGAAATCAACCTCCATACAAGTGACATCCAAAACATCACAATTTTCCCCTTTCCTACAGGAATCTTGCTTAGAATCTGAAAAATTCTCCAGAATAACATCCATAACATCAAAATAAAAATCCTCCTCCAAGCAGAGACCTTCTGATCTTGAGGGAACCACCTGAAAATAATCTTCCTCTATTAGAAAAAGATCAAAGACAGAATCTTTCTGTCCATCCAAAAATTCAACTGATACATCCTCTTCCAATAAGCCATTATCTGAACTTGAGAAAGAAAAATAATCATCCCTCAACAACCATTCATCCACCACAGATTCCTTCTCAATATCCCAAAATCCTTCTTCATGACCAGACAAGTCCTCCTTCCCACATAATTCACCCAAACTTGAGGAAATACACTGATCCTCCAGTGTGTAAATTTCCAAAACATCCAGTGAAGCACATTCCTGAGATCCCATGGCATCCTTTGGAAAAGAAAAATTAGCTTCACAAACATCATCAGAGTCCCAGTCTTCCAAAATTGATGGCTCCAACACCTACCTAGAAACTGAATTTTCCACCACAGTCTCCTGAACCTCTCCATCCAACAAGATTTCCTCTCCAGATTCCACATCCCTATCCTTCAAACCATCCAAATATCCCAAAATAACCTCCTTTAGAATATCCATACCAGAAATCCTATTTTCCCCATTTGGAAGAGTCTTCATCAAGTCAGCCTTGAAAAGAATCTCCATAACCTCCACCTTTACATTCCTACCCATGGCACTCCAAAATACATACTTGGCCCCATCTTCATGTGGTAATATATCATTATAGACCAGATAATCCAGAGACTCCCCAAACCCCTCCATAAATTCCCCATACTGAGAAAGAGAAGTTACACCACCTTTCAATTCCCACTTCCTAGCAATCCCATGAAGATCCAACATTGAGAAAGTAGTAGGCCACCTTTTAACCATTTCAATCTTCAACTTTCCCCAGTCCTGACTCCTATATCCTGCCATGCCAGAAACTTCTTTCTCCACCTCCCTATTACCAATGAAAAAGATTACTTGCCTAACCATGTCCAACAGTGAGGCCCCATCAATCTCAGCAGCAACCTCAAACCTATCCAAAATCCCCTTTGCATTCTCCCCCAAAAACCTTGAACCATCCCAAGACTGAATCCTAACCATCCTAGGAATTCCAAGTTACAGCCTTTAATCTCCACCAAAGATAGCCAAAGTCCCCCCCAAGAGCCCTAGAGACCTAGGAGGGACCAAATCCAACAGAAAAGAAGACCCCTAGACCAACCACAAAGTGATATAGAACCAAATCCAAAATCCACCAAAGGAGATCCACCAAAGAGAGAAGCCTAGATCAACAGAGATTCCAAAAAGCCAACAGATTCGTACCCTACGTTGGGCGCCAGAAATGTAGACAATCCTATAGTACTAGCTATAGGCCTCGACCAAGGGAGTTGGAGAAAACCCAGAAATAATAACCCCTGTCCCTTTAGAAAAACAAGTGAGGTTGACCTGTTGCAGCAAATTGGAGATCTGTTTGCTAGACCCTCTAATCAAACACTCTTGACCCCTTTAAAAGTGAAGATAATAGTCCCAGACAGACTACCAGAAAGAAATGAAATGAACAGTAATATATTCCAACCAAAAACCAGCCAATGAGACAGTGAGGAACAGAGAGGCGATGAGTAAAGTGATAAGATTCTTCCCTAAAAATCTTCCCACACACGCATCATACAGCCAGTGCACAGACCACCCTGACCAATTCCCCAGCCAAAATCCAGCTTTCCCAGCCTTTTTCATGCATAAAAGTGCATTTTAGCGCCTCCCCAGTGCCCAGGTGGCCAGGCCGCTTGGAGGCGGCTCTGCTTAGGGGCGGGCAGGCCGCTTCTAGGCCCTAAAACACCCATACAACCCATAAAAACCCATAACTTCACTAATAAACAAGATAAACACACATAATACATACCAAAATGAAAAGAAAATGAAGTAAAATAAGTTGAGACATAATAAGTGACCCTAGCTTAAGCCTACATAAGCACCACTAAGCAATAAACATCCAATAAATACCAATAACAACACCATAACTACCCTATAAAGCAAGGTAACCACCCATAAGGGATACCAAAATGAAGAGAAAAGAATGGAAATTAAGCTGAGACATAATAAGTGACCCTAGCTTAAGCCTCCATAAACACTACTAAATATCACCTAAAGATGAAAAAAACCACTAATAACACCATAACCCCAATAACACCCTACATACCAAATACCTCCAAATATGCACTCTAAAGGCCTACCCAGGTTTGGATCACCACACCGGTAAAATAATTGATTATTTTACTGAGTTGAAGCCACGCCCCTTCTTCTTACTAATAATTAATTATCTACTTAAGAATTAATAACAATTAGTTAGTTAAGTACAATAAGTAGTATAATTAATTAGTGTAAATAAAATGTCCCCTACAATTTTACTCCCTAACACCGTGCTCAATAGTATAAGTCAATGGGAATAAACTTTAATAAAAAAATTATAATAAAAAAACTTTAAAACAATTATATTACCTCAGTGAGAGATCTAGAATCCCGTGAAAGTAATATAATTAATTAATTATTGTGTAATTAATTGTGACAGTCCAAGGAACTCAAACTTTATCGCTAATAAATTTGATGCCCTTGTTGACGTACCAGTTTATTTATTTCTTATGTCATATATGTACTCTTTTTAGTCATTCTTTTTCTCACATTCTTACAGTATATGGTGTAAATTCCATATATTTTATTCCCTCATTTTTTGCCTATAAAAGGCCTCTTACTTTGTGCTTTTCAGAACATTCATTCATCAATTACTTTATTATTACAATTACAATACAACACTTATTTCTATATTTTATAAATTTAGTATTTACAACAGTGTAATTCTTATCTATAATCTATACTAATATTTTAAAACTACCTCTTTTATTTGAGTAAAACCAATCATATTGATTTAAAAATACGTACCCTTTTGTTGAGAGACCATTAAACCCTTAAAATCCTCATAAAAACCTTGAACCAATCTTCTAGACCAAAAGTACCCCTTGACAATTGGGAGCCTTTCCGAATTATTGACGGCGCATTGTGATTTGATGGCGTAAATCGAAGGGACCATCGGAATTCGAGTACCTGTAAGGACAAGAGAGCGACAAAAACGACGAACGTCATACGTCACATGACAAAAAATTTTGCTGCAAACGGGAATCAAACCGCGCTCCAAAAATTAGGTTCATATATTGACTAAACGTCATATATATCGTGGTAATTATTGATATTACTATTTGTGGGCTACTTTGCACTTTTCATTTGCTACGTATTTTCCTTTTACTCAGCACTCTGTAAGTGGCATTAATTTGCTCATTTTACAGGGGGAGGTGTCTGGTAATTTGGATTTAATTTTATTATTATATTTTTTTATTTTTCCTGGTTGAAAATAATAGAGCAATAGTGTTCTTAGTCCCAGAAGTAATAAATAATTATATTTTAATATTAATTATTACAATTTTCAGTTGACATTTTTGTCCTGATTAATTTAAATTTTATTTGTTCCAGTTGACAAATTGTCCTGACAATAAAAATTTTTTTTTAAAAATTCATATTTAATTACTTCAGTTGACATTAAGTCCTGGTAGTTAAGTGATCAGTTCAATAAATTTTTTTTAATTAATAAAAATTCATATTTAATTACTTCAGTTGACATTAAGTCCTGGTAGTTAAGTGATCAGTTTAATAAAAATTTTTTAGATAAAAATTCATATTTAATTACTTCAATTGACATTAAGTCCTGGTAGTTAAGTGATCAGTTTAATAAAAAATTTTTTAATTAATAAAAATTCATATTTAATTACTTCAGTTGACATTAAGTCCTGGTAATAAATTATTTGATTTAAATCCTGAAAATAATTAATTAAAATTATTAATAAAAATTTTAATTTATTTCTTCAGTTGATTATATTATAATCCTGGTTTTAAATTATTTTTTGAATTAATAAATTAATTTTATTTAGTTGATTTTTATCCTAAAAAGATTTATATTATTATTTTTATTTTATTTCTGTTAAATAAAAATTAAAAATAAAGACTAATTCATCTTATTGTCTCTTTTCTTCATTTCAGTTAAATCTTAAAATGACTGACCAAAGTGGTTCTGCTGCACGTGAAGAGGAACTAGACTTGATTGATTATGATGAGCCTACTTCTGTAAGTTCTCCTTTAACAAGAAGAATTTCTCAGATTAATAAATCCTTTCCCAAAACAGGATGTAGAGATGGAAGAAGTGGAAATCCTAGTAGACACAACTCAGGATCAGAAGCCTATGATAAACCCACCAGAAAAACTTCCAAAAGGCTTCAGGATAAAAAGGATGCCATTGCCTCAACAGGTAAAGAATCTGTCAACTCACATAAAAGGAGCTAAGGACAGAAAACTTGAGACTAAAGGCAAGGGTAGATGCTCTGGAAGAAAAGGTGAGAAGGATAGATACCTTTCTTCAAGAGAAAAAGAAACCTCTTCCTCCCAGGGATCAACAACAATTGGCTCCTCAGTCCCAAGAAAAGGTAAAAGTGTCCAAGTGGCAGTGGGACTGGTTAAACACTCAGTGGGACTACCTTTCTCAAAATCAGCATCAGTTACCTCAGGCAGGTCCGTCAAGACCCAACCAGGTTTCTTGTAGCTGATTCTGTTCCTTCAGGTAAATCTGAGAGGGAAGAAGAAACCTTGAGACCAGTAGAGGCTGGGAGCAGTGGACAAATAACTCATGTATCTAATCCATTAATTTTAATTGCTACCTCAATGATTAACCCTGATATGGCTGTACTTGATGAAACTCTTGACCATGAGTTCTATGAGAGTCTGGAAAGTTACTCAGTTTCCTTATTGAGAAACACTCCAGATGTAGCAAAGATTAATGATGAGTACTTGAGAGATATTATTGCCAAACAAAACCATATATTGAACAACATGCAATTGACTCAGAGATATAATAGTTTGTTAACTGATCAGGGTTATCAAGCATTAAGAAGTGAATCACAGAGAGTCTCTGATGAATTGTCTCATTACAAAGCAACTCATGAAAAGAAAGTTGCTTTATGGCAAAATGTAAAAAATGATTTGTCTAAACTTAAAGATACTGTATCTGCCTGTTGCAAAGAGGTGGAGATAGATAAGATGAATCTGAAAAGATTGAATGACCATTTTTCATCTTTTCAAAATAAGAATCAGTTATCTTTTGCAACAATCAATGAGAATTTATCTAGTCTTCCAAGATTGAAAACTAGACTAACAACCATTGAGGAAAAATTGAACTCATTGTTTATTGATCAAAAGTATTCTGAGATTTCTTTGAAGGAACAAACAGTACAGGATGCTCCAGAGTTACCTATGGCTAGTTCATCTAAAAGTAAATCAGTTCCAGAAATACATGTTGATACCCCTGAGTTTCCATTAAAAATTAATGATGCACCAGGACCTTTAACAGAGGGATTGAACAATGAGATTACTGCTAAACTAGAGAAGTTACAGCTGCTCCTTACTCAGAAACAAGCTTGTACTAAGGAGACTCCTTCAAATCAAATTAATTGGCCAAAACTTGACCATTACCCAACATTTGATGGTGATTCTTCCTCTGATTGGCAACAATTTATTTGCAGAATTGATAA
Organism: Hemileia vastatrix; assembly: GCA_030280995.1. Taxonomy (NCBI): domain Eukaryota; kingdom Fungi; phylum Basidiomycota; class Pucciniomycetes; order Pucciniales; family Zaghouaniaceae; genus Hemileia; species Hemileia vastatrix. The sequence goes on along the minus strand of JASXTE010000009.1, from coordinate 27,049,018 downwards.
CTTAAAAAATTCTTACAAACTACCAGATGAGGAAATTTTGTCCAAGTTAATTTCTTTGTTTACTAATGTTGCCCTAATGTCACTACGCAATATAGGGGGTGGACTTGCTAGCAAGTCCCCAACCTGAACTCAGACAGAACTCAGATGGAACTCAGACTGAACTCATACTGAACTCATACTGAACTCTACTTGAAGACCCACAAAAACTGTTCTGCTGAGTGGTGTTCATCCCTGATTGTATGGTTCCTTTGTCAATAGCTCAATGTGTGTTCAATCTGTGGTGAATTTGAGTCCAAGGTTGCGGACTTGCTAACAAGTCCGCCCCCCGTATTGCGCGGTGTGTGGTATGAATCTGTTCTCCTGGATGGGAATGACTACTCATGGGAGGATTGGAAAAAATTGATTAAAGCACAATTTGGTGGCTCCAAGTTCAGAATGGCTCAACAAAGGCAGTATGAGGAAACTAGATATAGCTCTTCTACTGATAAACCTATTGAGTTTTTAATGAAACTTGTAAAAATCTTAAGGGAAATGGACCCAAATATGGAGTTTGAGTTATGGAAGGACAGGATCCTTTAAAAATTACCAATGTCTCTGAGAGACTTGATAGTGGCTAGGACTGAGTTCTCCAGAGAACCCTCTTCTTTCATTAATACTTGCAATGAGATCCTTCTAAACAACAAATATGATGCCAGAAGATTCATTCCTAGGACCCCTTTGGAGAAACCCTCCGCTTACCAACAGAAACCTCTGGAAAAGGTTGGTAAACCTTCTGCCCCTGTTGCACCAAAAAAGTATGCGACAAACACTTGCTTCAAGTGCAACAGGCCTTGGCAGAAAGTCCATGTTTGTGAAAAGAAGATAAATCTTGTAGAACAAACAGAGGAGCATGCTGAAGACACAGTAACACTGGATGATACGTCAAGTGATTGTGCCAGAAATATTTCATATGAATCTCAACAAGAAATCTTGATGCTGGAAGAGGATATTCATTATTTAAATACTATTGATATTGATAATAATGCTTTATCTACAGTTGAAGATGCTGAGATCATAAAGAACATTGAGGATAACTCAATTGTTATTGCCCCTCTCAAGGCACCAGTCTTGATTAATGGAACCAGCATTGAAGTTGTTCTGAATTCTGGAGCTGGAGGAAGTGTAGTTTCTGAAAGAGCACTTGCTTCAGTGGATCAAGCCTATAAATCAAAACTGATGCCTATCATTTCTGAAAATTGGAGAGGTTATGGCTCTGTTTTGTCCCCCATTGGTAAATACAAAGCCACAGTGTTTTTTAAATATAACCATGGTTTTGTAAGAGCTATTTGTGATTTTGTTGTCATGAAAAATGATAACTTAAGCAATTGGTTTATTGTAGGGAATGATATTTTAACCAAGTATGGCAAAAAATTGGATCCCTCAAACCAATGTTTCACAATGGGGATGAATGGGAAGAGAAACTTTAAGATTTCCTCCCCTAAAAAATTATTGAAACCAGAATTGAACACATGTAATTCTGTGGTTCAATGTAAAGGAAGATCTACAAAAGAGATGCATGCCCTTTTGTCTGAAATTGACAATGCCTCTTTTGGAGAACAACTTTCTGGTGAGGATAAAGATTCCATCATTAACTTGATAAAGTCTTTTCCTATGGCCTTTGCTCATGGGTCACATGAGCTGGGATTAGTTAAAGAGGAAATGAACCTTTCATTATCTTTCCCATTAACTGATATACCACCTAGTTTAAAGAAGAAGCCTTATCCTGCTTCTCCCACAAAGAGAAAAGATATTGAAGACAATATCTCTACCCTTTTAAAAATGAATATTATTGAAAAGGTAGTTGAAACACCTAAATATTGTGTTATCTCACCTGTCCTAATTTCCTATGAGAAAGATGAAGCCAGGTTATGTGGTGATTATAGAGCACTAAATACTTATACTGTTGATGATATCTACCCTTTACCTAGAATTAGCTCTATACATGCTACTTTACAGGGTGCTAAATATATCAGCTGTTTGGATGGTAACAAAGGATATCACCATGTACCTGTTGAGAAAAATTCTCAGAACTTTCTGATGATTGCTACTCATATGGGTATTTATAAGTATATTAGGATGCCATTTGGCCCTAAAAATGCCCCTTCAGTTTTCCAAAAAGTCAAGGATAACACATTCCATCAAGAGATAATTGAAGGATGGCTGATGGTTTATATTGATGATATCATTATATTCTCAAAAACATTTGAGGACCATCTTAACCACCTGTGTAAAGTATTCCAGAAAATGGATGAAATAAATATGACACTTGCTTTGAAGAAATGTAAATTTGCTTTCCATTCTTTAAAAGTTCTTGGTCATGTTGTTTCAGGCTTACAGATATGTGTTGACCAAAACAAAGTGGCAGCCATACAACAGGTGAAGGCTCCTACTACAGTTAGAGAGCTCCAAAGTTTTTTGGGAATGTGTGGATACTATAGACAGTATATTAAAAATTACCAAGTCATAGCTTTACCCCTTACCCAATTAACTAGAAAGGATGTTGCTTTTGTCTGGAATAGTGAAAGACAAAGAGCCTTTGACACTATGAAACACTGTTTGATGTCAGCACCTATTCTTGCTTTATCCGACTTTAATCAACCATTTGTTTTGTACACTGATGCCAGTTTCATTGGTCTGGGTGCTGCCCTCCATCAAAAAAAAGTGATAAATGATAAAGTTTCAGAAGTAGTAATTTGTTATATTTCAAGAACCTTGAGAAATAGTGAATTGAAATATGGTGCTACTCAATTGGAATGTTTAGCTGTAGTGTGGGCTCTAGAAAAGCTTCATTATTGCCTAGATGACCAGAAATTTGAACTTGTCACTGACTGCAGTGCAGTTAAATCCCTTTTAAACTTAAAAACACCAAACAGACATATGTTCAGATGGCAGTTGGCTGTTCAAGAATACAGAGGGAGAATGACAATTATTCATAGAGCTGGTATTGTTCACTCAAATGTGGATATGTTATCTAGCTTACCTTTACCAAATAATGACTCTAATCCTGCTTATGATCCTGAGGATGAAATTATTCATATTCATGGGATATATGTGGTTGATATGGAGGAAGAGCTATTACAGCTTATTCTGGATTCATATGATAAGGACACTGACTTGAAAAAGTTATGCACCATATTAAATGATCCAAAGAATGCTTCAATACAAGCATTAATTAAAACCCTTCCACCAAAGTACCAGAAGGCTTTGGAAAAAGGTAAATTTTCAATTGATGAAGGTTATCTATATTATAGGAGAAAGTTGAGTAATGTTATTGTTATTCCTCCTTCTATGAGAGAAATCATCTTGAAAATTTGTCATGATGACATATTAGCTGGACATTTTTATCTTGATAAAACAATGATCAGAATTAAGAATACTGCTTGGTGGGTTAATATGTCTGAAGACACAAAATTATATGTTGAGTCTTGTGATTCTTGCCAAAAATCAAAAAGAGTAACTGGTAAAAGAGCAGTATTAATGCAACATATTGAATCTCCTGATGCACCATGGCAGATAATAAACATGGATTTTGTAACAGGATTACCTATTGCTGGTAAAGACAGTTATAACTCTTGTTGGGTTATTGTGGACAGATTCACCAAAATGTGTAAATTTATCCCTACTCACAAGGATGTTTCCACTAAAGAATTAGCTTTCTTATGGTGGTCTCATATGTTTAATACTGCTGGTTTTCCTAAAGCCATAATCTCTGACAGAGACCCTAAATTTACTTCTGAATTTTGGATGTCTCTGATGGATGTTTGTGGTTGTGATCTGAAACTTTCTACTTCCCATCATCCACAAACTGATGGCTTAGCTGAAAGAATGATTCAGATTTTAGAGCACATGATTAGAAGGTATTTTGCCTTTGGCCTTGAGTATAAAGATAATGACAGATTCACTCACGATTGGGTTACCTTATTTCCTGGGTTGGAATTTGCTTATAATAGCACTGTTCATTCTGTTACTCAAAGAAAGCCTTTTGAGCTCTGGCTTGGATGTGTTCCAAATACTCCTGTCCAAATTCTCAATAACAAAATACCTAAATTGGATATACATCCTGGTGTAAAGTCTTTTCTTCAAATGCAACAACTATGCAGAAATCATGCTCAACAATGTATTGAAAAATCATTTGAATATGAGAAGAAGAGATGGGACAAATCCCATAAAGAATACACTTTTAAAAAGGGTGATGAAGTGTTGATTTCTACAGTCCACTTCAACTTACAAGGTAATAACAAATTGAAAGATCCATTTGTTGGTCCATTTGTTGTCAGAAGAATGATTGGAGATAATGCAGTTGAGGTTATTTTGTATTCTCCATATGACAGAAAACATCCTGTTTTTCCAATATCTCTTCTGAAACCTTACACATCCAATAGTGATTTTTTTCCAAAAAGGAGGGGAAGACCAAAGAAAACCCCAAATGAAATCACTGAAACACCAGAAATTGAAAAAATTCTAAATGACAGAATAGTCACTGCTGAAAAAGGTACAGAATACTTATTGAGATTCAAGAATAAATCATCTGAATATGATTCTTGGATACCTGGGAAGGAGATATCAAATCTTCCTACTCTACTAAAAAAGTATAAAAAGAAAAAATCATAGCATTTTTTTATTGTTTTTTAGAGTGAGAGAGTGTCAGCCAGGCTACTAGACTTAACCGGTAAAATAATTGATTATTTTACTGAGTTGAAGCCACGCCCCTTCTTCTTACTAATAATTAATTATCTACTTAAGTATAACTTACAATTAATTAGTTAAGTACAATATGTAGTATAATTAATTAGTGTAAATAAAATGTCACCTAAAATTTTACTCCCTAACACCGTGCTCAATAGTATAAGTCAATGGGAATAAAATTTAATAAAAAAACTTTAAAACAATTATATTACCTCAGTGAGAGATCTTGAATCCTGTGAAAGTAATATAATTAATTAATTATTGTGTAATTAATTGTGACAGTCCAAGGAACTCAAACTTTATTGCTAATAAATTTGATGCCCTTGTTGACGTACCAGTTTATTTATTTCTTATGTCATATATGTACTCCTTTTAGTCATTCTTTTTCTCACATTCTTACAGTATATGGTTTAAATTCCATATATTTTATTCCCTCATGTTTTGCCTATAAAAGGCCTCTTACTTTGTGCTTTTCAGAACATTCATTCATCACTTACTTTATTATTACAATTACAATACAACACTTATTTCTATATTTTATAAATTTAGTATTTACAACAGCGTAATTCTAATCTATAATCTATACTAATATTTTAAAACTACCTATTTTATTTGAGTAAAACCAATCATATTGATTTAAAAATACATACCCTTTTGTTGAGAGACCATTAAACCCTTAAAATCCTCGTAAAAACCTTGAACCAATCTTCTAGACCAAAAGTACCCCTTGACAAAACCCCCCTCACCAAACAACTCTGAAAGAAGTAAAACCTCAAATAAATCAGGACAATTCACTCAGAGGTATAAAAATAAAAAAGATTCCTCTAACACAGAAGGTAAACAATCTGTCAAGCCATATAAAGGAACTGAAAGCAGAAAGCATGAAGTACAAGGCAAGGGTAGACACACTCTGGCAGCAGATGCAGGAGTTATTAAATCCCAAACAGGGTCAACCTCCTCATTTCCCAGCCTCCCAGCCTCAGCCTCAACCTCAGCCCAATCAGGCACCCAGCTCCCTCACCCAAAATTAAGGCACTCTGCAAGTGGAGCAGTGGAAATGGGATTACTTGATGACCCACTACCAACAGAATGTTCAGCAACCAACAGCTCAACACCCTGGCCCATCCAGGACACCAACATACAATCCATCTCTTCAGCACCATCCTTATCAGGGGGGCAGAAGAAAGAAAGCACAAGGGAAGTTTCCTCCCTTTCCATGGTAAGTAATTTGTTTGATAAGCACGTTGGTATATATAATAACAAATCTTCTTCAGGTAATAATGTGGACCCTGTTGAAAGAACAGTTAAACCCTTGAAAAGACAACTTCCTTTAATAAGCAGCCCCAATGATGTAATTAGCAAATTATCATTTGATGAACCTTTCCATTTGACTTCTACTTCTTTAATTAACCCTTCTCTTGCAATTAAGAATTATTCTGTTTCCCCTGAAGTCTACACTTTAATTGAGAAAACTTCTGAAGAAATATTGAGAGATACCCTAGATTTTAATGTTGTGAAAGATAAACATTTGAGAGATATGTTAATACATGAGAGTGATAGATTAAATAATTTGCATTTACATTGCAAAGTGAGTTCTTCTGTTAAAGACACTGCTTATTTCAAATTGAAAGACACATTAAATAATGTCCTTGCTCAACAAAAGTCTATTAAAGCTGACCACAGATCACTTTCAGATAAATATAGTCATCTACACAAAATTGTTGATGATCTAAAAGATGAAAATACTGCTTTAAAGAATGAAAATATGCTTTTTCACAGTGAATTAAGAAAATTGAAAATTGATTCTCAGAATTTGAGTAATAAATGCTCTGTAGATGAGGACAGAAATGTTCTATCTATTTCTAGGATTAATGATCAACTATCTTATATTACTGATTTGAGAAATAAATTATCTGACCTTGAGAAACTATTTTCTACATTACAAGCTGTCCAGGCTACTCATTATCATGAATTAAAAAATATTTCTGAAACCGCTGTTAATCATAATAATAAACAGCCTGATCAGAGTAGTTCTTCTCTCCCTTGTCATGTACCAATTTTAACAGCTGAAATTCATTCTGAAAAATCTGTTGCATCAAACAGAAATAATTTTAATGCTCAAAATGAGCCAGCTGCCTCTGTAAATAATGAAATATATGAACACCTTTCAAGGCTCCAAGAACTGATAACCTTGAATAAGTCAAACCATAGGAGGGAACATCCCAGTAGCCACCTTTCTTCAAGAGAAGAGGAGACCTCCTCCCCCCAGGGATCTTCCACAATTGGCTCCCCAGCAACCAGAAAAGGTGGAAGTATCAAAGTGGCAGTGGGATTATCTGTCTCAACATCAGCAGACTCAAATGCCTCAGGCAGATCTGTCAAGACCCAGTCAATTCAGGAGGCAGAAAAAGAAAAAACAATATTCAGATCTTGCCCAAGCCTTGGTAAGCCCCTCTATTGAATCTCAAGTACCATTTCTTGTTGCTGATTCAGTTCCTTCAGGTAATTCTGGAAGAGGAGATGAAACTGTGAGACCAGTAGAGGCTGATAGGAGTAGAAAAATTACTCAATATTCTAATGTATCTAATCCTTTGGTTTTAATTGCTACTTCAATGATAAATCCTGATATGGCTGTTATTGATGAAATGCTTGATCCTGAGTTTTATGAGAATCTGGAAAGTTACTCTGTTTCCTTATTGAGAAACACTCCAGATGTTGCAAAAATTAATGATGAATATTTGAGAGATATTATTTCTAAACAAAATAATATCATGAACAATATGAAATTGACTTAAAAATTTAATAGTTTGTTAACTGAACAGTGTTATCAATCATTGAGGAGTGAATTACAGAGAATTTCTGATGATTTATTTAGTTACAAAGTAACTCATGAAAAGGAAGTTTCTTTATGGCAAAATATCAAAAATCATTTGTCTAAACTACAAGATACTGTGTCCATCTGTTTCCAGGAGCTAGAGTGTCAGCCAGGCTGTCCCAGGAGCCCAGTAAATAAACATACAATTTATTGGAATTAAATAAAGACATAATAATTGCAGAGTATGCATTTAACATTAATATTATATTACATAGTAAATTTATATTAATATTTTATTTATATAAATAAAGTAAATATTTTTTTAATTTTATTATAAGATAATTTAAAAGCATTTAATTATATTCCATAACAAAGGGCACATTGTTTTTATAATAATTATAAATTAATTAATTAAAAACTTATAAGATAATTATATTCAAGTGTTTATCTTATATTGTAATTACTTTAATTAATTAAATTTAATTATTAAAATATACTTTTTCATATACTATTATCCATAATTATTGCCGCTGTTTTTTGGACCCTTAATTGTGTCAATAAAAAAATTAAATAAATTATAATACTTATTTTATAAAATAGTATTAAAATTCTCAACTTAATTTAGTAATAAATTAATTACTTGTTTCATTTAAATTAATTATTTAATTACATAGTTGGAACAATTAATTAATTTATTTATACTAAATTAAAATTGATTACATATTTTGTTGCGTCAAAATATTTTTACTTGTTTCACTTAAGAACCCTTAAAGCATACTGTACCATCTGTTATGAATTATTTTTTCTCATAGTTCCTATGTCTCAGGCTTGTTTAGTTACTCACTATTTCTAATTACTTATTTGGGAATTAGTTGTGGGGAAATTTGGTTCTTATTTGGGGTTTTAATTATTTGTTTCATATTTTTCTCTAAATTGTTATGTTTCACTTATTCTTTTATTTTCTTGTTTCATGTCAGGCTAGGATCAAGTACAAGGACGTGAAATAGCTTGATAAGTCTTTTTATAGAAGATTTAAATGGTCCTATATGAATACTGTAGTATAAATCCAACAAATAATAAAATATAATTCAGAATAAAGGTCTCAGTAATATAATTCTCACTAATTTTATATGTGGTTTACAATCTTTTTAGTTGGTAGAAAAATAGATTTTACTAATTCAGATACTATTCAAAAGTCTTATAAAAGTACTAATTGAAGTGTATTGTAATTGATTTGGTTATATGGTGTAAATTGTAATGATAAAGAATGTAGAAACAAGACCCAAAAACCTCCTCCTTTTATACACACTGAGTTCCCCAATAAAATCCCTTGATATACCATCCAATACACAGTTAATGACGCCTCAAATCCACTAATAGACCTGCCCATCAACATCCCTAGTGATCCATGACATAATTAGACAAGTAACAACCGCCAAAATCCTGTAATAATAAGGGAAATCCATCAAAATTAAAGAAAAGACAAAAAGAGAGTATATGCATATAAAACAATAATATAAAAGACTAAAGGAGACTTTTTTAAGGTTAATAATAGCTTAATAATAAGGGGGATTTACTGTAGAAATGGAGGGGCTAATCCTGACATTATACTACGTGAAATTCCCATCCAAAAATGACCAAAATTGACTGAGAAACCACCAAAAAAACTTAAAACAGAGCGTGAGATGTGGGGTAACTACATGCAGTCCTTGGCAGGCGCTTTCACGGGTAAATCTTTGACTAAAATTAGGCTAATCTAAGCGTGGTGATGAAATAAGATTCCAAGAATGAGTTTTTTAATGAAATTAGTGCATATAAACAAGGTCAATGCACTATTAATTAAGCTAGGACACTAAATAAGCGCCTGTCGCCTATTTTAGTGTGTTTCCCCACAGTGGGCGTAGAATGTGGGGTAATTATAGTGTGAAAAAGCTAACTTTTCTAAAAATGAAGCTATTCACATGGGAAAAAAGCAGGCAGTATGTGGCCAGTACACAGAAGCCATTTCTGGCATAAAAAACACCAAATTTGAAAAGTGTTATTTTTATGCATTTAAATAGCAAAATCAATAGTCCTAAATGAGCCCAATTGATCTGTCAAAGCGCATTTTTGATATTCTCAATTTTATAGCACATATAGTCAACTTTTAAGTGAAATAAAGCGCATTTCTTGTTTTTTGCGTAAAACAATGAATATAACAGCTTTAAGTGTACTTAAAAATTAAGTAGCCTTATACTTAAGGCTCTTAATATTACATTAACATCTTCCAACTTAATATTAAGTACATAAGACCTATAAAAGGTGGATATATGTGTGTATATAAGGTGTTATAATGGAATTTTTTGTGTATTATCATAATTTTACATATGTATACTGTTTGTGTACTCTCATTTATTGTTCCCATGTATTGTTCATGTGTTTAACATAGCCTATAAGCAATTTTTACTCAGTCCTGGGGATATACAGGCTGACACTGGCCCACCCAAAAAAACAATAAAATAAATGATAAGTTATACATTTTATTTATTTATTTGTAATTTTCAGGTATTCAGAATAATTCTGTAGCATTAAAGATTATACTTTAAAGAAATAAAACATAATAAAATATTATGAGTACTAATTTTGTAACCCCTCAGCTGGTTGAACAGAAATTTATTTCTGTTTAAATTATTTAAGAAGGGTGGATAAATTAGAAATTTCTTTTTCAGGTATCCATTTATCAAATTTATTTGATTTCTCTTTAAATCTTAGTAAATACTCAGTTCCTTTTTCTTTAGTAAGGATTCTTTTCTTGAGTATTTTTTCAATCTCTGCCTTTTCCACAATTTCTTCAGGTTGCTTTTTAGGCCTTCCCCTTCTTTTTGGAAATAATTCAGGATCATTTGCATGGTAAGGTTTCAATAATGAGATAGGGAAAACTGGATGTTTCCTATCATATGGAGCATATAATATGACTTCCACTGCATTATTACCAACCATTTTACTTACTACAAAAGGTCCTACAAAGGGATCCTTTAATTTAACATTACCTTGCAAGTTAAAATGTAGTGTTGATATGAGGACTTCATCTCCCTTTTTGAATTCAAATTCTTTATGAGATTTGTCCCACCTTTTCTTTTCATATTCAAATGCTTTTTGGATGCATTCTTCTGCATGCTTTCTACACATTTGTTGCATATGAATAAAGGATTTAGTACCAGGGTGTATATCTAACCTTGGTAATTTATTTAAATGATTTACTGGGGTATTTGGTAGGTATCCCAGCCAGAGTTCAAATGGTTTCTTCTCTGTGACAGAATGAGTTGTGCTGTTATAAGCAAATTCAAGGCCAGGAATTAATGTTACCCAGTCGTGTGTGAAGTTCCCATTGTCTTTGTATTCTAATCCAAAGGCACAATATCTTCTGATCATGTCTTCTAGAGTTTGTATCATTCTTTCAGCCAGCCCATCAGTTTGTGGATGGTGTGCTGTGGATAATTTAAATTGACAACCTAATACTTCCATTAAAGATGTCCAGAACTCTGAAGTAAATTTAGGATCTCTGTCAGAGATTATGGCTTTAGGGAACCTAGCAGTATTCATCATCTGAGTCCACCATAGTAATGCCAAGTCTTTTGCAGATACCTCTTTATGGGTAGGGATAAACTTACACATTTTTGTTAATCTATCCACAATTACCAAGCAAGAATTGAAACTTTCTTTTCCTGCTAATGGCAAGCCAGTTACAAAATCCATGTTTATAATTTCCCATGGAGCTTTTGGCTGCTCTATTTGTTGTAACAACCCAGCTCTCTTACCAGTTAATCTTTTAGATTTCTGACAAGAGTCACATGTTTCAATGTATTTTTGTACATCTTCTTTCATGTTTATCCACCAGGCTGTATTTTTAACTCTGGTTAATGTTTTGTTTGAAGTCAAAATGACCAGCTAAGATGTCATAATGACAATTACTCAACATTAAATCTTTCATAGAAGGTGGTATTACTATAACATTACTTAACTTTTTTCTGTAATATATATATCCATCTTCAATTGATAATTTACCTTTTTCCAATGCATTTTTATACTTTGGAGGCAAGGTTTTAATTAATGCACTCATGGAGGCATTTGTTGAATCATTAAGAATGGTAGATAGTTTAGACAAATCTTTATCAGATGAATAATTTTCTAATATAGTTTGCATAAATTCTTCTTATAAATCCACTATATAAATCCCAAATATATGTATAACCTCATTTTCAGGTACATAAGCTGGGTTGTCAGCATCATTTGGCAAAGGACTTCTAGATAATAAATCCACATTAGAATGCAATGTTCCTGCTCTGTGAGTGATTGTCATTCTTCCTCTGTACTCTTGTACAGCTAGTTGCCATCTAAACATGTGCCTATTAGGTGTTTTCATGTTTAGAAATAATTTTACTGCACTGCAATCTGTTATAAGTTCAAACTTCTGGTCTTCCAGATAGTAATGAAGCTTCTCCAAAGCCCACACCACGGCTAAACATCCTAACTGTGTGGCACCATACCTAAATTCAGTTTTTCTTAAGGTTCTGGATATATAACAGATAACTACTTCAGATAATTTTCCATTTATTATCTGTTTTTGCTGTAAAGCAGCACCTAAACCTATGAAGCTTGCATCAGTGTACAAGATAAAAGGTAAGGTGAAATCTGGCTGTCCCAAAATTGGAGCTGTCATTAAACATTCCTTTAATTTATTAAAGGCTTGTTGTCTTTCATTATTCCAAATGAAAGCCTCATTTTTCCTGATTAATGTTGTCAAAGGAGCTGCAATAGATTGGTAATTTTTTATATATTGTCTATAATATCCACACATACCTAAAAAACTTTGAATTTCTTTTACATTTTTAGGTATACCAATGTTTTTTATTGCTGACACCTTATTCTGGTCAACACAAATTTGTAATCCAGATACAACATGTCCAAGTACTTTCAAAGATTGGAATCCAAATTTACATTTCTTTAATGCAATTGTCATATTAATTTCATCCATTCTTTGAAAGACTCTTTTCAGGTGATTTAAATGTTCATCATATGTTTTTGAAAACACTATGATGTCATCAATATAGACCAATAGCCATCCTACAACCATTTCCTGATGAAAAATACTATCCATCAATTTTTGGAAGACTGAAGGCACATTCTTTGGGCCAAATGGCATTCTCACATACTTATATATACCCATATGTGTGGTTATTAATAAGTAATTTTGAGAATTTCTTTCCACAGGAATCTGGTGGTAACCTTTGTTTCCATCCAGACAGGAAATATATTTTGCCCCTTGTAAAGTAGCATGGATAGAAGCTATCCTTGGTAGAGGGTAAATATCATCTACTGTGTATGTATTCAGAGCTCTATAATCACTGCATAATCTTGCCTTATCTTTTTCATAAGAGATCAATACTGGTGAAATGACACAATACTTAGGTGTTGTGTCCACTTTTTCAACAATACCCATTTCCAACAACATTTTTATATTGTCTTCAATATCTTTCCTTTTTGCAGGAGATGCTGGGTAAGGTTTCTTTTTTAGGCTGCCAGGAATATTATCCAAATCACAGCTTAGAGAGATTTTCATCTCATGGTCTTTGACCAATCCTAGTTCATTTGAACCATGAGCAAATGCCATAGGATATGATTTAATCAATCTCAAAATATTTTCTTCTTCAATTTTTGAGAGTTGAGGACTGAAAGAGGCCTTTTGGATTTCATTTTCCAACTCAACCACTTCATTGGTGGTTCTTCCACCTTGCAGTTGTTCTTCTCTAGGAGAAATGGCATACACTGAATTTTCAGAAAATATCTTGAATTTTCTCTTGCCATTCACTCCTATGGTGAAACAACTGTTTGCAGGATCTAGTTTAATACCAAATCTTGTCAATAAATCATTGCCAATAATAAACCAATCACTACAATCATTATTATCCATTACTACAAATTCACAAACTGCTCTTACATATCCATTATTATATTTAAAGAATACAGCAGTTTCGTATTTGCCAATTGGATTTAATATTGAACAAAAACCCCTCCAGTTCTTTGTCTGAACAGGTTCTAGTTTTTCCTTATACTTACTGTCAAGTTTCATTAATGTATTAATAGAAACTACACTACCTGCAGCCCCAGTGTCAAGAATGGCATTCATTTCTCTTCCACATATAATAACAGGTGCTCTGATAGGTGTTATTTTGTTAGTATCATGAGATACATCTTTATTTATTTCAGCTTCTTCAATGGAAGTTAAAGATGTATCTGTATGAGGTATAGCATCATTCAGGAACATTATATCCTGTTCTAATACAAATATCTCATTTTCATCATCACTGTAAGATATGTTACTTTTACAATCCTCACTGGATTCCACATTTTCATCTTCATGATTACTTGGTTCAGAATTCTGGGAGGTTTCAATAACATTTATTCTCTTCTTACACGTGTGACCCTTAACCCAAGGTTCATTACATTTATAACAAGTGTTATTCTCTTGTCTTTTAGGGACAAGGGGAGCTGAAGGTTTTTTCTTCTCCACTGGTAATTTACTTGTAGTAGGTTTTACCACGTCAACACTTTGTCTGTAATTAATATACTTGGTTTCATATTTCTGGTTTAATAATATTTCATTACATATATTAATGAACCCAGAGGTATCTCTGATGGTTTCAGTTCTAGCTACAATAATGTCTCTAACTGATATAGGTAACTTGTATATTATCTTTTCTTTCCACTCTTCATAATCCATTTTTGGATCCATGGCTTTCATGATTTTTATTGAATTCATTTAAAATACCATAGGTTTATCTCCAGCATTTGGATTATATCTGGCCTTTTCATACTATCTTTGTTGAGTGATTCTAAATTTTGGGCCACCAAATTGCCTTTCAATTAGTGCCTTCCATTCATTCCAGGAGTAATTAATTCCCTCACTCAATACAGATTCAAACCATAATAAGGCCACATCTGTAAATAAAGATATTAAATTTGAAGTAATTTCTTCATCAGGTAATTTGTATGAAAATTTTAAGTTATCAATTCTTTGTATGAATTGCTGCCAATCAGATTTTGAATCTCCGTCAAAAGATGGGTACTGATCTAACTTAGGCCAGTTCCTTTGGCTATTTTTTGCTTCCCTAACCTGAGGAATATTGAGTAATTCACTTACTTTAGAAAGATGATCATGTATTTCATCTTTTACTGATTTATTATTCTCAGAGCCCATGATACTATGTTCATGATCCATCATTGGTTTTTCATTATCATGTTTCATGAAAACAGGTACTCTTGTTACATAAGAAGTGTTATCTTTTATTCTTTCAGTATTTTTCAACATATTTGCTACTTCTATTTCCACTCTTTGTAAACTATCCTGTATTACTGTTACATGAGTTAGGGTGTCATTTACATTTGAAAAAGATAATTTAACATGGCCCTCAATGGTAGCCATAATATTCTGAGAGTGTTCTAATTTATTTTCTAAATTTCTAATCTCAGATTTTAAGCCCTTATTCTCATTGACTAATTCATTATTTGAATTTTCAATAATTTTTAATCTATTGGCTGTTGCACTCAATGATTGTGTTAGCTGTAATAATGCCTTTTTTGTATTATTGTTTGACTCTTTTGAGAACTCTTCCAATTTTTCAATTCTCAATAATAATTTACTTATTATCTTTGATTCCATTGGATTTTCTTTTAAAAAATATTCTATTTTTTCTGTTTCCAACTCAGAAGACTCATCATTTGATTCCAATTTTATATTAATGGCATTATCTTGGTGATCAATAAAACTATCTACATTGTCTTTGTGCAAAGACAAGTTTAACATATTTTTTTCAAATGAATAATCTTTTAAATCATTATCAATTATATCCAATATTTCCTTATCAATCTCATCACCTATAAGTAATTCATTGTTAGGTTGATGCAATTGATCATAAGAAGTTGGATGACTCACCAAGGTCTTACCCCATTTCCCCTGCCTCTCCTTGGCTTTCCCCTGTAAGGGTGACTGCTGGATCCTTGTTGAGGAGGACTGTTGTAATTTTGGGTGTACCAATCCCATTTCCATTTGCTTACTGTAATTTTTTGGTCCTCCTCTTGGGCTGGAGGTGTTGCTATGGAATTTTTGGGTGCCACTGTTGGTGGTTGAGTCTTTATGTCCACTAGAGCTTGGTTGACTTCTATGAAACCTTGAGCTGCTCTCTTTTCCAGATTGTTGATCTGGTCCACTATGTTGTTGACTCTTATTGTCAAGGTGTTCAGTAGGGTGGATAGGGAGTGAACTTGTTCTTGTAATGTATTTTTTGACTTCTTTATTGAAACCTGCTTTAAAAGCTTTTCCCTTTCCTCCAGAGACATTGGCGGAGTGTTGTTGATTATGGGAGAGTCCTGGCCCTCCATTTGCATGTCCTGTAACAGGTCTTTCAGCTCTAGGTCTTAAGTTATAAGGCTTTGCCTTATTACTTACAATGTCATTGTTGTCACACATTTTCACGTGGAATTTAAAGAATAGAAAGTTTAGATATGAAAACTTCAAAAAGGAGTTTTATCAGTATTTATTAATACCACTGAAGACAATTTTATTGCTTACTTATTGGTATGAAGTGAATCTTTAAGTGCCAAAAGTCAAATATGCTTTTTATGTGGTCACTTGGATTTAACTGGTCTACAATATGTAGCCGGGTTTTTATATTTAAAAGAAAGCAACTGTTAGTAAGATTCTTTCTAAATATTTAATGAATATTACAAATCAATAAAAAGAAAAGATTAAGAGTCCTGTTGAAAGAAAACAATTAATCAGTTTAATTGGTTTATTATCTGCAAAGATCACAAATTTAATTGGTCTATTGACAGGCTCCCACTAATAACAATTTTATGTTAAATTAGTGGTAAAATTGTTGATTCAATATCACAATTTTATTATATAACAGGGCTTCTTTTTCTGAAATCACTATATAAGTGACCCCAACCTTTTGTAATTATCGAAATATTTCTATAAGGATATTATTTACGTGCACCTTATTTTGAAATTTTCACTTACTGGATTATAACAGAATTCTTGAGGAAAGGCCCCCAATTGTCAGGCTAAGATCAAGTACAAGGACGTGAAATATCTTGATAATTCTTTGTCTAGAAGATTTAAATGGTCCTATATGAATACTGTAGTATAAATCCAACAAATAATAAAATATAATTCAGAATAAAGGTCTCAGTAATATAATTCTCACTAATTTTATATGTGGTTTACATTCTTTTTAGTTGGTATAAAAATAGATTTTACTAATTCAGATACTATTTAAAAGTCTTATAAAAGTACTAATTGAAGTGTATTGCAATTGATTTGGTTATATGGTGTATATTGTAATGATAAAGAATGTAGAAAAAAGACCCAAATACCTCCTCCTTTTATACACACTGAGTTCCCCAATAAATCCCTTGATATACCATCCAATACACAGTTAATGACACCTCAAATTCACTAATAGACCTGCCCATCAACATCCCTATTGATCCATGACATAATTAGACAAGTAACAACCACCAAAATCCTGTAATAATAAGGGAAATCCATCAAAATTAAAGAAAAGACAAAAAGAGAGTATATGCATATAAAACAATAATATAAAAGACTAAAGGAGACTTTTTTAAGGTTAATAATAGCTTAATAATAAGGAGGATTTACTGTAGAAATGGAGGGGCTAATACTTAAATTATACTACGTGAAATTCCCATCCAAAAATGACCAAAATTGACTGAGAAACCACCAAAAAACTTAAAACAGAGTGTGAGATGTGGGGTAACTACATGCAGTCCTTGGCAGGCACTTTCACGGGTAAATCCTTGACTAATATTAGGCTAATTTAAGCGTGGTGATGAAATAAGATGCCAAGAATGAGGTTATTAATGAAATTAGTGCATATAAACAAGGTCAATGCACTATTAATTAAGCTAGGACACTAAATAAGCACCTGTCACCTATTTTAGTCTGTTTCCCCACAGTGGGCATAGAATTTGGGGTAATTATAGTGTGAAAAAGCTAACTTTGCTAAAAATGAAGCTATTCACACAGGAAAAAAGCAGGCAGTATGTGGCCAGTACACAGAAGCCATTTCTGGCATAAAAAACACCAAATTTGAAAAGTGTTATTTTTATGCATTTAAATAGCCAACTAAATAGTCCTAAATGAGCTCAATTGATCTGTCAAAGCGCATTTTTGATATTCTCAATTTTATAGCGCATATAGTCAACTTTTAAGTGAAATAAAGCGCATTTCTTGTTTTTTGCGTAAAACAATGAATATAACAGCTTTAAGTGTACTTAAAAATTAAGTAGCCTTATACTTAAGGTTCTTAATATTACCTTAACATCTTAAAACTTAATATTAAGTACATAAGACCTATATAAGGTTGATATATGCGTGTATATAAGGTGTTATAATGGCATTTTTTGTGTATTATCATAATTTTACTTATGTATACTGTTTGTGTACTCTCATTTATTGTTCCCATGTATTGTTCATGTGTTTAACATAACTTATAAGCACTTTTTACTCAGTCCTGGGGATATACAGGCTGACATTTCATCTTATTATGACTCTTGTATTTACAAATGTAGTGGTGCTTCAGAGGACCCATTGCCTATAAAAAGGCCTTGGATAATCCCCTGTAGCCTCATCACTTACTATACAAACAAAATCTGAACCAATTGTGAATATAATATGTTTTATTATTATTTTTAATAGTATTAAATTTCTAATTTAAATTCTATATAACTATTCACAGGTTGCTTTAAGTCTGATAGTAATTATAGTGTTTTCCGCACAGAACCCTTACTTTAAATAATATTGTCATTTAATAAAATCTCATTTTTGTGTCATCTCTCCAGTAACTCATCGTTGCCTCTCTTTAAACAAATCCAATTATTTTATTACCTTATTGTTTCTACTTTCTATAAACCTTTTTTTTCCTATTTTCCTTTCCTCCTCTTTTTCTTCCCCTCTTCTAGACGACTGGCCGACAAGTGGTAGCCTTTCCAAAAGACAACGACAATCAATACTTGCGACGAACAACATAGCGCATGGACCACCCAGCAAAAAAGAAACTTTTGCCACGACTGTGTTTCAAACTTGGGTTCAATCTATTAGGGTTATATTAAATTAATTCATCTATTATTTTGAAGTGATTTTCCAATCACTATAGTAAGTTTACCTTTGCACCTCTCACTCATATTACTATATTTTTACTGCAATAACAGTGATTGTGGCTTAATTGCTGATTCACTGAGTGTAAGTGTTCATTTATTATAAATATTTTTTTCCTAATTGACCATTATAGAGTGTTTAATTCCTCTTAGTCTTAGAAGAAATTAAAATTATTATTAATAAAAATTGAATTATTAAATTAATTTTTTTTTATTAATTTTTGTTTAATTTTGGTTGACTTAAATAGTACTTTGTACTTAGTCCCATAAATTGTCATATTTAATTTTGGTAATTTAATTAATTGGTTGAAAATAACTTAATTGTTTATTCCCAATTTTCCTTTGCAGTCCATATTATTAATTATTTTTTATAAATATTACTTTATATTAAAAAAAATTTTTTTAATATTTGGAGCAAATTATTAACTGAATTTTATTAATTTTTTTTTAAGAAATTAATTAATCTTCCCACTATTATGTCCAACAATTTGGCTGAGAAAATGGATAACATGCAAGTGGATGAAATTGAAATTGATTATGATGCTGATACTGTGAGTTCTTCTAAAGTTGAACATAAAAAATCTTATGCTAACAAGAAAAATTAACATAATTCAGGATGTGGAAATGACAGGAGAAGTAAACAAATCAAACCCCCTTCTCCCAGCACAACAGAAGGAAGTAAAACCTCCAGTACCTCAAGAAGGTCTTCCAAAAGGATTCAAAATAAAAAAGCTTCCTCTGCCCCAGCAAATCAGCAATCTGTCCAGTCACATCAAAGAACTGAAGACAGAAAACATGAAATACAAGGCAAAAGTAGACACCTTGTGGGATCAAACATTTTCTAAACATTTCAAAGTGGCTCCATTACCATTTGAACCCAAATGACATAGTGTGATGGCCAATTGAATTGAAGGATGTTGTTGTTCTTTTTGAGAATTATTGTGAAATATGGGATGATCCTGAATAAGCTCAAGCAATTTAAGGAAACATTCCTGAGAAGTCCTGAACAGCTGTCTAAAACTAGGTGTAGATAGTTTAAGAAGTGTTTGGATGGTGTACTTGAGGCTTTCTGGGAAGAAGGTAACGTTTTGTGGCCATTTTTGATAAAAAGACAAAATCTTCTTCTAGATCAGAATCAGAATTGCAATCAGAGTCCAAGAGCCATGAAAGTCATTGCTTTATGTAATTTATCACGATTTGAAAGTGAGGAAGGCATGACTCTTATATGATATGATATGAAAATGTAAATGATGTACAATGTTTTGAGTTATAAAGTGTTATGCTGTGGAGTGCTGCATATGAATGGGATGATGCTGACAAATCAGTGAAATGGGACTTGATGGTGAAATCAGCACTTTTGGTTGAGAAAGTGCAGATTTGAGTGAAATAAGTGACTTATTTCATTTTGAAATCCACCAGTATTGGGGCTAGTGTGTTTTGGAAATCCACACTTATTTAAGTGCGGATTTGCCAGAACTGACACCCCCTATTGGACCTGTGCCCCCTCCTGCTGCAATAAGAGCAGACCCAAGGATCACTCCTACCAGCCCTCCTATCAAAATATCTAGGCTGAGAAGGTGCCTTATTGACCTTCTTAGCTTCCTGAACAAAAATATGCAGCTGCTTTGTGAGATCAGCCATTCCAACAACAAAAACCCGTTCCTCAGTTTATAGTCTTGGGGGACTACACCATCAAACAATCCTCAGTTTAAAGTCTTGGGGGACTAATCTTGAAACCATAGATTTTTCAGTTTAGACTCTTGATGGACTAATCTTGAAACCAGCCAGTTTAAAGTCTTGGAGGACTGACAGAGTTTTGCATAAATTAGACAAACCCAATTCCATGCAGAACACCTCTACAGCCAACCTGCTGAACTTCCACCTTCACTTCATCAGCTACCCATCACTGACAAAAATCTCCTCCTATCCCTCTTCATCATCTTTTCTTACCACAGATCATGGCTGGATCTCTTGATGTTAACCCTTCTACTCTCCCTTGCTTCACTGCTCCCAAGGACTATGCCTGCAAACAGTGCATCCACATGTGCAGACCATGCACATTCACTCTTCAAACTCCTGAATCCAAATTCTACAACAGAGCTTGTGATTCTTGCTATTCCAAAAAGAAAAGATGTGACAGAAATGCCAACTACCCTATTCCTCCGCCTTCTCCTTCTCACAAATACATCTCCAGATCCCCTACCAGATCCCCAGAGCTTGGTACTTCCTCTTCCTCTCTATATTCTGCTCCTTCCAGAAGATCCAGAAGCTCAGCTTCCCGCACTCTTCCCAAAAGACCAGCCTTAGCTTCCCAAGAAACTGCTTTTATCTCCGCCAAATTAGCTCCAAAAGCTTCAAAATCAACTCCCAGGCTTCTAGACTGCGTCCAGGTGGCCCGGCCAACGTCTGGTGGCCCACCCACCTCACTAGACAGTGAAAATCAGGCTCAAAACCTCCAAAAATAACCAGAAAACAGCCAAATGCATCCAATCAACAAAAACAACTCCACACAATTACCTCCCACTGCTCCCAGAGCAATGCAGCCAACCCTTCCAAGGTCCAAAAACTCCAAAATTTCCCAAACTTCTAGGAGACCTGCCAGAGGACCCCAGGAAGAAACCAGAGCACCCAACTAACAACTTTGTCCCAAGTTAAGACAACAAAACTACACCTCTTCTCTGTCAGCCAACTATTCTTCTGACAGTTCCATTCCCTCAAAAGCTCCATCCAGAAGAGATCAATCTGCTTCCAAATCACCCTCTCCTGCTCCATCTTATAACAACCTTGGTACTCCATCACCAGCACCTCACCCAACTGAATCGAGCAGAAATATTAACAGCAACAACAGACCTGCTGCTCCCACTAGGCCCCAGGAAAATCAGTCTCCTAGTTCACCTTCTCAAAACCTTTCAGAGGATGACCAAGAGAATCCATATCTTTCCCTGATTGATCCACCTACTATGACCATTCCAAAATCTTCAGAAGTCCAAATTCCGGCTGCTTACAAATTTGATGAGCTTCCAATCTGTAAGTACCACATTAATTCATCCAAAAGATGAACCTGAAAAGATTAAAAAATTAGTACAATCATTATAAGGGTTCTTTTCTGCAATCACTGAGTTATGATGACCCACTAATGTGCTAATAATCATATATATAAGCATTATAACTATTATCACCAATCAGTATGTGGAACACCAGTCCAGAGGATACCATAAGACATAACAATAACTATATAAGTATTATAGCCTTAACTTTAACTTATATGCTTAATGCAATTAAGGCTATCTTATTTTAAACATAAGAAATACTCAGTTCTGGGGATACCTAGGCTGACAAATTATTACCCCTCTCAAGGATTTGTATCTTTTTGCCAGAACTGCAATTTCACTAATTTGAAAAGAGCACCCAAAATGAGCAACATGTTTATCAAATAAATGCAGTAGTTGCACAAATCATCTACCATACTGACCTGAAATTAATAAAGCACCACAATTAGACAAACATATCCCTCACTTTGGCTGCTCTTTTCAAATTAACAAAATAAATAGCCGACACCCCAAACAATTTTGAAAGAATGAACAAACATCAAATCACAGTTATTTTATCTCTAGAGTTTGATGACATCCATATTTTATTTTAAACTGACTAAGCACACTTTATATATTTACTCTGCCAAAAGAATTGTGAAACACAAAGTACAGTTGGAGGGACACTATTGAAATCGGTTTACTATAAGTAATGAACCACGATGATATCCGATTGATAGCATAGCAGCCAACCAAAAGTCAGTTACAAAGTAAGAATTAATTATGGGCACCATCCATCATTCTCTCTACCCAATAGATTGCACAGTTTGTCTGTAACCACTTGCCCACACCACTTGTCGAAAGTCAAAATACACGAAGGGAATTGCACATTTGGTTTGTCAGTGATTTGTATGCAATATTGATGTTTATATTGAATATCAGCTTTTTTGCATTATGCTTATTGATCTCCAACTCTGGTTAGGTTTAGATTGCCATTCTCACTTCTCATCTTTTGTATTTATTATTTCATTTTATTGATTTCTTTGGTTCGTCTTCTTTTCCTCTGTTTTATTTTTTACTTCCTTCTCCATTCCCATGGAAAACAACAATCCTCCACCTCCCAATAGCCTCCCGCCTTCTCTTGACCTTTTCAACAACACTCCTCCCTATTCTCGCAAGCGCCAGAGAGGTTATCCCATTTCACTTTCAAATTCCTTGTCTTATATTCTTTTTTTTATTGACATTTCTTTTTTCTGCTGTCTGTTGCTTGGCCTTGATTCTTTCAGATGATCAGTCGCCCAACGAGTTTGGAAAACATCCTCACAAGCGTTTCAACGATTTTCCTGACAATTATAGAAACCGTCATTCTCCCTCCCAGTTCCGCTCTCCCCGAAATAACTATCCTCATCATCCTTCGAATTCTGAAAATTTGTTTTCCCAATCGATTTGGAAATTGGGCGATTCAGAGCGTTTTGACTTTCGCACCGAAATCCCAAATCTTGTGCTCTTGATCGAAAATCAATGGCACAGTGATGCTGATGTTTTCTTTAAAGCATTTCGTATTGCGTATGTTGGCTGAATGATAATCAACTCTCTCATTCTTCACCCCACTCCATCTTCCCCTATTCTCTTCACATCTTAACTGAGCGGACTGACTGAATTTTGTTTTGGCTTTGTTTCTCACCATGGCTTAACATATTTGGTCGACAAATCAGCATAGCAGAACTGCCACATAAGATACCTCATTATGCCCTCATCATCTCTCTTCTCTCTGTCTCTCCATCCGCCCCCCTCCCAATCGCTTCCACCGATCGAGAAGTTACTGATGCTAGTGCTGTGGATGCCGATAACAAGGCCAATTCATCAGAACAGGCCACTAAGATCACACCTTCAGAGTCTGATGCTGCCATTCCTTCAGTGAAGGACACTGCAGAAGACGGCGTTGTAAAAACAGACTTGCCAGAGTCTACACATGCTGAGTCTACCTTAGCCACAAACCAGATTGAAGAAACTTCTCCAAAGCAACATCCAAGCCCTTCCAAGTCCATTCTTGGTGGAACTTCAGTCCCAAATCCAGTTCTCTCCATTGGTCATCAAATCATTTGAGATCTTATCAAGGGATTTCAGTCTCATGTTGACAACCGCCGCTGGCGCTCAGTTAGACTTTTTGTCCATTTGTTTGCACATCTGGTATCACTTCCTCATCCATTAGTTTCGCCCAGCTCGTTTGTTTCTCTTTTACATTCCTTTGCACGCGTATGGGATGAGTTAACCGTGGTACCCGATCGAGGTGATGAGTGTGTTCGAATCGTGGGTGAGGGTCTGATTCGCAGCGGCTTGTTGGCAAATACCCACGGTGAAGGCGTCATTAAAGAAGTGGAGGTTTTATTAGAACATCTGAAAAATTATGTCTCTGCCCGTTATATTTCCAAAGAGATAGATCCTAAATGTTCTGAATCTTTGGTTTTTCCTGAAAATCCCTGAGAAATGTTTAATGATGCTGAATTTTGTGACCAATATGATGATGTGAGTTTTTTTTTTTTTAAAATTAAAAAACAATTGCTGGCCTTCGTGTTGATTCAATTTTGTGATTCTAATAATTCAACACTTAATGTCTTACAATATTTGTATTCCCACTGATTTTTTTAATCAAGCCAATCATCAATTTATCTAAATCCCTTTCGCAACCGGCTTCACAAATTCTTCCCGAGTTGGCTGAGCCTTTCGCTCCACTTCTTGCCCATCGCTTGTCACAAAGCTTGCTATATTCAAGCACTTCATTGGTTACTTTCCCTAATCCTGTTTCTCTTCCGCAAATTTTGGTCCCCCCAGATGATGAAAATGAACATATATTGGCCAACATCAATTCTAATGAACCCTCTACACATGATACTCAGCCTAATCATGGGATATCTGCTCCTCGTGATTCAAAAGATCGAGTTGGCTATCGAGGAGTCAAGCTTTATGTCAAGTTTTTTGTGGATGATGTAAATTGTATTAGACTTACAAAGATTGTTTTGTGATGCTAATCAAACATGATTTTAATTTGTCTAAAATTTAATCAGACTGTGCCAAGTAGGACTTCGTCTGATGGTATTCTTCTGAGAAGTTTACTTGATGATGTGATTGATATTTTCGAAGTTAACCGAAAAGAATGTTCCAAGATTTTGCTGGAACTACCTAGATGGGTTGGGAAAGGGACCTTTCGACCAAAAGGCATCAATCCATCATCTTCGGTGTCTGTCCCTGCTAAGTTAGAGAGTGCTGAAGCTAATGGCTCAGAGACTGCTAAAGCAGACAATCATCAAAATAATCAGAACAACATACCATCTTCTCCTAAGCAAAGTGATGGTGATCAAACTCATGATGCAGAAATGAAACCAGCTCAGAGCGTATCTGTGACTACGCCTTCATGGATTTTGGAGCACGTCATGATCGAGGTTAGCTCTCTCTAAGTCCATGCATTTTCTTTCCTTTATCCTAAACATGCAACAAACGTTTGACTCTGACGGGGTAATTTATTTTTTCAGTCTATTTTATGCTCCCTATTTGCTCTTCCATCTTCACCTCTGCCGTCGGTGTATTATCACGCGCTCATTGCTGAGCTTTGTCGTACTTCTCCTTCAACGGTCGCTCCGGCCCTGGGCAAATGCGTTCGGAAACTGTATGCTGGGTTGGGAGGTTCTGCAGAAGCAGAAGAGCCTAAACTTGAAGCAGAGGGTGTTCGAAGATTTGCAGAGTGGTTTGCCGTTCACTTAAGCAACTTTGGATTTTTATGGGCATGGCCAGATTGGTAATCTTCATTTTAACATGGCTATTGGTTATCCAATCTGAGCTAACACGTTTTTGGACTTGAATGCAGGCAAGAAGAATTAAAGGGTTTGCCTCTGGGTCATCCAAAACGAGTATTTGTTGACCGCGTCCTGAAATTGGAAGTTTGACTAAGTTATTTTGATCGAATCCAGTCCACTGTGCCGCCTATATTTAGTGATATGGGGCTACTAAAACCAGCTCCCCGAGCCAAGTATAAGCTTGACAATCCTGGTAAAATATCATTTCTTTTAATCATGCATTCAGGATATTCATGTTTCTGGTTCCAGATCATCCTCATCATTTAGCTGGTAATGATGTTTTGCAATTGATGCAGCGGAAAGTGGCTGCAAACGTGTTAATAGAATATCTAGTGGAAATGAAAACCAGACTTATGACCGATGATCCAGAGCGAGGAGTGATGAATAATGTTTTAGTTTCCTCAGATGGGCAAGTCGATCAGGAGGAGGAGCAGGATTGATGATGGGAATGGCTGCCCGAGGAAGCGATGGAAGGGTGAGCGAGCTGTAGATGTGAGCAGCCTGTGGACCTTTGATCTTGATGATGGAGACAGCAGCGTTGTGTGCAAGAGAAGTGGCAGGGGCTGCAGCCATCCAGCGCCAGGATCTCAGTGAGCAGACTCATCCCCAGCAAGAACTCCTACCCACCGAATATTGTGTCTGTCTGCAGCGAAGACACACTCAGCCTGCGGAGGAATCCACAGCCACTCAGGCTCGCCACTCTCCGCCCTCGCCGCCTGCCCTCAAGCGCTTCCCTGTCTGTCTTCAACCATCTCTCGTCCATGTCTCAGCCAAAACCCTTCCACGCCCTCACTGCGCCCCTTGCTGACGGAAGCGTCTTCCCCTTCGACTCCACTCGTGGTAAAGTCGTCCTCATTGCTAATGTCGCAAGCCAGTGCGGCTTCACTCCCCAGTATGCTGGTCTCGAGCAACTCCACAAAAAGTATTCTCCCCAAGGATTAGTCGTCTTGGGCTTTCCTTGCAACCAGTTCGGTCAACAGGAACCCGGTCCTGAACAGGAAATCGTTCAGTTTTGCCAGCGCAAGTACGTCTTCTCACTTCCCTCTGCACCCCTCTCTTTTGATGTATTCGTATCATCTCATCTTGTTATCTTGTTTGTTTACCTGCTCATCCTTTAGCTATGGCGTCTCGTTCCCTATCACTCAAAAATGCGATGTGAATGGTGATAATACCAGTCCTGTCTTCAAATTCCTTAAAAGCCAAAAAGCCGGTTTGGTTTGTTAGATTTTTTTTTTTTTTTTTTTTGGCTTCTATCCTTTTCCTTATCCTTCATTTCTTTCTCCCCAATCTCCAAATCGCAATCTTTCATGTCTTGACAGCTTGGTATGACCCGCATCAAATGGAATTTCGAGGTGGGGTTGACCGAGTTTTATTTTTTTATTTTTTCGTTCTTTATCATCAAAGTTGTTAATAGCCGTTGTACTTTGTTTCTTTTTATTCTTCTTTATCATCCTCTCACTCAACTTTTAATAAATAGAAATTTCTCGTTGATTGTAAAGGAGAGGTTTGATACCGTCATTCTTTGTAAGTCGGATTCCTAGTGATATTTGGGTAAACATTCATGTCTGGATATCATTTAATCAAATATTTTTATTCCACAGTACTACTAAACCTGAAGCATTGGAAAAGGAAATTGAAGAATTATTGGCTGAACCTGCTGAATAAACCCACCCGCTTGTAACTATAAATATGTGTAGACGGGGGTGGTGGTATCAATTGATAATGTTTAAGTGATATTTGACAAGATATCATTAACTTACAAACAAGTTGATTTACCCTTAGTTCTCTATTCTCTGTCTAAGGGAGAAACTTCTCTTAAGCATATATCTTTTGGTGCCTGGGTTTGAATTTTTTTATTTACATCTTTCAACATGTATGGTAAAGTTAATTAGGAAAAAAATTGTATCTTAAATCTGGGCATAAAAACATGTTTCTATCAATCCATATCCACATGTATGATAAACTATAAGTACTAATATGACCATGACTGTGACCAAAATGTCATGATTCATGTAAGCCATAGGATTTGGTTTGATGGAATTGTTACAGCAAAATAATCATATAATAGGGGGTATCAAAGTTAGAAATCTTCCATTTCAAAATACCTCTTTTTTGCACCATATCAACCATTATTTTTCAAAATATGCCATTATGTGCCCCAAAAACACCCTTTTACTAAGAATTAATGTCAAGTTTGTGGCTTTCTTTTTGTGTTGTGAAATACCTTTCAATAATTACAAATTTCTAGCTTTGATACCCCCTAATATAATCATAATATAATCATAGGGAAGGAATCAAGGTTCTTGCATCCACCCACCATTCATATTAGCCAGATCTACACTACCCCTTTCTAAATGATGAACAATCCTAATCAATTTTATTCCCAGGGCTGGTGGTTTATTAAGGAAAATCAAAATCATCTATTTATTTCAGTCTTCATTCCTTGATTTCAAGTCAAGTCTTGTCATCACCACCAAATCTCATAAACATTAAATACTTATACACATTCAGACACACACACACACACACACAAATAATAATAATAAATAAACAAATAAATAGATGAATAAAGTAATTGAATTTTAATTTAAAAATTTGAGAAAAAAAATGAATGAAAGAACCTTAATGAAATGAAAAAAAATAAAAAATAAAAAATAGGGGGTATCAATGTGAAGGGATCTGCAATAAGGGATCAGGATTTTTTTTGCCGGGAATTGCACAATAATGCATTATCCCACATCTTATACCCCAATTTCCATTCCTAATTCCTGATCCCAAACTCTTCACATCCATGATTGATTTTATGGTAGCAGTGTCAGCGCTTCATCTGGAGTGAACCAGGTAGTTTTTATTACTCACCTATGGTAGCAGTGTCAACGCTTTGTCCAGAGTGAACCGGAGTTAGATGCGTCAGCTACACCACAGACTATATACAACTTAAGTACTTAATAATCACTAAGCTATCATACTACACATAACACCCCCCTCTTAGTGATTTCCCTATAACCATCTCCAGCTAAGACAAGTAGAGAAAAAAGAAACAAATAAAAGAAAAGCAAATACAGAAAACATAGAAACTAGAAAACCCCTAATAAATATCTCTTTTCCTTCCAAACATTTGGTCCCAAATTCTTTGTCAACAAATCTGCCACCTGATCTTTAGTTGAGACACATTTAATGTCAATTTCACATCAGTGAACTTGCTCATTCACAAAGTAGAAATCTCTGTCAACATGACGACAATGCTTGTCAGAAGGGTTTTCAGTAGCTGCTATAATTGCACCTTTGTCGTCGCAATAAAGAGTGGTTAGTCCATGGCACAAATCCACTTCACGTAGAAGGTTACACATCCAAAGAGCTTGACGTGTTGCATTTGACATTGCCATTAATTCTGCGTGAAGTGAAGCTGTGGCCACCCTTGATTGATGCTTTGATTGCCATAAGATAAGACAGTTGTTGACCTGAAGAACATGACCACCTGTAGCCCTAGCAAATTCACCACCCCAAGTAGCATTGCAATAAACTTCTGTAGATGGATTAGGATTGATTGTTGGGAAAAGATGAAATTTCATGTCTTTGGTAAATTGTAGATATCTCAGCAAATGATTAAGCACACCCCATTCAGCTTTACCTGGTCTTGATGCATAACGTGCCATGAAGTTGACAGGATACACCAAATCAGGCCTTGATCCAGCTACAAGATATGATAAAGAACCAATAATAGACAGAAACTTTAGAGGTTCCAGCAGGGGATGACATTTTTCCTTTAAAGATACCAAAGAAAGACCCATTGGTAAAGGAGAGTGAGAATTAAGACCAGTTGGATTGTGTTCATGTAAAATTTTGTTGAAAAGAGCTGGTTGATGAATAGTAAAGCCTTTGGGACAGTGTGAAACTGCTAGACCAACAATAGAAGAGATACCATCAGACCATTTTACCTTCAAACTACTCCCTATATCCATTTCCAAATCCCTCAAAACCTCTTCACTACTCCCTACCACCACATCATCATCTACATGAATCCACAACATTCCCTTGGAGCCCTCTTTTGCTATCACATATACACTTGCATCATGATTGCTTGATCTGTAACCCAAGTTTGCCAGAATTTTTCTGAGATGTTTCCACCAACACCTGGCTGCTTGCTTAGTACCGTATGGAGCCTTCCTAAGTCTGCAGACATGAGTTGGATTAACAGACTCAAAACCTTCAGGTTGCTTGACATAAATTTCTTCTTCAAGATCACTATGGAGATAGGCTGCAGTGACATCAAAAGTTTTGATTGGCCAGTTGTAGGTAGCAGCTAGAGTGAGAATCAGATGCAGAGATGCAAAATTGTCATTAAAATCAATACCTTCAATTTGTTTGAAACCCTGAGGCACATATCATGCCTTGTGTTTGATTATTTTTCCAAATTCATCCCTTTTCAGAGCAAAAACCCATCAAGCACCTGTGACAGTTTTTCCAGGAGGAAGAGGAACAATATCCCAAACCTTCATGTTAGACATGTTGTCTAATTCTTGAAGACAAGCTGACTTCCATTCAGCTGCATCTGGTTGCTTCATTGCTTGCTTGAAAGTTTGAGGTAGACAGTCTGAAAGTTCATAAGCATTATTGTTAATGAAATCAACCATAACATCTTGGGCAGCAATAGTTTCTTCTGCTGTGAAATCACCAAATTTCAGTTGATTCAGAATAAATGCTATATCACTTTTAGAATGTGATGTGGCTGGATGTGAAACCGTGAGTATCTTGGTATTGTCCTTGTCTCCTTCAGGGATAAAATTTGCCATTTCAGACTGAACAAAAGAATTAGACTCTGGATGCCAAAAAATCCAACCTTTACCGCCATCAATGAAACCAAAAAACCTGCAAAGCATAGCCTGGACCTCCATTCTTGTTCTTTTTTCAGTTGGAATGTTCACATATTCCCACTGACCAAAAATTTTGATAGGTGATAAGTCCATTTTTTTGTTAAGAATGACTTGGTATGGGGTACTGTCAGTAACTTTCACATTGGGTAATTTATTGTGAATGAAAGAAGCCCAACAGTAAGCAAAAGTCCAGAAAGTGGGTGGCATATTTGATGCAAGAAGTATTGTCTTGGCAATTTCACCAATAGTTTCATTGAATCTTTCAGCCATTCCATTCTGCTCATGGTGATAAGGCATAGAGTGCTCATGGAGGATACTGTGTTGGGAAAGGTATTCAGAGAATTTCTTGTTCATGTATTCTTTGCCATTATCAGTTCTGAGTATTTTTAGACACCAATTGGTGGTGTTTTCTAAACAAGTTTTGAAGTTAATAAAAGCATCAAAAACATCTAAATTTTTCTTTAGAATAAAAACCTCCCCATAAGTTGAGAAGGATTCTCTGAAAGTAGCCACATAGATCTCACCCTTGTCTGTGACATCAACCATGGGCCCTACTAAATCAGAAACAACAAGATCCATGAGCTCATGGGTACAATTGGATGCTTTGCATGTATTTCTCCTCTTGCTTTTTGACACAGCACAAATATCACAGTGTAATCTGCATGAAGGAACATAAGATGGTGCATTGTTGCAAAGACCTTTTTTGGAAAGCCTTCTAAAAACCCTGATGCTTGTGTGTCCTTGATGGTGATGCCAATCCATGATAGAGTTAGGAGCTGCAGCTGGATAAGGAATTTTTGAAGGGGGTGAGGGAACAAAAGGGGCAGGAAGGGTAGCAGAGGATAAAGAGTTAAAATAATTCATTTCAAAAACATTGGTTTCTAGGTCACAAGGATAAACTAGATCAACCATCCATTTTCATCCAGAAGAAGATTTTGGAGCCAGAAATAATATTTTTTTGTTTTTTGAAATAATATAATCATGATTTTAATTAAAAGATAGAGAAATGCCATTGTCTAACAGATTAAAAGGAGAAATAAGAATAGATTTTGCCCTATAAAAATAAAAAAAACCTTTGATTGTAACTAATTCTCCATCACATCCTTTAATGAACATGTTTCCCTGACCAGTAATGAAAGCAGCACTAGATTCAGTTGCAGTTTTGAAAGTGTGGTGATCCCAACCTGGGTAGGCCTTTGGAGTGCATATTTGGGGGTATTTGGTATGTAGGGTGTTATTGGGGTTATGGTGTTATTAGTGTTTTTTTCATCTTTAGGTGATAGTTAGTAGTGTTTATGGAGGCTTAAGCTAGGGTGACTTATTATGTCTCAGCTTAATGTCCTTTCTTTTCTCTTCATTTTGGTATCCCTTATGGGTGATAACCTTGTTTTATAGGGTAGTTATCACTATGCAATATAGGGGGTGGACTTGCTAGCAAGTCCCCAACCTGAACTCAGACTGAACTCAGATGGAACTCAGACTGAACTCATACTGAACTCATACTGAACTCTACTTGAAGACCCACAAAAACTGTTATGCTGAGTGGTGTTCATCCCTGATTGTATGGTTCCTTTTTCAATAGCTCAATGTGTGTTCAATCTGTGGTGAATTTGAGTCCAAGGTTGTGGACTTGCTAACAAGTCCGCCCCCCGTATTGCGCGGTGTATGGTGTTGTTATTGGTATTTATCAGAAGTTTATTTTTTAATGGTACTTATGTAGGCTTAAGCTAGGGTCACTTATTATGTCTCAGATAATTTTCCTTTATTTTCTTTTCATTTTGGTATGTCTTATGTGTGTTTATCATGTTTATTAGTGAAGTTATGGATTTTTAGGGATTTTAGGGGTTTTATGGGTTGTATGGGTGTTTTAGGGCCTAGAAGTGGCCCCCCCTCCCCCAAGTGGTCTTCCCCCCCTAAGCAGAATCCTTCCTGGGCACTGGGGAGGCGCTAAAATGCACTTTTATGCATGAAAAAGGCTGGGAAAGCTGGATTTTGGGTGGGGAATCAGTCAGGGTGGTCTGTGCACTGGCAGTATGATGCGTGTGTGGGAAGATTTTTGGGGGATCATCTTATCTCTTTACTCATCGCCTCTCTGTTCCTCACTGTCTCATTTGCTAGTGTTCTGTTGGAATATATTACTGTTCATTTCAACTCTTTCTTGTAGTCTGTCTGGGACTATTATCTTCACTTTTAAAGGGGTCAAGAGTGTTTAATTAGAGGGTTTAGCAAACAGATCTCCAATTTGCTGCAACAGGTAAGTCTCACTTGTTTTTTTTCTAAAGGGACAGGGGTTATTCTTTCTGGTTTTACTCCAACTCCCTTGGTCAAGGCCTATAGCTAGTACTATAGGATTGTCTACATTTCTGGCGCCCAATGTGGGGTCGAATCTGTTGGCTTTTTGGAATCTCTGTTGATCTAGGCTTCTCTCTTTGGTGGATCTCCTTTGGTGGATTTTGGATTTGGTGCTATATCTCTTTGTGGTTGGTCTAGGGGTCTTCTTCTTTGTTGTTTTTGGTCCCTCCTAGGTCTCTAAGGCTATTGGGGGGGACTTTGGCTATCTTTGGTGGAGATTGGAGGCTGTAACTTGAAATTGCTAGGATGGTTAGGATTCAGTTTTGGGATGGTTCAAGGTTTTTGGGGGAGGATGCAAAGGGTTTTTTGGCTAGGTTTGAGGTTGCTGCTGAGATTGATGGGGCCTCACTGTTGGACATGGTTAGGCAAGTAATCTTTTTCATTGGTAATAGGGAGGTGGAGAAGGAAGTTTCTGGAATGGCAGGATATAGGAGTCAGGACTGGGGAAAGTTGAAGATTGAAATGGTTAAAGGGTGGCCTACTACTTTCTCAATGGTGGACCGTCATGGGATTTCTAGGAAGTGGGAATTGAAAGGTGGTGTAACTTCTCTTTCTCAGTATGGGGAATTTATCGAGGAATTTAAGGAGGCTCTGGATTATCTGGTATATAATGATATATTACCACATGAAGATGGGGCCAAGTATGTATTTTGGAGTGCCATGGGTAGGAATGTAAAGGTGGAGGTTATGGAGATTCTTTTCAAGGCTGACTTGATGAAGACTCTTCCAAATGGGGAAAATAGGATTCCTGGTATGGCTATTCTGAAGGAGGTTATTTTGGGATATTTGGATGGTATGATGGATAGGGATGTGGAGTCTGGAGAGGAAATCCTGTTGGATGGAGAAGTTCAGGAGACTGTAGTGGAAAATTCAATTTCTGGGGAGGTGTTGGAGCCATCAATTTTAGAAGATGGGTACTCTGATGATGTTTGTGAAACTAATTTTTCTTTTCCAAAGGATGCCATGGAATCTCAGGAATGTGCTTCACTGGATGTTTTGGAAATGTACACACTCAAGGATCAGTGTATTTCCTCAAGTTTGGGTGAATTATGTGGGAAAGAGGACTTGTCTGGTCATGAAGAGGGATTTTGGGATATTGAGAAGGAATCTGTGGTGGATGAATGGTTTCTGTGGGATGATTATTTTTCTTTCTCAAGTTCAGATAATGGCTTATTGGAAGAGGATGTATCAGTTGAATTTTTGGATGGACAGAAAGATTCTGTCTTAAATCTTTTTCTCATAGAGGAACATTATTTTCAGGTGGTTCCCACAAGATCAGAAGGTCTCTGCTTGGAGGAAGATTTTTATTTTGATGTTATGGATGTTATTCTGGAGAATTTCGCAGATTCTAAGCAAGATTCCTATAGGGAAGAGGAAAATTGTGATGTTTTGGATGTCACTGGTATGGAGGTTGATTTTAAAGATGTGGTGGAGGTGCCAGATGTTTCACAGGGTGGAGAATTTATGGATTCTGGTAATGTGAACTATGGTAGACTCAGTGTATGGAGGAGGATGGAAGATTTGTTTGGAGGTCTGATGTTGGGATATCAGAATTGGAAGAGGAGCTTAGGGGGTTCAGGCCCTAGGGGCAAACTTATTGGTTTCAACCTTAGGATTTCAAGAATCTGATTCCTCCGAAATGAGGATAAACTACTTAATTTGTTTTGGTTTTGCTTAATTTGGCCTCTATGTATTTGGTCAGGATTTTTTTTTTGTTTTTTCCAATTCTTATCAGTCTCTGTGGTTCAAGTCTCTATATAAAAAAGGGAGGCCGGGCCGCTTCAGGCGGCACCTCCGACGTCAGGTGGCCTGCCTGTAATGAAAAAAAAAAAATCTTAGTATAATGAAGATGGAAGAAAAGAAAAATTCAAGTGAAGATGAGTATTTTATTTAAAATAAAATGAAGATAAAAATGAAGATTATTGGTTTTATTTCACCTCCAGCATGAGGTTAAACTGCAAAATTTTATTTTTAAATTGGTTTTTTTTGGCTTTCAAGAATTCTAATGATTTTTTATGGGAGAAGATTTGTGTTGGAAAATCCTTTTTGTTAGAAGGTACCCAGGGGTGGGGCTACTAGATTTTATTTTGGCAAGTGTGGGGGTGACTGATGGGCTGGCTGCTCTATCAACAGTTACCCCAGATTGTCTGTTTCCAACCCCTTCTCTTAATTTTGTTGAATTCTAGTATTGGTTTTTTTTCTTTAACAGGTTTTTAGTCCACCATGACTTTAAACTGGAAATTATATTGGTCTTCAAGTGCTGGACCCCTCATGTTTATTGGTTTTGTTTAATTTTGTTGGATGTTGTGTTTTTTCTAGAAGGTACCCTGGGGGGGCTTCTAGATTTTATTTTGGCAAGTGTGGGGGTAACTGATGAGCTGGCTTCTCTGTAGAACAGTTAACCCAGAATGTCTGTTTCAAGCCTTTGGTTTTTTTCTAGTTGAATTCTAGTGTTGTTTTTTTGTGATTCAGGTTTTTAGTCCTCTATGACTTTAAACTGGATTGCCTTGGGTGTCTTTTGGTGCTTTTGGATTGGTGGTGGATCACTGGTGGTCTCCCATCATTTTTACTTATTGGAGGGAGCCCACCCAGTGATCTTTTCTGTTGACCTGGAGCTGTCTTTGCTATGTGGTTTTAGGGAGTTGGATGTGAAAGTGGTGGATTCAAGATTATTTTCTTTTTTTATCTTTTTTTTCTTTTTAATATTTTATGGAGGCTATGTTTGTTCAAAGGCTCAAGATAGGGCTCTGGCAATGTTTTTGGTAGAAGAGAAGGAGTCAAAATAAAAATAAAAAAATTAAATTTTTTTAGGTGTGACCACATCAAGGTGCACTTGGATGTGGGTAAGGTATCAGGGGATCAGCTCATCAATTGGCTGGGGGATACAATTTTATTTTGTTTTATTTGTTAAAGGAGGTTAAATGTTTTGGATTTGATGGTTTTTGGTTTGGGGATTTATGGGATATATCTTCAAGATTTTTTTTCTGGAAGGTCCTTCAAGACTTCAAGTTGATTTTTTTTTAATTTTTTAATTATGGGATATATCTTCAAGATTTTTTTTTCTGGAAAGTCCTTCATGACTTTAAACTGATCTTTTAATTATGGGCTCAAGATTTTTTTATGGAAAGTCCCCCAAGACTATAAACTGAGGATTTTTTGGAGTACCCCAAGACTTAAAACTGAAAATTCTGTTAGTCCCCCAAGACTTTAAACTGAGGGCTGTTAGTCCCCCAAGACTTTAAACTGAGGGTTGCATGTCCATCAAGACTTTAAACTGAAAATTCTGTTAGTCCTCCAAGACTTAAAACTGGCTCGTTGTTAAAGATTTATTCAAGAATTTAATTTTACTACTGTGGATCTAGTAGTCCTCCAAGACTTTAAACTGGCTGGTTTCAAGATTTTTTCAAGAAGTAGTCCGTCAAGACTTTAAACTGAACACTGTGTTAGTCCCCCAAGACTTTAAACTGAGGATTGTTGATGGTGAAGTACCCCAAGACTATAAACTGAGGAATGGGAGGCAGTGTGATGTGGAAGTTTAAAAGGCAGAAGGATCCAAGGGGGAACTTCTGAATTTTGTAAAGGCAAGTTTGGGGATGACTGATGGGCTTCAAGCTCTATATACAGTTACCCCAGAAAGTTAGTTACTTCTCTTAATCTTTTTCTGGTTGATCGCTGGTTCTGGGTTCTGTGATTCAGGTTTTTTCAGTCCCCCAAGACTATAAACTGAGGATTTTTGGAGTCCCCCAATACTATAAACTGAGGGCTGTTAGTCCCCCAAGACTTTAATCTGAGGGCTGTTAGTCCCCCAAGACTTTAATCTGAGGGCTGTTAGTCCCCCAAGACTTTAAAATGAGGGTTGTGAGTCCCCCAAGACTATATAATGAGGAAATGTTTATGCTAGTAGAAGGTTATAGTCAGGAAGACTTGTCAACTGGATATCACTTTTCATTGTTGGAGGCTGGTACAGCCAGAGTTGGAATCCAGGAACTGAAGAAAGATATTTTTTTCACAGAGATAGATTGAATTTAAAGGCATGGTGCAAGAGAAGTTTTAAAGAAGAAGCTTGGATTGCTGGTTCAGAAGTTCACTTAGGATGGAATAGGATCTGGTGGGAGAGAGAAATGGGCTGTTTGTAAAGATTCTGAAGAGTTGTTTGAACATGTTTTTTAATGAAGTAAGAATGGGGACATTCTTTATTGGAGGGAGGATGTGGTGATCCCAACCTGGGTAGGCCTTTGGAGTGCATATTTGGGGGTATTTTGTATGTAGGGTGTTATTGGTGTTATGGTGTTATTAGTGTTTTTTTCATCTTTAGGTGATAGTTAGTAGTGTTTATGGAGGCTTAAGCTAGGGTGACTTATTATGTCTCAGCTTAATGTCCTTTCATTTCTCTTCATTTTGGTATCCCTTACGGGTGGTTACCTTGTTTTATAGGGTAGTTATGGTGTTGTTATTAGTATTTATCAGAAGTTTATTTTTTAATGGTACTTATGTAGGCTTAAGCTAGGGTCACTTATTATGTCTCAGCTTATTTTCCTTTATTTTCTTCTCATTTTGGTATATCTTATGTGTGTTTATCTTGTTTATTAGTGAAGTTATGGGTTTTTAGGGTTTTTAGGGGTTTTATGGGTTGTATGGGTGTTTTAGGGCCTAGAAGCGGCCTTCCCGCACCTAAGTGACATCCCGCATTGAAGCAGTGTTCCCGCCTGGGCACTGGGGAGGCGCTAAAATGCACTTTTATGCATGAAAAAGGCTGGGAAAGCTGGATTTTGGGTTGGGAATCAGTCAGGGTGGTCTGTGCACTGGCAGTATGATGCGTGTGTGGGAAGATTTTTAGGGGATCATCTTATCTCTTTACTCATAGCCTCTCTGTTCCTCACTGTCTCATTGGCTAGTGTTTTGTTGGAATATATTACTGTTCATTTCAACTCTTTCTTGTAGTCTGTCTGGGACTATTATCTTCACTTTTAAAGGGGTCAAGAGTGTTTAATTAGAGGGTTTAGCAAACAGATCTCCAATTTTCTGCAACAGGTAAGTCTCACTTGTTTTTCTAAAGGGAAAGGGGATTTCCTCTCTGGTTTTTCTCCAACTCCCTTGGTCAAGGCCTATAGCTAGTACTATAGGATTGGCTACAACAGGAATAGGAGTATCCAAACTTTTGAAGTCAGAGAGAAGAAATACATCACCAGTGACATGATGTGTGGCACCAGAATAAAAAATAACTTGAAAATCCTTACTTTCTTTCTCTTCAGTACACCTATCAGTATCAAAATATATTTCTTTCAAATCAGTAGTGAGAACATCTAGCACTTAGCAGATGATTTTGTTTAAGCAGGTTTTTGATGAATTTTGAGCTGACTGTTTTCCCTTCCTATTGTTTAATGCCTTTCAGACAAGATTCATAGAGTCCTTATTGTCACGAGCAAAGGATTCACATTGTCTCCAAACTGCTACATTAAAACTATTACTGTTGGGATCATATGGACAAGTGTTTTGGAAGTGTTCAAAGGATTTGAAGTAAAAACAGGAGTAGTCAGGTTTCTTGTTTCCAGGGCGGTAACTGTCCATTTGGCCTTTTTTTAAAGCCAAATATGAAACAGAGTTAGGTTCAGTTGCCAATTCAAAAGCTGTGGAAAGGGTAGGAGCATTTGAAGAAGAAGAGTGGGATGAGTTAATAAATGAATTTTGAAGAACATTCATAATTTCATCAAAAGAGGGTTGAGAGATGTCTTTTCGCAATTCAAAATGACAATTTGCTTCAGTGGCAAGATGATTAACAAATAATGGTAATAAGAGTTGGGTGAAAACTGCCATCATTTAATTAAAAAAAGAAGCAAAACCTGATCACTGAACTGCCTCCAAAATTGATTTAACCTTTTCTCCATGTTCCATGACATTCATGAAAGGTAAGGTTTTAATATTTAAAAGATAATTAAAAAGAGCCATGCAAGCAGTGTGAGAGGCTTTGTCATATTTGGAGCTGAGAATTGAGAAAGCTTTGTAGCTTGTAATCTCAAAATCTATGAAGGCTTGAAGTTTTTCATCAATTGTGTTGTATATTGCATTCCAGCTCATCTCGTCCTCAAATTTTGAGATTTCATCATTAATTGCAGCGGTGTCAGAGATATATTTTGTTGAACTGAAATGGCGCATTAGAAAATTTTTGATATTCTTTATCCAAGTATGCCAGTTAGAACCATCAGCTCTCAATTTAGACATCTTATTCATCCTTTGTACAATCTCATCAATAACATTGGCACAGTCTCTTCCTTTATAGGTCATAAAAAGTTCATTTTCACTGTCAGATAAAAAGTTGTCACTGCTGAGGGAAGAAGATGGACTAGGATGTGGGACATAACTGGTTCCCACATGTTGCAACAACAAGACATGTCTGTGTCTCGGTTGTCGCAAATGTGAACCTGTGTCGCCTCGCAAAGACATAAGAGGAGGAATAGGGGCGGGAGTATGATCTAGGTGTGGAGGATGATTACAAGCCATGGATTTGTGTTGGTTGCGCGATAGAGAGGAAAGGGAGGGATGAGAGGGGTTAAATGAGGGAGGTTTAGAGGGAGGAGGAGGAGGAGGAACCACTGGTGTTTTACTGGGTAGTAGATTGAGGGGGAGAGTAGCTAATGATATGCAAGCAGTGCTCACACTATCTGTAGACAAGGCAGGCAAGGTGGATAGACCCAAGAGGGAACGCAAGCAGCGTCTTTCTCATGTGTTTAATCATGGTTGAGGAATCAAATTTTTTAATTCTCTTGGGAGGTTTTGTGGAAGGTCGTGGGCTAAAAGAGGTCTGGATTGAAATGGATTAGACAAGTCCATGGAAGTCCGCATGGATTAGAAGAACCGAATAAAAAAGGAAGGTGGAAGGAGCTCAAAACCAAACAAGAGACATGTTTAATGTGGGGCAAGCACGGGGCACAAAAAAAAATTTCCAGGAAATAGAAGATTGCGATTACTGCTAGTAACAAATCAGGGACAGCCCATAACCTATGGTAGCAGTGTCAGCGCTTCATCCGGAGTGAGCCAGGTAGTTTTTATTACTCACCTATGGTAGCAGTGTCAGCACTTCGTCTGGAGTAAACTGGAGTTAGATGTGTCAGCTGCACCACAGACTATATACAACTTAAGTACTTAATAATCACTAAGCTATCATACTACACATAACATATTTGTCAGCAAGTCACATGACATATAATTTCAGATGCCATCCATATGTCTCTCTTCACTCCATGCTACTTAATTTTGGTGGCAAAATCATAACATTTTTTTCTATCTACACACCCCATCTGCTCATTTGGTGGTGAATTCTCACTTCCCACTCATCACCTAAACCTTCTACCAACAATAATGAAGCACCTATCTACTAGGAAGCAAGTTCACTCAGCTATGAATGCTATCACTTTAACTTTTGCTGCTGACTCTTATTCTTACTCAGGCTTTGAAGACACTTAAGCATATATGTCTTTTCAATGATCTTTATGAAGAAGAGGATCCTAAACCTGTACCAGATCTCCCCTCCCTTGAATCACAAAACATTATTTACACTGGCATATGCTCTGTCATCATGCAAATCACCCTCCAACAATTTGAGACACAACCCTTTAAATTTTTTTTCATACTCTCCAAATGTTCAACTTGTGTGCATTATTCACTTGGTTTGGTATTTTTTTGTTTTTTGCATATTCATTTTTATTTTAAACTTTATGGTGAAAGACTCTTTTTTGGATGTCTCATTTGTTTTCATTCACCAGCTCAATATGAAATAACATATTTTCTGCAATTGCATAAATTTTCACAGTTTTTTTTCATTCATCCCTCATATTCTTTTCATCCTCTCCTCAACCATCCCACAAAAAATTTGGTTTCATTTATTCTCTCATCTCATCTCTCCAGTTAAGTCATTTTATTCATTTTTTTGATTTTTTGTTTGCTAATTATGAATTTTTTTTGTAAGTGGTTCTTTTTTTGGTTTTCAAGGTTAATTTAACTCTTTTTTTGTTCTTTCTCTCCCTCTTTTCTCTTTTTTTTTACTCTCCATCATCCCCTCTTTATCCCTCCTTGGCCTGGTCATTTTACCACCTTTCCTCCCTTGGTATCCTCATTCCCCCTTTTCCCCCTCCTTGGCCTCCTCAATCCCCCTTTTTTCCCCTTTGGTGTCCTCAAAATACCCCCTTTTTCCCTCTTAGGTGTCCTCAAGACCCCCCTTCCTTCTCCCCCTTTGGTTTCCTGAGAACCCCTCCCCCCTTTCTTTCTTCCCCCCTCCCTTCTTTGCTTAACCATTTGCTAAGAAAATTGTTAATCTATAAACAAATTGCTCAAAATAATTCACTAAGAAAATAATTAAGCAATGAAGGAAGGGGGGAGGGGGGGTTTTCAGGAGACCAAAGGGGGAAAAGGGGGATTTTGAGGACACCAAAAATGGGATAATAGGGGGGATATTAAGGACATAAAAAAAGGGAAATCGGGTTATTATGGTAGAAAGAAGTGCAAAAATAATTATTAATTTTTGTCTCTTATTTTTTTGTTATTTTTTCATTTTTTTTATATTTTAAAAACAATAGATTTGAAAATACCAACAAAATGTCAGGGGGGAATGGGGGGTTTCGAAGACACCAAAGGGGTAAAAAGGGGGGTTGAGGACACCAAAAAGGGGATAATAGGGGGGATATTGAGGACATCAAAAAGGGGATTATAGGGGGGATATTGAGGACATCAAAAAGAGGAAATTGGGGAATTAAAATAGGAAGAAGTGAAAAAATAATTATTACAGTTAGTTCTAAAATTCTTTGTGTGAAATGATTCAAATGGATTGGAGTCTTCTATGACAGATTTTTTCTGGTATGCAAAAGTTGACCCATTTGATGTTGAGTTGCAAATGCATTGCAAAGCATGCAAATCAATCATTAAATGTTCTTTAAAGACTTCAATGCAAATTAGCTTGAAGAGCAAGGGATTATAACACCTTATGCTCAAGACTTAGTCCAATGTTCAAAATCTTATCCTGCTTATTTGAGATGTATTAGCATTTAGGAGATTTTATGTTTTATGTCAGCCTAGGTATCCTCAGGACTGAGTAATTCTTATGTTTAAAATAAAATAACCTTAATTAAATTAAGCTTATAAGTTAAAATTAAGGCTATAATACCTATATATATGGTTATAATACACACATATATATAATTATTACACTATTATATGACTTATAGTAGTTTAAATAGCTTATTCATAGCCTAATAATACTTATTAAGGTGTTGATGGAGTCATAATATACTTATCTTAAGTGATATTAAGTAATTATAGACATAAATAAGCTTTTATGTATACATAAACTTCATATTCAGTGAAATATGTAGTTATATTATGTATATATAGGTCTATAAGTGGGTTTTAACCTCTTAATAGCCTATAACCTTTATTTTTCTGCTTATTTAAGTTCATATGGATGTATTCAGTGGACTCACAATGCTTAAACAAGCATATACACCTTTTTCAGGCACATATATCCAGTTTGGACAACTTAATCTGCTTCCTTTGAAGGATTTTCATGGATTTATGGGTTGGGATATCATTACTGGGCTAATATGGATACTTGGGGATGTTATTGGGGGCTTTGAGAGTTAATTTGGCTCCTTAATATACTTTGAGTCTCATTATATACTTTTTGGATGAGCTATTTTACCTGTTTCTTTATGGTATCTGCTTTTATCTGTTTATTCTATTTATGGTATGGGTCTGTGGTATCATTAATTGTGATGGAGGGTCCTTACTGGAGGTCTGGGTGTTGAAAATGATTGAAGTAAAAGCCATGGGGAGGTGATGGGCCCTCACAGCGCCTTAATTTCCGGGGATAGCAGTGACATCATCTGGAGTGAAGGTCTGTGCCCTCCAATGGATTTTGGTATAAGTAAGGGAGGATTTGATGGGTTATTAGACATCACTTACTTACTACACATTAAAAAAACACTATAAAACAATTATTATAATATATAAATAAATTATAAAGTATTTATAAATTGATATTATCTTTATATAAGCTATAACTATATTTTATTTGTCTATTTTCCACCACTAGCACGCATAAAAATCCAAGTATTGTGAGTTTATATTGAGAATAACTATTCTATTAGTCTTCCCTTGAGGTTTAATCACTAAATCATTTAATAATAAGTAGTAGTACCATTCACCACACAATATGGGGGGTGGACTTGCTAGCAAGTCCGCAACCTTGGACCCAAACTCACCATAGATTGAACACACATTGAGCTATTGATAAAGGAACCATACAATCAGGGATGAACACCACTCAGCAGAACAGTTTTAGGTGGGTGTTCAAGTAGAGTTCAGTATGGGTTCAGTATGAGTTCAGTCTGAGTTCCATCTGAGTTCCATCTGAGTTCAGGTTGAGGACTTGCTAGCAAGTCCACCCCCTATATTGCGTAGTGATTAATATTTACTATTAAATCATACTTAGATACTAGCACACACTGACATTTTATGTGAAAATACTACACAGCACTTATGACAAAATTACTATTAATGAACGCTTGATTTACAACCAACTACTTAAATTTAAAATATACCAAACATGAATTTAAATATGATGATTTTATATAGTGAAATGATATAGCTGATAAAATAATTTGACATAAAAAAGTGAGATTTCATATCTTTCTAAGGTGTATGTGGTGGCTTGGTTTGAGAAGCAACAACTTGCTCTTTTTTATGTTGAGACATGTTTTATGTTAAACTAAAATAAATTAAATATGGTACTTTCTGTTTTAGCCCAATCTATATTGAGAGTATTGATTCAATTTAAGCATGTCACATAAATAATATTAGTGTTCTTTAAGCACATAACCACTAACATTATACTATATAACCAGTAGCCTTAAACATTTTATTTATTAAAATTTTTGTAAATAGAACTTTGACCCAACCATCAATAATAATCTCATATTTATGCCCCCCACTCAATTTGGCATATATTCTGAGATTACTTTAGAGCACAGAGAAATATTTTTCAATAGGATTTAAATAAGGAGAATATGCAGGAAAATATAGTATTTTTCAACAATGATTATGAACTATCTCAGCTATTCTCCCCCCATAATGGAAAGCAGTGTTATCTAAAACAAGGACATTGTTTGCTGCAGGATAGAGACTCATTATTGGAAACTAAAGGGAGTTAAATGGAAAAAAATTAGATTATATAAAAAAAACAGATAACAAAAAATTGACCAAAATTTTCTACAAGTAAAACTCAAAATGGAATCTAGTGACAGTCTCTTGCTGAATCATGCTTGAAACTAAACCAGATAAAGATATTGCAGGTATTTTGTTGAAATGATGTCTTGCCCTCACATGAGCAACTTTTTTGGTACGTCTGCCCTTTAATCCCCAACCTTTTGAGTGATATACATTATCTAATGATATACCACATTAATCTTAAAAAAATTACCCCAATCAGAAAAGGTAGCTGTAGTTTTAATCAAAACAAAAAAGAGCACTCACCAGTAAATACCAATTGAGATGCATCTAGTTTTCCAACAGTTGCAAAAAATTTTGCTCTTTGAAAAGGGATCTGAGCTGGATTGACATATTGTAATAATTTTTTGCTGAGATGAGGGCAA
This sequence comes from Hemileia vastatrix, assembly GCA_030280995.1. Taxonomy (NCBI): domain Eukaryota; kingdom Fungi; phylum Basidiomycota; class Pucciniomycetes; order Pucciniales; family Zaghouaniaceae; genus Hemileia; species Hemileia vastatrix. The sequence continues at coordinate 27,004,516 of JASXTE010000009.1, read as the reverse complement.
TGATCCAGTTCCTTTGCCATAGTAGACTTTGAGACTGTTATATCATGGTCATTTTGAAATCTTTCAATAATTTCATCCTGATAAATGGTAGGGTCCTCAGCTACCATTTCTAGTATAACTTTTTGATGATCTTCCTGTAAAATTAATGGTCAACCAGTCTTAAGGTACAAAGAAGGATTTGTGACCACATATTTGGTTGTTTCATAGAGATTAAGCCAATTTAAAAGAGAATTGGCATGAATGTTACAAGCATCTTTAAAATTTATATCATCAAGGTTTAAAACATTCAAAGCATCCATTACCATGGAAACTTTGAATTGTGGGTCATATTTCAAGAATTTCATATTTTTCAAAGTGTGACCTAAAAGGATATTGGATTAACCACCTTTATAATTAAGTAAAAGAATTGAGAAAATAAAGAAAAATCTCACCAAACAAAAAATCACCCAATCTTGAGGGAGAGGGAAACACACAATACAAGGAAAAAATAGAAAAGCACTGAAAAATAAGGATACCACAGCAAAGAACCAGTATAATTAAGTGTATTTACCTGAAAAAGCTTGAGAAAAGATGTCACTTCCACCAAATGAGAAATTGGTGGGCAACTGTGATTGATGCTGGGGTGGGAGGGCAGGAGAAAACCTGGTGGGGGGAGGAACAGTATTTTGGTAGGGGGGGAATGTAACCTGGTATTTTTTTGGTTTTTTTAGGAATTTTTTAGAAAATGAAAGCACAAGTCTCTTGTATCTCTCTCTCAAATGAGATTTTTGCGAGATGATGGCATTTCCAGAAAGAGTGTAAAATTTTTGGCAAAAGTTGCAATTTTTTTTGCTTTTTGCACAAAGCATTTTAGGATTAGCTGTAATTTTTGTCTCCTATTTTTTTAATTCTTTTTTATTTTTTATATTTCAGAAAAAAATAGATTTGAAAATATCAACAAAATGTCTGCAATAATGTCAAAGTCCTCATCACTCTCATCATCTTCCAAACCTTTTTCAGAAGTGAAGCCTACAATTTCTAATAAGTAGAGAAAATCTTATCAAAAACAAAGTTTAATTCAAAAGAAAGAGTTTTGTAAAGTATTCTTTGGATCTGTGGAAAATCTTTCTTACTTCAAAACTATGATATGTAAAAAAAAGATTACCCTGATTCATTACCAGAAAATATCAAGTACTTACCCCTAGTTGAAAGTACATTCTGGTTGCAATTATAAGTAATGGATACAAACCACAATTTATTATGCAGGTTTATTTGTTCAATGGTGTTCAAAAATAAATTATCATATGGAATTAATTTGAAAACCATTACAAAATCAAAAGAAGAGTTGAGGAATTTGGAGACCTGGCTATGAAAAGGGTACCTTACTTGTTAAGTCTTTATTTTCATAAATTTTTAAGAAAACCTATTTTCTTATTTTTCTCTCCAGGTATTTATTCTTTACTCCAGAATCTCAGTGATCAAGAAATGAAGGAATATTTAGAAAGATGGAAAATCCTAGGACCATTCAATTCTTTCTTGGCCAATCAATTAAAAAAATTATGTATTTGGGCATTTAAATCTAAGCATAAACTGGCCAACAAAGTTGGACTTCCCACTTGGATTGATATGGAATGGGTTGAACTCAGTAATGATTATATCTTTTCTTCTAATTTTATCATCACCTATGGAGGATTTCATATCACATAGACAAATACAATTCTAATATGCTTACTATTGGGCATTTCTGTTATATCAATCCTATTACTGGAAAACCATTCCCTTCTCCTCAACAGGTTTATTAGCTTTAATGCATTCTATCAAGAAAACTTTGTAATAAAATTTGGAATGAAATATGAACAACATAAAAAAACTAGTCATCAAACAATTTCATTAAGTGTTTAATTTCCTCAACAAATCTATTAGCTTTAACACATTCTATCAAGAAAACTATATTTTTTAAACCATCTTCAAGTTGATACTTGGGTTTCATTTGATCCAACAGGAAACTTTTCAGCCAGGCTACTAGATCTACCCAGTAAATAATTATAATTATTTATTAGAGTAGAGCTATGCCTTTACCTCTTACATTATTAGTTATATTTACTTATAATATTTTAATTATTTAATAACTTAAATTAATTAAATATATAATTATAATTTTTTCCTCATTTTCTTACTCCTTGACAGCATCCCCATGACAGCTGAAAAGTAGTTTGAAATATAATATTTCAGAATATTATTTGTTGACATGTAAAAAAGAAAGGAAAATCAAATATTTTATTACCCTTGACATGTACAGGAAATACCATGTACAGTACATTCTTTCTAATAATATTTAAATTTGAAATTTAATTGTGGGAATTTCTCCCTGTTATGTTCTTGTATTTTGTATGCTGTACCATATTTTCTCTCTCTCCTTTGCCAATATAAGGCCCCTCAATTTTGATGTTTCATTCATTCCATTCTTGACTTACATTAAAATTATATATATAAATTAAATACAATTACTACTATTAAAAGTTTCTTAGTATTTACAATTAAAAATTCTAAGTCATAAAGTAATAATAATAATTACATTCTTTACTTTTAAATTGAGTAAAATATAAAGATTAAATATGTACCCCAAATATTGAAATCTTGAGTTATCCTAACCTTCACTTCCATTGGACTGCTGGAATTACCTTCTAGACCAAAAGACCTCTCTGACAACTGAGGTCCTTTCTGAATTGTTGTTGACCCATCAATACCTTGATGCCTAAAAATCTGTGGGACCATAAACTCCAGCAACTATAGTAATTTTTGGACAAATGACAAACATCAAAAGTATGTGAATTTATTTTTTTCCACGTCAGGGAATCAAACCTCACTCCAAATTAGAAGGCTTATATAGACGTAAACTTCCTATAGTTTTGTAATTACTATAGCGGTTACTATCAGTAGGTCTCACTCAGCACATTTCATACTATAGGTTGTGGTGTTCAAAAGCTGGGTAGGCCTTTGGAGTGTGTATTTGGTATGTAGGGTTTAGTTGGGGTAATGGTGTTTTGTTAGTTTTTAGGTGTTTAGTTGTGGTTTTTTAGGCTTAAGATAGGGTCACTGATTTTGTCTCAGCTTAATGTGCTTTCTTTTCTCATCATTTTTGTATGTGTTATGTGTGATTAGCTTGTTTCTATGAGTAGTTCTGTTGTTTTTCTTGTTTCTAGGGTGTTTTGGGTGTTTTTCGGCATTTATAGGCCTAGAAGCGGCTTCCTGCCTCCAGGTGGCCCACCATCCTGCATGTGTGGAAGCCTCTAGAGGCAGTTTTATGCATGAAGATAGGTGAGAGAGCTGGATTTGGCCAGGTATTTGGCTGGGTGGTCTGTGTGTACATACAGAAGAAGACAGTTTGGGGAATCTTATCTCATTACTTATCTTCTCTTGGTACCTCACCTTTGTCTTTCTGGTGACTACTTTCTTGGCTCATCAAGAATTCAAGTGTGTTGAAAAGAGGGTCTAGCAAACAGATCTCCAATTTGCCGCAACAGGTAAATATCACTTGTTTTTTTCTAAAGGGACAGGGGGTTTCCTTCTGGGTTTTCTCCAAATCTCTTGGTCAAGGCCTATAGCTAGTACTATAGGATTGTCTACATTTCTGGTGCTCAATGTGGGGTAGAATCTGTTGGTTTTTTGGAATTTCTGTTGATATAGGCTTCTCTCTTTGGTGGATCTCTTTTGGTGGATTTTGGATTTTGGTGCTATATCTCCTTGTGGTTGGTAAAGGGGTCTTACCTTCTGTTGGATTTGGTCCCTCCTAGGTCTCTAAGGCTATTGGGGGGACCTTGGCTATCTTTTGTGGAGATTTGAGGGTGTAATTGGAAGTTTCTAGGATGGTTAGGATTCAGTCTTGGGATGGGTCAAGGTTTTGGGGGGAGGTTGCAAAGGTGGTTTTGGCTAGGTTTGAGCTGGCTGCTGAAATTGATGGGTCTTCACTGTTGTATATGGTTAGGCAAGTAATCTTTTTAATTTGTAATAGGGAATTGGAGAAGGAAGGTTCTGGTATGGTAGGATATAGGAGTCAGTATTGGTGGAAGTTAAAGATGGAGATGGTTAAAAGGTGGCCCACTACTTTCTCAATATAGGATCTTCATGGGATTGCTAGATAATGGGAATTGGAAGGTGGTGTAACTTCTCCTTCTCAGTATGGGGAGTTTATGGAGGAATTTGGAGAGGCTCTGGATTATCTAGTATATAATGATATATTACCGCATGAATATGGGGCCAAGTATGTATTTTGGAGTGCCATTGGTAGGTATGTTAAGGTGGAGGTTCTTGATATCCTTTTCAAGGCTGATTTGATGAAATACCTTCCAAATGGGGAAAATAGAATTCCTGCTATGGCTGTTTTAAAGGAGGTTATTTTGGGATACTAGCATAGTATGAAGGATAGGAATGTGGAGTCCAGAGACAAGATTCTGTTGGATGGAGAGGTTCAGAAAGCTGTGGTGGAAAATTCAGCTTCTGGGGAGGTGTTGGAGCCATTAATTTTAGAAGATGGTGATTCTGATGATGTTTGTGAAACTGACTTTTTTTTTCCAGAGCATGCCATAGGATATCAAGAATGTGCTTCACTGTATGTTTTGGAGATGTATGCACTAGAGGATCAGTGTATTTCCTCAAACTTGGATGTATTATGTGGGGAGAAAAATATGGCTGGTCATGATCAGGTGTTTTGGAATGTTGAGAAGGAATCTGTGGTGGATAATGGCTGTTTGGAGGTGGATATATCTTTTGGATTTCATAATGGGAAGCAAGATTCTATCTTGAATCTATTTCGTATGGAGGAAGAATATTATCAGGATGTTCCTTCAAAATCAGAAAATGTATTCTTGGAGGAGGATTTTTGCTTTGATTTTATGGATTCTATTCTGGAAGAATTTTTGGATTCTCAGAGGGATTCTTCACTGGATGATTTGGATCTGCATACAAAAGATTCTCAATTGGTGATTTCAAGTTCAGAGAATGAGAGTAGTGGTGAGGATCTCTTTATTGGAAGTTTGGATGTTCAGAAAGATTTTGTTCTGGATGTATGTCTGTTGGAGGAATATAATTCCAAGCTGATTCCCTCAAGATCAGGAGATAGTTGATTTGGGGAAGATGATTTCTTTAATGTTCTGGGTCCTATTTTGGAGGAATTTTTGAAATTTCAGAACAATTTTGTGATAGATGATTTGGAGTTAGAGTCAGTGGATTCTCAGCTGCTTCACTCAAATGGAGAAGTTTTTTGTAGGGTGGAGGGGAAAATTATTGGTAATTTGAATTTCCCTTACATGGATGAGGTCATTTTGGATTCTAATTGTAGAGAAATTAAAGGTGTGGTGACTGTTCCTTCAATCTCAAAGGATGAAGAGTTGTTGTTGGAAACTGGGATTGAAATTGGTGGTAAAGTCAGTGTATGGAGAAGGATGGAATATTTGTTTGGAGGTCTGATGTTGGGATATCAGAATTGGAAGAGGGGCTTAGGGGGTTCAGGCCCTAGGGGCAAACTTATTGGTTTAAACCTGGGAATTTCAAGAATCTGATTCCTCCAAAATGAGGATAAACTACTAAATTTGTTTTGGATTTGTTTGATTTGGTCTCTATTTTTTTGGTCAGGATTTATTGTGTTTTTTCCAATTCTTATCTGTCTCTCTGCTTCAATTTCAAAAAAAATCTTAGTATAATGAAGTTGGAAGAAAAGAAAAATTCAAGTGAAGATGGATATTTTGTTTATATAAAAGAAAATGAAGTTAAAAATGAAGATTATTGGTTTTAAGGTACCTCCAGCATGAGGTTAAACTGAAATTTCAGGAATTTTAATGGTTTTGTTTTTTTATGGGAGAAGATTTGAGTTGGAAATTTTTTTGTTAAAAGGTACCCAAGGGTGGGGCTTCTAGACTTAATTTTGGCAAGTGTGAGGGTGACTGATGAGCTGGCTTCTCTATCAACAGTTACCCCAGATTGTCTGTTTCTAACCCTTTCCCTGGATTTGGTTGAACCCTAGTCTTGGTTTTTCCTTAACAGTTTTTTAGTCCTCTATGACTTTAAACTGGATTTCTTTGATCTTCAAGCGCTGGTCTTTTCATGGTGGTTTTGTGTTGTTTTGGTTGAATTTTGAGGTGGATTTTTGTTAGAACGTACCCAAAGGGGGCTTTTAGATTTTATATTGGAAAGTGTGGGGGTAATTGATGAGCTGTCTGCTCTGTGTAATAGTTACCCCAAAATATCTGTTTCAATTTATTGGTTTTATATGGTTGAATTTTAGTTCTGTGTTTGTAATACAAGTTTCAGTCCTCTATGACTTGAAACTGGACTTTACTGGCTCCTTTGTTTTGGATGTCTTTTGGCGCTTTTAGTTTGTTTGTGAATCACTGGTAGTCTCCCATCATTTTCACTTATTGGAGGGAGCCCACCCAGTGATTTTTTCTGTGGACCTGGATTTAGCTCTGTTATTTGGTTTTAGGGTGTTAGCTGTGAAAGTGGTAGATTCAAGATTATTTTCTTTTTTCTCTTTTTTCTCTTTTTTCTCTTTTTTCTCTTTTAATTTTTTTATGGAGGCTATGTTTTTCCAAAGGGTCAAGATAGGGTTCTGGTGATATTTTTGGTAGAAGAGGAGGAGTAAAAATAAAAATAATTTTTTTTAGGTGTGACCACATCATGGTGCACTTGGATGTGGGTAAAGTATCAGGGGATCAGCTCTTCAATTGGCTGGGAGATACCATTCTATTTTATTTTATGTGTTAAAGAAGGTTTAAATGTTTTGGCTTTGATGGTTTTTTGGGTTTGGATTTTATGGGTTATATCTTCAAGATTATTTTCTGGAAAGTACTTCAAGACTTTAAACTGATCTTTTAATTTTGGGCTCAAGAGTTTTTTTTAGAAGTCCCCAAAGACTATAAATTGAGGAATGGGAGGAAGTGTGCAGTGGAAATTCAAAGGCACAAGGATCCAAGGGGGAACATCTGAATTTTTATAGGCATGTTTGGGGGTGACTGATGGGCTAGAAGCTCTATACACAGTTACACCAGAATTTTATTTTTCTCTCTAATTTTTTTTTGGTTGATCTATGGTTCTGTATCATGCGCTACATGACACTTGAAGAAAAAGTACCTCATTTACCCCACTATTCAAGCTGTAACTCTACTTGCAATGTATGAAAAGTGACCTTGTGGAGATTGCATTCTATTGTGTTCTCAAATAAGCCGTGCTGTCTAAACCTTAAAAGTACACTAATGTAAAGACACTTATACTTTTCAATCATAGGCAATGTGCATGCAATCTAGTGCTAAGATCAAGGAAATATTTGAACAGGGGGTAATTGTGGATCTGAGGGTAAATTAGGAGGTCTGTGTAGTAGGAACAGGGCAGAAGGGTTATAAGTTTATATGGCTAGTAAATAGGAACTCTGGTGGATTAGATGGGTCTGTGGGTATAGGGTGGCTGGTTGATTAATGGATCAGTGCAAGAAGGAATAGGATATTAAAAGGGGGTTAATTTGTTTGACATTCTTTAGAATTAAATTATTATATATTTGTGATAGTAGTCAAACTCTTATTAGACTATTGTTATATTTTTCATTTTCTTACTTAATAATCAATTTCATTAAATCCTAAAATCCTTAAATCTTTCCCTTTGATTATTGACACTACGCAATCTAGGGGGTGGACTTGCTAGCAAGTCCTCAACCTGAACTCAGATGGAACTCAGATGGAACTCAGACTGAACTCAGACTGAACCCATACTGAACTCTACTTGAAAACCCACCTAAAACTGTTCTGCTGAGTGGTGTTCATCCCTGATTGTATGGTTCCTTTATCAATAGCTCAATGTGTGTTCAATCTATGGTGAGTTTGGGTCCAAGGTTGCGGACTTGCTAGCAAGTCCGCCCCCCATATTGTGTGGTGTGAGTTTCAAACATTTGTGAGATTTACCACAATAGTTAGTGTCCTTAACATATAAATTAATTCTTCCTCAAAGATTATCTCAAAACAGAATTAGTTACTTCAATCTGTCTTCAAATCACTTCCTCAAAGTAGTCCTCTGTGCTTCAAAGCCGTAATTTCTTCCATATCTCACTTACTTTTGGATAACCCTCAATCCTGTGAATATATTGTCCGGTGAAAGTATAATTTAATTCTCTGTAGTTCTCATTCTTCATACTACTACAACCTTTAGGTGCTAAGTCTAAATATGGCACCCATTCAACACACTCCTCCTCCCATTGGGGCTACTACTGGAGCTTTCACTAGAGATAGGCTGACCTCATTGTGTCCTGTTTCTTGCACTCACTCTCTTGAACTGCTTGAGTTAAGGGAACACAAAAATTCAATTGAATCTGTAGAGGATATTCCCCAGGATTTTGAGGGCTCCAGTGAAGATGATGAAGGAAAGGATACCATGTACAAGGTAGAATCAGCCCCGGCTTCCAAACCTTCAGGCCAACCTTCAAACCCTGGCTCAACTGCTTCATTGGAGGAATTTATAAAACTCTTGTTTAAAAACATTACTAATCCTGCCCCATCTGGAGGATCTAAATTTAAAACTCCTTTGATGAAATCTCCAAATAAATTTGATGGAGAATACCCTGACAGATCGCGTCCCTTCTTGTAAACATGCAAGCTACTTTTCCACAATGACCCTCAACTTTTAGTACATATTGTTCCAAAGTCATCTATGCTTCTTCTTATTTATCTGGAAAGGCTTCACAGTGGTTCAAACCTTATTTTCTCATTCTTTCCTCAAATGAATCTCTTTTACTCATTAATAATTGGGAAAAGTTCAAATACCAACTTATTACATTGTTTGGTGATCCTAATGAAACTGAAAACACAGAGATCAAACTTAATTTCCTTTGCATGAACAATAATGGTAAAGCTTCTGAGAATATCTCAAATTTTTGGGATTTACAAACTTGAGTTAGTTGTAGTGATTCCACACTTGAATATCTTTTCAAAAAGGGACTTCCTTCAAGGATTCTGGACCAATTGAATCTCCACAGGTGTAAAATCGTGATTTTGATGGAATTAATGGATAGGAACCTTGAACTCAATGGCACACATCAAGGACAACTTCAACAAAGGTGTCACACACAAAAATCTAATGGTTCCAATTTCAAATCTGGGCCTCCTTCAAACAATTACTCCCAACCATCCCAATCTACCCAATCCAAACCCAGTCAAAAGGGAAAGGATTAGTATAAACCCAAAAGCTTGACTCCTGGAAATGTCAGTAAGGTATTGGATCTGATAGGAGAATTAAAGGAAGCTGAAAGGAAAAGACAGGCAGATAATGGTCTATGTATGTATTGTGGGGGTAAAAACAATTTGGAAGATTGTGCAAAGTTAAAGGAAAGGGAAGGTAAAAGTTCCAAGTCAAAAAAAATAGAGGATATTTTACTTGTGTGCAAAGAAAACTATTTTATTTCTCCCAGTGCACAGAGCCTCCATGTCTTAAGGGCTGAAGTAACCATTAACTGCTTGAGATTTATTCTTTTTAAGGAGGATATTCCCTTCAGTTGTCTCATTGACTCTGGAGCTTCAATTTCATCTATCAGTTTATCTTTTGCTGACAAACTTAAGCTGAAATTTTTAGATATTTATTGAATTCCAATTTATTTGGTCAAATCAGTGGAACCCAAGTACTGGGTCAGTAAGAAAGTTTTATGGGTTTTCAACTTTCCAAATTTTCACTCCTTTGAGTGGGAATTAACAGTCTTGGATTCCCCAAGGATGGACAATACCATTCATGGCCATGACTTTTTAACACATTGGAATCTGGACATTGATTGGTCAGAGGTATTGATCACCCCTTTTTCTAAGTATATTTCTGAGTCTTAAATGCAGGTCAATAGGGAGTCAAACAACCCATCTGACCAAGTCCTGCTAGAGGACACCTCTCAGCCAGATGATTTGCAACCATCTGATTTTTCTCTAAAGGAGAATTTGGCTAGCCTTTCTAGCTTGGTTACTTCACTAAAAGAGGTTTTCAACAGCCTTGAGGTAAGCAATTCTTGCTCTCTAAATTAAGGTCCACCCTTGACAGACTCCTTCAAAAATGAAGAGGATGACCAAATCAATATTGAAGCCATTAAATCAAATCTACCATAAGTTTATCATGACTTCCTTGATGTATTTTCAGTCCATAAGGCTGGCAAGCTACCACCTCATTGACCCTACAATCATCAAATAGAGTCTGTAGGTCAAGTACCTTTGGCAGGTCTTGTCTACTCCCTATCAAAGGATGAATCTCAAGTTCTTTGAGACTACATTTCAGAGAATGTGGCTAAAGGTTTCATTCAAGCCAGTAAATCCCCAACCAGCTCTCCAGTTCTTTTTGTTAAGAAAAAAGATGGAAGTCTTAGGTTGTGAATTGATTATAGAAAACTCAATGCAGTGACTAAGAAGAACACATATCCAGTTCCTCCTATGCCTTTACTTCTTACCTTAGTTAGTGGTTCTAATTTCTTCTCTAAATTTGATTTAAGAGGTGCTTACAACCTTATACATATTGCTGAAGGCCATGAACCTTTAACGGCAATGCGCAATAGGTTTAGTAGTTTTGAATATTTAGTTATGCCTTTTGGGTTATGTAACGCACCCTCAGATTTTCAAACTTTTTTCAATGATATCTTTAATGATGATTTCAAACAATTTTTTGTAGTCTATTTAGATGATTTTTTAATTTTTTCAAAGACCCTCGAGGAACATATTAAACATGTCCAACAGGTTTTCAATGGTTTTGAGAGAATGGTCTCTATGCCAAGCACACTAAGTGCAAATTCCACCTAAAGTCCATTGACTTTCTAGGTTTTACATTATCCACTGACAGCCTTTTCATGGATAATAAAAAGGTTAAAAAATATTAGAATAGCCAGAGCCAAAATCTGTAAAATATTTAAAAGGGTTTTTAGCTTTTGCAAATTTATATAGAAGATTTATTAAAGATTACTCTAAAACTATTAAAAATCTCACTTCTCTTCTTAGAAAAGATATCCCCTTTGTTTTCACCAATACAGTGCAAAAGGAATTTGAAGTATTGAAGTCTGAATTCACCATAGCTCCAATTCTTTGACATTTTACTCCCTCTGCTTTGAAAATAATTGAGACAGACACTAGTGATTATGCTATTGCAGGGGTTATATCCCAATTAAATCCTGAAACAAAATTGTTTCATCCTTTTACATTAATAACACACAAATTTCTCACAGAAGAGTTAAATTACAAAATTCATGATAAAAAGTTACTTGCTATTATTCATTGTCTTAAAAAATGGTGTTATTTTCTTCTTAGTCTTAATAGTTCATTTCAAATTTTAACAGGTCATAATGCTTTAAAATACCTTATGTCTTCCAAAGCCTTGACACAATGTCAAGCCGGATGGGCTGAGTTCTTATCTGAATTTTCTTTCACTATTAACTATCACATTGATAAAAAATGCACAATTCCAGACATATTGTCACATTGGGACAACATTTACCCAGAGTGGGGGGAGGCATTTGATAACAAGAGCCCAGAAAATGTCAAATAAATTTTCAACAAATCAATATTAACAACTCATCAACTCAATACATTGATAACTTAAACAATTCGAAATCCATTATCCAAAATTCAAGAAGCTCAATCAAAAGATGATTATTGTGTGAGGTTAAAAGACAAAATACTCTCAAAGCAAGGGGCCAACAGATTCAGTATCAAATCAGGTCTATTAGTCTTCAAAGGTAGAGTAGTCATACCCAATGATAAGGATATAAAATTATGGATTTTCAATAGCAGACATGATTCTCTGTTAGCTGGTCATTTTGGGGTTGATAAAACCTACTAGTTTATAGTGAGGGATTTCTTCTGGACAGGAATGACTGCTAAAATAAATGCCTATATCAAAGCCTGTTATGAATGTAATAGGAATAAGTTACCCCTTAATAGGAAGTATGGGTTGCTTCAAACACTTCCAGTTCCCTCTAAACCTTGGGAATCAATTTTGATGGATTTCATTTCTCATTTATTTCCATCAGATAATTTTGATAGTATACTAGTTATAGTTGACAGATTTTCTAAAATGGCTACTTTTATTAAAACTGTTACTACTGCAATAGTAGAGGATTTAGCAAGATTGTTTCTAGAACACGTATTCTCTAAACATGGCTTACATAGTGATATTATTTCAGATAGAGGCTCTTTGTTTGTTTCTACTTTCTGGACTCAATTATGTTGACAATTAAATATTACAAGGAATTTTTCTACTGTTTATCATCCTGAAACCAATGGGCAAATAGAAAGAGTCAATCAAATTTTCCAACAATATCTTCAAATGTATGTTAGTTATCAACAAGAGGATTGGACCATATGGTTACCATTGGCCAAATTTGCTTACAAAAACTCAACAAATTCTTCAACAAAACAATTTCCCTTCGAAAATATCTATGGACAAAATCCTTGATTCAATCTGATTCATGTAGGAGTAAATCATCCTGCTGAACATTATCTTTGAACAATTTCATGACTTCAAGGCAAACTTCAATCTAACCTGGAAGCAGAAAATCAAAGGTATAAGTAACAGGCTAATAAACATCAAAAATATGCTCCACTCTTTAAAGCAGGCGAATAAGTATATCTCAATGCAAAAATTATATTAACAACTTGACCATCTAGGAAACTATCTGAGAAACGCTTGGGTCCATTTGAAATTGATGCTGAAATCTCTAAAAATGCATTTCAACTTAAGCTACCTCTAAAGTGGAAATACATTCATCCTGTTTTTCATGTGTCTCCCTTGGAACTAGCTCATGAAATATACCTGGGCAAAAAACATCCTCCTCCAGAACTGGTTGAAGTAGAAGATCATCTAGACTGGGAAGTAAGCTGGATTCTTGATTCAAGAAGACGCAAGGGGAAACTTCAATATCTCGTGGAATGGGAAGGCCAACTTTATGACAATAATAAAATATCCTGGGAACCAGCCATTAATGTTTCTAATGCTCCTGAACTTATCAAATCTTTTCATTTAAAATATCCTTCAAAACCTAAACCTGGAAATTCTTTCTTTCTTTTTTCTCTCTGTTTCTTTTCTTTTCTCACACTTAAATCTTAAATCCTTAAAAATTCTTTCAAATTTAATATTTATTTGCAAAACTAAAACTTTATAATCATTTAAATATTAATACTTCTTTTAACTATTTTCCAATTTTTTTAAGTTCTGTATATTTCTTTAAACCATAATTTAAAAACTTAACCAAAATAAAAAAAACTAAAAATTACAAACTAATTAAAACACATATTAAAATAAATTTATTTTTTCTTTCTAAAATTATTTTCATATTAAATTATTATGCTCTTTCTCTAAAATATCTTTTCTTTCAACCTTCAAATATTTTAAGTTTTCATTTCTTTTCTGTTTCCTTGAAAAACTCAAAATATCTATCAAAACACTCAAATAATTCAACCTTCTCCAACAATCAGCCTCAAATCAAATTTCTTTTCAAATTTTAAATTTCTTTTTTCTCAAAATTTTCTTTCTTAAATACAATTTTTTCTTTCTTTTTCTTCTCTTCACACAATAAACCAAAAAAATAACAAAATAAAATAATATTCAAGATAAAACTATATACAAAATAAAATTTTCTTTTCTTCTTCAATTTTTTTCTCTAAACTATTTTTTCTTCTATTTTATTTCAAATCAAATCCTTCATCTTTTCCATTATTTGAAAAATTCTTTTTGACTCTTTTCAAACACCCCATCACCTTCAGCAAAAACCACCTTTCCAATGTCTAACAATTCCACAGCTACATAATACAATGCCATTTCAACAATCTTCACAAGCTCTTCACATATATCCTTGATGAATTTCATTTGACAAGCTCAATGGGATTGCTTGGAACATAATTGATCCAAAATTTTGACTGATAAATCAGCGTCCTCAATGTTTAACAGACCACTCTCTGTTGGTCTCTCAACTTCAGTGGGAACCTCAGGGATTGGCCTGCCGGTCAACTCTGTGGGTACCTCCTCCATTGTCTCTACTCTCTAAAAACAAAAAAATTCAGTTACCCATTGAAGTGATAAAATTTAAATTTATTCACTTACTCCAAACTCAGGGTCTACTTTGAGGAATAAAGTTTCTTCTCTACCACCTCTACTTCATCCTCATCATAATTCTTGATTATCAGTTTTTGCTTTTTAGACATGATGGCTTCATCCACTACTTGCTCGGAAGTACCCTTGACAACCTTTTCTGCATCTCCATCCACCATCCCTCGTTTCCCTGAAGCTAGATCCCTAGCCCAATTGGAGATTTATAACCTCTCTTCTTGACTCAAACCCCCCTCCAATTCATCTATGGCTGAATCACTGGTGTCAGGCATGTCCCAGATATCTTTGATGACAGTCTTTGTGTTGCAAATTGACCAAAATTTTTTAGTTGTAAAAGGCTCTGCATTATCATTAAGAGCCAATGCATTACACGCTACTTGATGCCATCAACAAAACTTGCACTTCTTGCATGGACCTCATGATGCCGTACTCTTCACGCAAAAATAATCCATGGTTGAACAGGCCATGCACAGAGTCTTAAATTGGTAAGTGGGAAGTCACCCATCAGCTTGGGGGTGAGGAGGAGTAGGGGTAGGGTTGGTGTGTTCAGGCATTAAATTTAAAATAAATGAATCTAAATCAAAATAGGTACAAGAGATGATAATAAAAGTTTGTAATGAAGTATTCCCACACTCAACAGAGCTTGCCTTTTATACCCAGGCATCTGTCAAACACTATCTGACACTCAAAGAAAAAGTACTTCCATAACCCCACTATTCAAGTTCTAACTCCACTAGCAATGTGTGAAAAGTAACCTTGAGGCAACTGCATTCTATTAGGTTCTAAAATTAGCCACGCTTTCCAAACCTTAAAAGTACACTAAGGTAAAGACACTTATACTTTTCAATCATAGGCAATGTGTGCGCAATCTAGCACTAAGATCAAGGCAATATTCAAACCAGGGGTAATTGTGGATCTGAGGGTAAATTAGGAGGTCTGTGAAGTAGGAACAGGGCAGAAGGGTTATAAGTTTATATGGATGGTAATTGGGAACTCTGGTGGATTAGATGGGTCTGTGGGTATAGGGCGGCTGGTTGATTAATGGGTCACTGCAAGGAGGGAAAAGGATATTTAAAGGGGGTTAATTTGGTTTGACATTCTTTAGAATTAAATTATAATATATTTGTGATAGTAGTTGAGCTCTTATTAGACTATTGTTATATTTGTCCTTTTCTTACCTAATAATAAATTTCATTAAATATTAAAATCCTTAAATCTTTCCCTTTGATTATTGAGTTGCAACCCTTTGTGAGATTTACCACAATAGTTATTTTCCTTAACATATACATTAATTATTCCTCAAAGATTATCTCAAACCAGCATTAGTAACTTCAATCTATCTTCAAATCACTTCCTTGAAGTAGTCCTCTGTGCTTCAAAGTTGTAATTTCTCCCGTATCTCTCTTAATTTGGGATAACCCTTGAACCTGTGCATAGGTGGTCCAGTGACATTCTGGGTTCTGTAATTCAGGTTTTTTTAGTCCCCCAAGACTATAACCTGAGGATTTTTTGGAGTCCTCCAGGACTATAAAATGAGGGCTGTTAGTCCCCCAAGACTTTAAACTGAGGGTTGTGAGTACTCCAAGACTATAAAATAAGGAACTTTTTTATGCTGGTAGAAGGTTAGGGTCAGGAAGACTTGTCAACTTAATATCAATTTTCATCTTTGGAGGCTGGTACAGTCAAAATTGAAATTCAAGAACAGCAGAAAGAGATTTATTGTAGAAATAGAAAGAATGAAGAGACATTATGAAGAGAAATATTAATGAAGAAACTTGGTTTTCTAGTTCAGAAATTTACTCAGTCTGGGATAGGTTTTGTTGGAAGAGATGAATTGGATGTGGTTAAGATGATTTATGGTTGATTTTGGTAGGGAAAAGAATAGGGAAATTCTTAATTGGAGGGAGGATGAGGTGTTTCAAAGCTGGGTAGGCCTTTGGTGTGCATAATTAGAGGTATTTGGTATGTAGGGTATAGTTGGGGTTATGGTGTTTATTACTGGTTTTTTGTTAGTTTTTAGATTTTTAGTTGTGTTTTTGTAGGCTTAAGTTAGGGTTACTTATTTTGTCTCAGCTTAATTTAATTTCATTTCTCATCATTTTGGTATGTGTTATGTGTGATTAGCTTGTTTCTATGAGTAGTTCTGTTGTTTTGTTGTTTAGAGGGTGTTTTGGGTGTTTTTAGGCATTTATAGGTCTAGAAGTGGCTTCCTGCCTCCAGGAAGCCCACCCGCCTCTACATGGCTTTGCCTAAAGTGGGGATCCCACTGGACTGCCTGCATGGAAGCTTCTAGAGGCAGTTTTATGCATGAAGATAGGTGGGAGAGCTGGATTTGTCTGGGTGGTTTGTGTGTACATACAGAAGAAGACAGTTTGGGGAATCTTATCTCATTACTTATCTTCTCTTGGTAACTCACCTTTGTCTATCTGGTGACTACTTTTTTGGCTCATCAAGAAGTTAAGTGTGTTAAAAAAAGGGTCTAGAAAACAGATCTCCAATTTTCTGCAACAGGTAAATCTCACTTGTTTTTTTCTAAAGGGACAGGGGTTTTCCTTCTGGGTTTTCTCCAACTCCCTTGGTCAAGGCCTATAGCTAGTACTATAGGATTGTCTACAATGTATAACTTTTATTAATCTACACTCTGTAATTGGAATTTACTTTCTCAAATCACAGGAGGAGGTGTCAGGTATATATATATTTTTTTAATTTTTTCCTAGTAGACCAAGATAGAGCACAAATTTTTCTTAGTCCTAGAGGTAATATAATTTAAATTATTTGATTAAAAATTATATTAATTAATTATTTCAGTTGACTGTTTGTCCTGATAATTAATATATTATTTCAGTTGACTATTAGTCCTGATGATAAATAATAACAATATATTATTTAATTATTTCAGTTGAATATTAGTAATGGTAATAAATAATAAATTTTAAATTGATATATATATTTTTTTATTTTTTATTTTTTTAAAGAAAGAAAAAATAATCACTGACAAAATATTAAAATATTTTTCTTCAGTCCAAGTTGTTCAAACAATGGCTGATTTAGATGTTTCTACCACCCATGAAGAGGAGTTTGATTTAATTGATTATGATGAAAATTCTGTAAGCTCTCCTTTGACTACAAAATTTCCTAAAATTAATCAATTGGTAAACCAACCAGGATGTAGACATGCAGGAGGTATCAATCAAGAAGGAACATCCTCCCATAGACTCCAAGACCCAGGTACTCCCCCCAGAGGAGCTTCCAAAAGGCTTCAAGATAAAAAAGATGCCCTTATAACAGCAGGTAAACAACCTTTCAACTCAGATCAAGGAGTCAAAGTCAGAGAACCTCAGGCTAAAGTAAAAGGTAGAGCTTCTAGAATAAAAAATAAAAAGTGAAGAGACTTTTCTCAAAGAGAAGAAGAAACCTCCACAAGCAGCAAACCCCCTCCACAGTTGGCTCCTCAGCAACAGAAAAAGGTGGAAGTGTCAAAATGGCAGTGGGACTGTCTGAACGCTCAATAGGACTCACTTCAAGTCCAGAAGATGCAACAGGCTCCTCAAGTAGGTCCACCCAGGCCCCAACAGTTCAATACAACCTCTCCTCATCCTTACCAAGGAGGAAGAAGAAAGAAAAAAAACCACATTCAAATTTCGCCAAAACTGTCACGCTGAGATCAACTACAGAGACGTGAACTAGCTTGAGTATCCAGTTGTCTAGAAGATTTTAATGGTCCTATATAAATACTGTAGTAAAAATCTAATAAGTATTAAAGTATAACTCAATATAAGGATCTCAGTAATTTTCAATCTCACTACTTATATATGGCTTACAACCTTATAGTTGGTAGAAAAATAGATGCAATAATTCAGATACTATTCAAAGACTTTATAAGTACTATTGATATGTATTGTAATTGTATTGGTTATATATTTGATTGTAATGATAAAGAATGTAGAAAAAAAGACCAAAAAACCCCTCCTTTTATACCCAATAATTCCTCCAATGTACCCCTTGATTTTACAGCCTTATACACGGCTAATGACACCTCATTCCCAGCTAATAAACCTGTAAAAAAATAAAGAGTGACAAATAAAATAATTAGAATGATATTACCTGCCAAAATCCATAATAATAGGGACAATCCATCAAAAATAAAGAATATGTGAAAAAGAGAGAGTATGCATGTAATACATTAAAATAGAAGACTAAAAAGGGAAATAATAAGACTAATTATTCTGAAATATTAAGGAGTATTAACAGTAGAGGTGATGGGGCTAAATATGAAATTAAACTATGTGAAATCTCTATTCAAAAATAACCAATATTGACTGAAAAACTACTTTAAAATCCAAAAAAGGGTGGGAGATGTAGGGTAACTACATGCAGTTCTTGGCAGGCGCTTGCATGGGTAAATCCTTGACTAATTTAGGCAAATTTAAGTGTGGTAGTGACTTAAAGTGCCAACCTTGAGGTTATTAATGAAATTAGTGCATATAATAAGGTCTATGAACCTATAATTATATTAGGACACTAAATAAGTGCCTGTTGCCTATTTTAGCATGTTTCCCCACATTGGACGTAGAAGGTGGGGTAATTATAATGTGAAGAAGCTAACTTTGCTAAAAATGAAGCTTTTCACACAGGAAAAATGCAGGCAGTATGTGGCCAGTGCACAGAAGCCATTTCTGGCATAAAAACACCAAAATTGAAAGTTTTATTTTTTTGCATTTTAGTAGCCAAGTAAATAGTTCTAATCAAGACAAAATGATCTGTCAAAGAAAATTTTTAATATTATTAAATTCATAGTGCATATACTCAACTTTTAAGTGATTTAAAGCACATTTATTGATTTTTACATAAAATAGTGAAGACAACAGCTTTAAGTCTTCTTAAAAATGATGTGGCCTTATATTTAAGGTTCTTAAGGTTACTCTAACATATTAAAACATAATATTAACTACATAAGACTTATAAAAAGTGGATATATGCCGGTATATAAGGTGTTATAATGGCATATATTGTATTTTATTGTAATTTTTACTAATGTATACAACATGTATACTTTAATTTATTTTTCCTATGTATATACCATGTGTTTAACATAACTTATAAGTAATTTTTACGCATTTCTGTGGATATCCAGGCTGACATTCTGTGGTACACGTCTTGCAGGTAGTCTACTTTTTGGACCAATCAGATTGTGTGTTTCAAAAGAATAAAGGGGAATCATAGTGCAGAAGATAGCGCTATTCTAACTATGTAATTTTGTGTTCAGAAGAACAAAGGAAAAGGGAAGAATGGAAGAAGTTTTAGGGCCTGTGCACTTGGATTTTGCAGCAAGATGTTCCGCACAAAGGGAATTGTGTGTTATCAACTTAAGAGTGCAAAGACTAAACATTATGGATTTTGTCTTTCCAATAATTGTGTATTATGCATGAAGGAAGAAATTATGGCTCAAGGAAAGCCTCAAGTACATGTTATACTGCACCGTGGATAGTGTGGTAGCTCAATGAAACAGGTAAGGTAAGTTGCAGAGGCTAACTAGCTAGGTGGATTGTCAAAATTATGGACTCAGTAATGAAGCAAGGAGAATGGGGTCTCAATCCCAAAACTACCTAAGAGTTGAAGAGGCAAGGTTCAGCGCTAAAAGGTGTCAACATGAGAATTAGTGCTAAAACAATGCAAAGGTATAGTCATAAGCGGGCATGTGGAACATGAGTGAAACAAGTTAGTACTAGTATTAGTATTTATAGGGTATTTTTGGGCACTGTAGTTGTTACAAGCAGTGTATTTAGTTTACTAATGGATTAGTTGTTTTTTTTACTAATGTGGCACTAGAGACAGCGCTGGAGATCCACTAGGGAGCTGTGTCTGGAGTGCTGAAAAAGTATAAGAAGGAAAGGGCTATCTAATGGAAGAGAGTAGTAAGTTAGGTAGAAATATTCTGAGTCTTTAGAGTTTGTGCATCTGTGTGTGTATTTCATATAGTATAGTGAAAACAAAAATAAAGCACAACATAGAGAGAATATAGATTCAGTAGGATAAACTATTATTAGAGTTATTTTATTGCTATAATAAGGCATATTCAAAGAGAGCACTTTAAGAGGGAGTAGCTGTGGATATAAGAATAGAAATATCCAGATAGTAATATTTGTTTTTCCTTATCTTCTAACTCATCTCTCAAACTTATAAACTATCTAGTCAGATATTAGAGTTACACATTATTGTGCTGTCTTTAAAAATAAGAGTGGCGGGTGCTTCTTTTTAGAAATTGAAAAGAAGAACCAACCCATCTCGCGTTGTTTATACTGCTTAGTATAGTAGAACTCTCTACAATGTGCCCACCCAAAATAAACAATAAAAAAATTATAAGTTATACACTTTTTTTTATTTTTTTTATTTTTCAGGTATTCAGAAAATTCTGCAGCATTAAAGATTAATTCCTTAAAGAAATAAAAATTAATAAAATATTATGAGTACTGGTTTTTATCCCCTTAGCTTGTTGAACAGAAATTTATTTCGGTTTAATTTTTTTAAGAAGGGAGGATAGATTTGAAATTTCTTTTTCAGGTATCCACTTATCAAATTTAATTGATTTTCCCTTAAATCTTAATAAATACTCAGTTTCTTTCTCTTTAGTAAGGATTCTTTCCTTGAGTATTTTTCAAGCTCTGCTTTTTCCACAAATTCTTCAGGTTTCTTTTTAGGCCTTCCTCTTCTTTTTGGAAATAAGTAAGGATCATTTGCATGGTAAGGTTTTAACAATGGGATAGGGAAAAATGAATGTTTCCTATCATATGGGGCATATAATATGACTTCCACAAAATTATTACCAACCATTTTTCTAACTATAAAAGGTCCTAAAAAGGGATCCTTCAATTTAACATTACCTTGAAAGTTAAAAAGTAGTGTTGAAATTAGGACTTTGTCTCCTTTTTTAAATTCAAATTCTTTATGAGATTTAACCCACCTTTTCTTTTCATATTCAAATGCTTTTTGAATGCATTCTTCTGCATGTTTTATACACATTTGTTGCATATGAATAAAGGATTTAGTACCAGGATTTAGATCTAACCTTAGTAATTTGTTTAAATGATTCACTGGGGTATTTGGCACATATCCCAGCCATAGTTCAAATGGTTTTTTCTTTGTTACAGAATGAGTTGTGCTATTATAAGCAAATTCAAGGCCAGGAATTAATGTTACCTAGTCATGTGTGAATTTCTCATTGTATTTGTATTCTAATCCAAAGGCACAATATCTTCCGATCATTTTTTCCAGAGTCTGTATCATTCTTTCAGCCAGCCCATCAGTTTGTGGATGGTGTGTTGTAGACAATTTCAATTGACAACCTGAAACTTCCATAAAAGATGTCCAAAACTCTGAAGTAAATTTAGGTTCTCTGTCAGAGATTATGGCTTTGGGGAACCCAGCAATATTTATCATTTGAGTCCATCATTACAATTCCAAGTCTTTTGCAGATACCTCCTTATGGGTAGGGATAAATTTACACATTTTTGTTAGTCTATCCACAATTACCCAGCAAGAATTAAAACTTTCCTTTCCTGATAATGGCAAGCCAGTGACAAAGTCCATGTTTATAATTTCCCATGGAGCTTTTGGCTGCTCTATTTGTTGTAACAACCCAGCTGTCTTCCTAGTCAATCGTTTAGATTTCTGACAAGGGTCACATTTTTCTATGTATTTTTGTACATCTTCTTTCATGTTTATCCACCAGAATGTATTTTTAACTCCAGTTAATGTTTTGTTAAAATCAAAATGACCAGCTAAGATATCATCATGACAAGTACTTAACATTAATTCTTTCATAAAAGGTGGTATAACTATTACACTAATTAGCTTTTTTCTGTAATATATGTATCCATCTTCAATTGACATTTTACCTTTTTCCAATGCAGTTTTAAACTTTGGAGGTAAGTTTTTAATTAATGCACTCATAGAGGCAATAGTTGGATCATTTAAAATGGTAGATAATTTAGAAAAATCTTTATCAGATGAATAAATTTCTAATATATTTTGCATAAATTCTTCCTCTAAATCCACTATATAAATCACAAATATAAGTATTACCTCATTTTCAGGTACATAAGCTGGGTTTCCAGTATCATTTGGAAAAGGGCTTCTGGATAATAAATCCACATTATAATGAAATTATCCTGCTCTATGAGTGATTTTAATTTTCCTCGGTACTCTTGTACAGCTAATTGCCATCTAGAAATGTGCCTATTAGGTGTTTTCATTCTTAGTAATGATTCTACTGCACTTCAATCTGTTATTAATCCAAACTTCTGGTCTTCCAGATAGTAATGAAGTTTCTCCAGGGCCCACACAATGGCTAAACATTCCAGTTGGGTGGCACCATACCTTAATTCTGTCCTTCTTAAGATTCTGGATATATAACAGATAACTACTTCAGATAATTTACCATTTATTATCTATTTTTTCTGTAAAGAAGCACCTAACCCTGTTAAGCTTGCATCAGTCAACACACAATATGGGGGGAGGACTTGCTAGCAAGTCTGAAACCTTGGAACCAAACTCACCACAGATTGAACACACATTGAGCTATTGATAAAAGAACCATAAAATCAGGGATAATCACCACTCAGCAGAACAGTTATAGGAGGGTTTTCAAGTAGAGTTCAGTATGGGTTCAGTATGAGTTCAGTCTGAGTTCCATCTGAGTTCTATCTGAGTTCAGGTTGAGGAACTGCTAGCAAGTCCACCCCCTATATTTCATAATGAGTATACAAGATAAAGGGAGGTTAAAATCTGGAAGTCCCAATATTGGAGATGACAGTAAACATTCTTTTAATTTATCAAAGGCATGTTGTCTTTCATTATTCCAAATGAAAACCTCATTTTTCCTGATTAATGTTGTTAAAGGGGCTGCAATGGATTGGTAGTTTTTTATATACTGCCTATAATATCCACATACCTAGAAAAATTTGAACATCTTTCACATTCTTAGGTATACCAATGTTTTTATTGCTTCCACTTTATTCTGGTCAACACAAATTTTCAATCCAGATACAACATTTCCAAGTACTTTCAAAGATTGGAATCCAAATTTACATTTCTTTAATGCAATTGTCATATTAATTTCATCCATTCTTTGAAAGACTCTTTTCAGGTGATTTAAATGTTCATCGTATGTTTTTGAAAACACTATGATGTCATCAATATAGACCAATAGCCATCCTTAAACCATTTCCTGATGAAAAATACTATCCATCAATTTTTGGAAGACTGAAGGCACATTCTTTGGGCCAAATGGCATTCTCACATACTTATATATACCCATATGTGTGGTTATTAATAAGTAATTTTGAGAATTTCTTTCCACAGGAATCTGGTGGTAACCTTTGTTTCCATCCAGACAGGAAATATATTTTGCCCCTTGTAAAGTAGCATGGATAGAAGCTATCCTTGGTAGAGGGTAAATATCATCTACTGTGTATGTATTCAGAGCTCTATAATCACTGCATAATCTTGCCTTATCTTTTTCATAAGAGATCAATACTGGTGAAATGACACAATACTTAGGTGTTGTGTCCACTTTTTCAACAATACCCATTTCCAACAACATTTTTATATTGTCTTCAATATCTTTCCTTTTTGCAGGAGATGCTGGGTAAGGTTTCTTTTTTAGGCTGCCAGGAATATTATCCAAATCACAGCTTAGAGAGATTTTCATCTCATGGTCTTTGACCAATCCTAGTTCATTTGAACCATGAGCAAATGCCATAGGATATGATTTAATCAATCTCAAAATATTTTCTTCTTCAATTTTTGAGAGTTGAGGACTGAAAGAGGCCTTTTGGATTTCATTTTCCAACTCAACCACTTCATTGGTGGTTCTTCCACCTTGCAGTTGTTCTTCTCTAGGAGAAATGGCATACACTGAATTTTCAGAAAATATCTTGAATTTTCTCTTGCCATTCACTCCTATGGTGAAACAACTGTTTGCAGGATCTAGTTTAATTCCAAATCTTGTCAATAAATCATTGCCAATAATAAACCAATCACTACAATCATTATTATCCATTACTACAAATTCACAAACTGCTCTTACATATCCATTATTATATTTAAAGAATACAGAAGTTTTGTATTTGCCAATTGGATTTAATATTGAACCAAAACCCCTCCAGTTCTTTGTCTGAACAGGTTCTAGTTTTTCCTTATACTTACTGTCAAGTTTCATTAATGTATTAATAGAAACTACACTACCTGCAGCCCCAGTGTCAAGAATGGCATTCATTTCTCTTCCACATATAATAACAGGTGCTCTGATAGGTGTTATTTTGTAAGTATCATGAGATACATCTTTAATTATTTCAGCTTCTTCAATAAAAGTTAAATATGTATCTGTATAAGGTATTGTATCAATCAGGAACATAATATCTTGTTCTAATACATATATCTCATTTTCATCATCACTGCAAGAACCTTTTCTTTTACAATCCTCACTATATTCCTCCTTTTCATCTTCATTATTACTTTGTTCAGAATCTTTTGAGGTTTCAATAACATTTATTCTCTTCTTAAACATGTGACCCTTAACCCAAGGTTCATTACATTTATAACAAGTGTTATTCTCTTGTCTTTTAGGGACAAGGGGAGCTGAAGTTTTTTTCTTCTCCACTGGTAACTTATTTTTAGTGGGTTTTACTACCTCAACATTTTTCTTGTAATTATTGTACCTGTTTTTATATTAATGGTTCAATAATATTTCATTGCATATATTAATAAACCCAGAAGTATCTCTGATGGGTTTAGTTCTAGCTACAATAATGTCTCTGACTGATATAGGCAATTTATATATTATTTTTTCTTTATACTCATCATAATCCATTTTTGGATCTATTTCTTTCATGATTTTTATTAAATTCATTAAAAATACCATGGGTTTATCTTCAGAATTTGGATTATATCTGTCTTTCTCATACAATCTTTGTTGAGTGATTCTAAATTTTGGGCCACCAAATTGCCTTTTAATTAGTGCATTCAATTTATTCCAGGAGTAGTTAATTCCCTCACTCAATACAGATTCAAACCATAATAAGGCCACATCTGTAAATAAAGATATCAATTTTGATGTAATTTCTTCATCAGGTAATTTGTATGAAAATTTTAAGTTATCAATTCTCTGAATGAATTGTTGCCAATCAGACTTTGAATCTTCATCAAAAGAAGGGTACTGATCCAACTCAGGCCAGTTCTTTTGGTTATTTTTTGCTTCCCTAACCTAAAGAATATTAAGTAATTCACTTACTTAGGAAAGATGATCATTTATTGTATCCTTTACTGATTTTATATTCTCAGAGCCCATGACACTATTTTCATGTTCAATCATTGGTTTATCATCTGAGTGTTTCATATATACTGGTATTCTTTCCACATAGTATGTGTTGTCCTTTACTTTATCAGTATTTTTCAAAATTTTAGCTACTTCAATTTCCACTCTTTGTAACCTATACTTTATTACAGGCGCATGGGTTAAAGCATCATTTGTATTTGAAAAAGACAATTTTACATGTCCCTTAATGGTAGCCATAATATTCTGAGAATGTTCAAATTTATTTTCTAAATTCTTAATCTCAGAGTTTAATCTTTTGTTTTCATTGATTAATTCATTATTTGAATTTTTAATGATTTTTAATCTATTGGCTGTGGTACTCAATGACTGTGTGAAGTTTTATAATACACTTTCTGTATTATTGTTTGACTCTCTAGAGAATTCTTTCAATTTTTCAATCCTTAATAATAATTTGCTAATCATTTTTGATTCCATTGGATTTTCTTTTAAAAAATATTCAATTTTTTCTGTGACCAACTCAGAAGACTCATCATCAGACTCAAGATTTACTTCATTTGGTTATTTTTTAATATGACTAGTATTATCCTGGTAATCAATAAGACTATTTACATTGTCATCATGTAAAGACAAATTTAAAATGTTATTTTCAAATGAATAATTTTTTAAATCTTTATCAACTATATCCAATAACTCTCTATCAATCTCATTACCTATGAGTAATTCATTGTTAGTGTTATATAATTGATCATGAGAAGATGGATTATTTAACAAGGTCTTATTCCATTTACCCTGCCTCTACTTGCCTTTCCCCTGTAAGGGTGACTTCTGGAACCCTCCTGTGGAGGTTTGTTGTAACTTTTGGCATACCAGTCCCATTTCCATTTGATGACAGTAATCTTTTGATCCTCTTCTTGGGCTGGAGATGTGGCTGTTGCCACTGTGTAATTGTTTGATGCAACAGTTTTTGGTTGAGCTTTTAGTCCCACTAGAGCTTGATTGACTTCTATAAAAACCTGTGCGGCTCTTTTCTCAAGATTGTTCATCTGGTCTACTATATTGTTGACTCTTATTTTTAGGGTGTTTAGAAGAGTGGATGGGGAGTGAATTTGTCCTTGAAAAGTAATTTTTGTTTTCTTTATTGATACTTGATTTAAAATTATTTCCCTTTCCTCCAGAGACATCTGTGGAGTGTTGCTGTTGGTGGGAGAATCCTTGCATTCCATTTGAATGTCTTGTAACAGGTCTTTCAGCTCTAAGTCTTAAGTTATATGGTTTTGCCTTATTACTCACAATACCATTGTTGTTGTCACAACTTTTTATGTGGAATTTAAATCAAAAATTGAAATTTGAGATATTAAAACTTCAAAAGGAGTTTTATCAGTATTAATCAATACAACTGAAGACAATTTAATTTCTTACTTGTAGGTATTAAGTGAATTTATAAGTCCCAAATCTCAAATATGTTTTTATGTGGTCACTTGATATAACTGGTCTACAATATGTAGCCGTGTTTTTATATTTAAAAAAAGAAAATTTGTCAGTAATATTCTATCTAAATATTAAATGAATTTTACAAACCAATAAAAAGGGATTAAGAGTCCTGTTTAAAAGAAAACAATTAATCAGTTTTTAATATCTATTATCTGCAAAGATCACAAAATTAATTGATCTATTGACAGACTTCCACTAAGAACAATTTTTATGTTAAATTAGTGGTGAAATTGTTGATTCAATATCACAATTTTATTTTATAACAGAGCTTCTTTTTCTGAAATAACTATATAAGTGACCCCAACCTGTTGTAATTATCCAAATATTTCTTTAGAGATTTTATTTACTTGTAGCCTCTTTTTGAATTTTTTACTTACTAGAAGATAACCAACAGAATTTTTGAGGAAAGGTCCCCAATTGTCAGGCTGAGATCAATTACAGAGACATGAACTAGCTTGAATAGTCAGTTTTCTAGAAGATTTCAATGGTCCTATATGAATACTGTAGTACAAATCCAATAAGTATTAAAAATTATTTTTTTTAAAAAAAGAAAAAAAATAATCACTGAAAAAATATTAAAATATTTCTCTTCAGTCCAAGTTGTTCAAATAATGGTTAATTTAGATGTTTCTACGACCCATGAAGAGGAGTTGGATTTAATTAATTATGATGAAAATTCTGTAAGCTCTCCTTTGACTACAAAATTTCCTAAAATTAATCAATTGGTAAACCAATCAAGATGTAGACATGCAGGAGGTAGAAATCAAGAAGGAAAATCCTCCCCTAGACTCCAAGCCCCAGGCACTCCCCCCAGAAGAGCTTCCAAAAGGCTTCAAGATAAAAAAGATGCCCTTATAACAGCAGGTAAACAACCTGTCAACTCACATCAAGGAGTTGAAGTCAGAGAACCTCAGGCTAAAATCAAAGGTAGAGCTGCTAGAAGAAAAAATAAAAATTGTAGAGACTTTTCTCCAAGAAAAGAAGAAACATCCACAAGCAGCAAAACCCCCTCCACAGTTGGCTCCTTAGCAACAGGAAAAGGTGGAAGTGTCAAAACGGCAGTGGGACTGGCTGAACACTCAATGGGACTCAATTCAAGCCCAGAAGATGCAACAGGCTCCTCAAGAAGATCCACCCAGGCCCCAAAAGTTCAATCCAACCTCTCCTCATCCTTACCAAGGAGGAAGAAGAAAGAAAAAAACCACATCCAAATTTTTCCAAAATCATGGTAAGGCCCTCTATTGAATCTCAAGTTCCTTTCTTGTAACTGATTCAGTTCCTTCAGGTAACTCTGGGATGGTTAATCAGTTTTTAATATCTATTATCTGCAAAGATCACAAAATTAATTGATCTATTGACAGACTTCCACTAAGAACAATTTTTATGTTAAATTAGTGGTGAAATTGTTGATTCAATATCACAATTTTATTTTATAACAGAGCTTCTTTTTCTGAAATAACTATATAAGTGACCCCAACCTGTTGTAATTATCCAAATATTTCTTTAGAGATTTTATTTACTTGTAGCCTCTTTTTGAATTTTTTACTTACTAGAAGATAACCAACAGAATTTTTGAGGAAAGGTCCCCAATTGTCAGGCTGAGATCAATTACAGAGACATGAACTAGCTTGAATAGTCAGTTTTCTAGAAGATTTCAATGGTCCTATATGAATACTGTAGTACAAATCCAATAAGTATTAAAAATTATTTTTTTTAAAAAAAGAAAAAAAATAATCACTGAAAAAATATTAAAATATTTCTCTTCAGTCCAAGTTGTTCAAATAATGGTTAATTTAGATGTTTCTACGACCCATGAAGAGGAGTTGGATTTAATTAATTATGATGAAAATTCTGTAAGCTCTCCTTTGACTACAAAATTTCCTAAAATTAATCAATTGGTAAACCAATCAAGATGTAGACATGCAGGAGGTAGAAATCAAGAAGGAAAATCCTCCCCTAGACTCCAAGCCCCAGGCACTCCCCCCAGAAGAGCTTCCAAAAGGCTTCAAGATAAAAAAGATGCCCTTATAACAGCAGGTAAACAACCTGTCAACTCACATCAAGGAGTTGAAGTCAGAGAACCTCAGGCTAAAATCAAAGGTAGAGCTGCTAGAAGAAAAAATAAAAATTGTAGAGACTTTTCTCCAAGAAAAGAAGAAACATCCACAAGCAGCAAAACCCCCTCCACAGTTGGCTCCTTAGCAACAGGAAAAGGTGGAAGTGTCAAAACGGCAGTGGGACTGGCTGAACACTCAATGGGACTCAATTCAAGCCCAGAAGATGCAACAGGCTCCTCAAGAAGATCCACCCAGGCCCCAAAAGTTCAATCCAACCTCTCCTCATCCTTACCAAGGAGGAAGAAGAAAGAAAAAAACCACATCCAAATTTTTCCAAAATCATGGTAAGGCCCTCTATTGAATCTCAAGTTCCTTTCTTGTAACTGATTCAGTTCCTTCAGGTAACTCTGGGATGGGAGATGACACTTTGAGACCAGTAGAAGCTGGTTCTAGCAACTAAAAAATAAATTTTCTACTCATTTAAATACTCTTTTTGTTTTGATTGCTACTTCAATGATAAACCCAGATATAGCTATTATAAATGAAATAATTGATCCTGAAGTATATGAGACTCTGGAAAATTACTCTGTCTCTCTCCTGAGAAATGCTCTTGATGTAGCAACTATTGATGACCAATATTTGAGAGACATCATCACCAAATAAAATAAGATAAAGAAAAAACTACAATTAACACAAAAATTTAATAGCTTGTTAACTGAGAAAGGTTACAAGGAATTTAGAAGTGAGTTGAATAGGTTTTCTGATAAATTTTTTATGTAAAAAGTAAATTATGAAAATAGTACTAAGAAATTTGCTTTGTAGAAAAATATTAAAATGATCTGTCCATATTTCAAGAGACTATGTCTACTAATTCCAAGGACTAGAAGAAAGAGTAAATTATCTTTTGTAACCATCAATGAGACATTAACTAGTATTCCAAGGATGAAAACTAGGTTAACCAACATTGAAAAATAATTGAAATCATTACTATATGACTAAAAATACTCTGACACTCATCTGAAAGAAACTTTTGCACAGGATACTCCAAATGTACCTGAGCCAAGTTCCTCTAAAGAAAAATTAGTCCAAGAAAAACCTGTAGATATTAATGAGGTTCATTTAAGAATTGATGAAGTACCCTTTTCATCTACAACTGGGTTAAATAATGAGCTTACTGCTCAATTACAAAAATTTTGGCTGCTTCTTACACAGAAACAGGTAAGCTAAAAGTAAATTACTTCAAATCAGAGAAATTGTCCTAAACTTGACCAATATCCTACATTTGATGGTAATTCTTCCTCTGATTGGAAAAAATTCATATGCAGAATTGACAATTTTAAAATTTCTTATAAACTGCCAGATAAAGAAATTGTGTCTAAATTAATTTCTTTGTTTTCAAATGTTGCCCTGATGTGGTGTGAATCTGTTCTTTTGAATAAGAATGATTACTCTTGGGAGGATTGGAAAAAATTAATTAAAGCAAAATTTGGTGTTTCAAATTTTAGGTTAGCCCAACAAAGGCAGTTTGAGGAATCTAGATATAGCTCATCCTCTAAAGGAAAACCAATTGAGTTCCTTATGAAACTAGTGAAAATCCTGAGAGCAATGGATCCAAACATAGATTATGAATTATGGAAAGACAAGATCCTTTATAAATTGCCAATGTCTTTAAGAGACTTAATTGGTGCTATAACTGAATTTCCAAGGGAACCTTCTTCCTTTTTTAGTACTTGTAATGAAGTCCTTTTGAATAATAGGTATGAATCTGGGAAGTTCATCCCTAGACCTTCATTGGAGAGACCCTCAAATTACCAAAAAAAACTCCCAGAAAAAGTTGTTAACCTTCTTCCCCTGTTGCACCTAAAAAATATGCAAAAAACACTTGCTTTAAATGCACAAAGCTTTGGTAGAAAGGCCATGTTTGTGACAAGAAAATAAACCTTGTTGAACAAACATAGGAGCCTGCAGATGACACAGTTGCTGTCAGTGTATGCTAGTAATTAAGTATGTTATAATAGTAAATATTTAAAGTCAAACTACTTATTTTTAAATGATTTAGTGATTAAACCTCAGGGGAAGACTAATAAAATAGCTATGCTCAGTATTAACTCACAATATTTGGATTAGTGCATGCTAGTGGTGGGAAATAGGCTAATAAAATATAGTAACAGCTAATGTAAAGATAACATAAATTTATAAAGGATTTAAAATATATTTTTATTTATTAATAATTGTTTTATATTGTTTATTTGAGTTGTAGTAAGTGATTTCCAATAACCCATCAAATCCTCCCTTATACCAAAATCCACTGGAGTGCACAGACCTTCAATCCAGATGATGTCACTATTATCCCCAGCTATTACAGCACTTTGAGGGCCCATCACCTCCCCATGGAATCTAATTCAAGCAGTTTCAACAACCAGATCTCCATTAAGGACCCTCCATCACAATTAATGATATCATAAAGCCATACCATAAATAGAGAAAACAGATAAGAGCGGATACCATAAAGGAACAGGTAAAATAACTCATCCAAAGCTTATAAAATGAACCCCAAAGAATATAAAGGAGCTAAATAAACTTTCCAAACCCCCAACAACATCCCCAAGTATCCATATTAACCCAGAAATCATATCCCAACCCATAAATCAGTGAAAATCCATCAAAGGAAGCAGATTAAGTTGTCCAAACTGGTTGTGTGCATCTGAAAAAGGTGTATATGCTTGTGTAGACATTGTGAGTCCACTGAATACATTCATATGACATAAAATAAGCAGAAAAATAAAGTTTACAGGTTATTTAGAGGTTTAGACCCACTTATAGACATAAATATACATAATATAACTACATATTTCACTGAATATAAGGTTTATGTATTCATATAAGCTTATGTCTGTCTACAATTACTTAATATCATTTAAGGTAAGTATATTGTGGATCTATTAAGTTCTTAATAATTATTATAGGACTATGGATAAGCTATCTAAACTACTATAATTCATAAAATAGTGTAATCATTATATATATAAGCATTATAACCATATATATAAGTATTATAACCTTAATTTTAACTTATAAGCTTAATGCAATTAATGTTATCTTATTTTAAACATAAAAATTGATCAGTCCTGGGGATACCTAGGCTGACACTCCCTCACCCAAAAAAAACAATGAAAAAATGATGAGACATTTTAATAAAATAAGGAGTGAATAGAAAAATTAATTTTAAATTTTCTATAATACATATACTGAATTGTAACAATGTTTTTTGGTTTTAAATTTTTTCAAGAGATTTTTAAGATCAGATCTTTCATTTTCAGGAATCCACTGGTCATATTCACTTGATTTATTTTTAAACCTCAGTAGATACTCAACTCCCTTTTCTTTAGTAAGGTGTCCCTTTATAAGTATCTTTTCAATTTCTGACTTTTCAACTATTTCTTAAGTTTTCTGTTTATGCCTTCTTGATCTTCTTAGAAATAGAGCAGTATTATTAGAATGGTATGGTTTATAAGAGAAATAGAAAATACTGGACGTTTTCTATCATATGGTGAATATAATACAACTTCAACAGCATTGTTACCAACCAACCACTTTTTTACTACAAATGGTCCAATGAAATGATCCTTCAATTTAACTTTACCATTTAAATTCAAATGTAGTGTAGAAATAACAACTTCATCACCCTCTTTGAAAATTTGTTCTTTGTGGGCTTTATCCCATCTTTTCTTCTCATACTCAAATGCCTTATTTATACATTCTTGAGCATATTTTCTGCATAATTTTTGCATTTGAAGAAATGATTTTGATCCTGGATAGATATCCAGTCTTGGTAATTTATTAAGAGTTTT
Source organism: Hemileia vastatrix (assembly GCA_030280995.1). Lineage (NCBI taxonomy): Eukaryota > Fungi > Basidiomycota > Pucciniomycetes > Pucciniales > Zaghouaniaceae > Hemileia > Hemileia vastatrix. The sequence goes on along the minus strand of JASXTE010000009.1, from coordinate 26,971,703 downwards.
AGCAGGGGTATGAGGTACATAACCCAACCCTAACTCAAATGGCTTTTTTCCAGTGAAAGAATGTACTGCACTATTGTATGCAAACTCTAAACCTGGGATAAGGGTTACCCAATCATGCATGAATTTTTATTCTCTTTAAATTCAAGACCAAAAGCACAATATCTTCTTATCATATCTTCTAAATTTTGTATCATTCTTTCTGCTAGCCCATCAGTTTGTGGATGGTGTTCTGTAGAAAGTTTTAATTGACACCCTGAAACATCCATAAGTGATGTCCAGAACTCAAAAGTAAATTTTGTTCTCTGTCTGAAACTATTTCTTTGGGGAAACCAGCTATATTTAACATTTGGGTCCACCATAAAAAAGCTAAGTACTTTGCAGAAACCTCTTTGTGGGTAGGAAAATTTTTTCACATTTTTGTAAATCTATCTACAATTACCCAGCAGGAGTTTTAACTCTTATGCACTGCTATTGGCAAACCTGTTACAAAGTCCATGTTAAATATTTCCCATGGAGCTTTTGTTTTCTTAATTTGTTGTAATAAACCAGCTCTTATGCCTGTTAATATTTTATATTTTTGACAAGAATCACATGTTTCAACATATTTTTTAGCATCATCAAACATGTTAATCCACAAAGCTGTATTTTTTACTCTGGTTAATGTTTTATGGAAGTCAAAATGACCTGCTAATATATCATCATGACATATACTTAACATGAACTCCTTCATTGAAGAGGGAATTACAATTACATTGCTTAGTTTCTTCCTGTAATATATAAAACCATCCTCAATGGAAAATTTTTCTTTTTCTAATTTTTCCTTATACTTTTGTGGTAATGTTTTTATTAAAACACTCATTGAAGCATTAGATGGATCATTTAATATTTTAGTAAGTTTACACAAGTCATGATCTGAAGTGTAATTATCAAGAATTGATCTCACAAATTCATCCTCAAGATCTACAATATAAATTCCCTAAATTTTAAAAATCTCTGTTTCAGGAACATATGCAGGATTATCATCATTATTAGGTAAAGGTACTCTAGATAACAGATCTACGTTAGAGTGTAAGTTTTCTTCTCTATGAGTAATAGTCATCTGTCCTTTGTACTCTTGTACAGCTAATTGCCATCTAAACATATGTCTATTAGAAGTTTTCATGTTTAAGAGTGACTTAACTGCACTACAGTCAGTTATTAACTCAAATTTTTGGTCTTCAAGGTAATAATGTAGTTTCTCAAGAGCCCATACTACTACCAAACATTCAAGTTGGGTAGCACCATATTTCAATTCACTACTTCTTAGAGTATGTGAAATATAGCAAATTACTACTTCTGACATTTTCTCTTCAATAAGTTGTTTTTGATGCAAAGCAGAACCCAAACTAATAAAACTTGAATCAGTATACATTACAAAAGGTAATTGGAAAACTGGTAATCCCAAGATAGGAGCTGTCATCAAACATTCTTTCAACTTATCAAAAGCCTGTTGTCTTTCATTATTCAAAATGAAAGCTTCTTATTTCTTTATCAGTGTGTTCAATGGTGCAGAAATTAATTGGTAGCTCTTTATATATTTTCTATAATAACCACACATACCAAGAAAAGATTTTACATCCTTTACATTTTGAGGAATTCCAATATTCTTGATTTCAGGCCATTACAGCACTTTGAGGGCGCTCATCTCCCCATGGCATCCACTTCAAGCAGTTTCACAGGCCCAGTTACCAAGAAAACTTCTTCCTCACAAAAAAGGTACCAGTACACGTCATTATAACCCCAAATAAGAATGTCTGGTGCCCAAAGCATTGATTGTCCATGACTACAAGTAAAGAAACCAATTAAAAATAACCCATAAAGGAACCAAATAAAAGCCTTATTAAAGGATAACCATAAAAATTAAGAATGGAACCAATATAACTAATTTCCCACACAAAGAATACCATTCCCATGCCCAACCATTGACCCAATACCCAGATCCAGAAACCAGAAAAGGCGTGGTAAGTGCAGGGGGTTTTCCCATAGCCTTGAAAGGTGGTTGACAGTGCGAAGTTTGATCTTTAAGGTGTGTATATGCATTTGAGGCATGATTGAGACCTTCTGGGTGCATATCTTGAGGTAATTGATACTGTGTGCATATAATGATGTTTTATGATGTCACCATGTAATTAATACACTTATTAAGTGCAATGCACTTAATTCTTCAGTGATCAGATAAGGGATAATCACACATAAGGTAAGTTTTTAGGCCAAAATGACTAATTATGTTAATAATGCATATTAACATATGGGACTTATGCAGGCAGCATACTACCACTACAAAATAGCCAATTTTAAGTTACAAAACCTTAATATTGAAAATTCATATTTTAAGACTTTTGAATAGCCTAATATATTTTCCTGATAGGGGGAAATTGAACTGTCCAAGCGCATTTTTGATACTTGTAAAAAAATGCACATATACCCAGCTTTTAGTATGAATTTGTAGCACATTTTGCTAAAAATTCATAATAAATTACAATAAACAAGTTAAGACCACTTAATAAGTTATATTACCATAACTCTAAGTCCATAACACTTATTGGGCTTACACTATACTTAAACCTAAGTACTTAATACTTAATAAAAGTACTTCTTTGACCTTACTAAGGTGTTTTATTATATTATATTGGAGCATTAAAGGTAATTACTACAGGTATCATTTACTGTTACTTTTCCACATGTCTTAGACATGTGTTCAGCTTCTTTTGATGCTCCATTTACTCAGTCCTGGGGGAACCAAGGCTGACACTCCCTCACCCCAAACAAACAATAAAAAAATGTTAATCTTTTACAAGGGAAGTAGAAGATTATTAAAATATATGAAATATAAACACTGAAAAAACGTAACAAGGCAGACTTATTTCTGCTTGAATTTCTTCAGAAGGGTAGGAAAATTAGAGATCGCATGTTCAAAAATCCACTTATAAAATTCACTTGATTTACCCTTAAATCTCAACAAATACTCAGTACCCTTCTCCTTAGTCAGGGTTATCTTCTTGAGTATTTTTTTCAATCTCTGCTTTCTCCAAAATTTCTTCTGGCTGCTTTTTAGGCCTTCCTCTTCTCTTGGGAAATAATACAGGATTATTCAAATGGTAAGGTTTTATTAATGATATAAGAAATACAGAATGTTTCCTATCATATGGAGCATATAATATTACTTCCACAACATTGTTTCCAACCATTCTTTTTACTAAAAAAGGTCCCACAAAAGTGTCTTTTAATTTAATGGTACCCTGTATGTTAAAATGTATTGTAGAAATTAAGACCTCATCCCCTTTCTTGAATTCAGTCTCTTTATAGGACTTATCCCACCTTTTCTTTTCATCTTCAAATTCTTTATTAATGCATTCCTCAGCGTGTTTTCTACACAATTGCTGCATATGAATGAGATATTTTGTACCAGGATGTATGTCCAACCTAGGTAACTTGTTTAGCAGGTTAACAGGTGTATTTGGGACATAACCAAGCCACAACTCAAAAGGCTTCTTCTCAGTCACAGAATGTTTTGTTCTGTTATAGGCAAAGTCAAGGCCAGGAATTAAAGTTACCCAGTCATATGTGAATTTGTCACTATCTTTGTACTCTAAACCAAAGGCACAGTATCTTCTGATCATGTCATCCAGATTTTGAATCATCCTCTCAGTCAACCCATCAGTTTGGGGGTGGTGTGAAGTAGATAATTTCAATTGGCACCCTGAAACATCCATTAATGATGTCCAAAATTCAGAGGTGAATTTTGGATCTCTATCTGAGATAATGGCTTTGGGGAACCCAGCAGTATTCATTGTTTGAGTCCACCAAATTAGAGCCAAATCTTTACCAGATATTTCTTTATGGGTAGGGATGAACTTACACATTTTTTTTAGTCTGTCCACTATCACCCAACAGGAATTGAATCTTTCATTTCCTGCTATAGAAAAGCCAGTTAAAAAGTCCATGCTGATTATCTCCCATGGTGCTTTAGGCTGCTCAATCTTTTGCAACAACCCAGACTTTTTGCCTGTCAATCTTTTAGATTTCTGCCAGGAATCACATGTTTGAATGTACTTTTGAACATCTTCTTTCATGTTAATCCACCAAGCTGTGTTCTTGACTCTGGTCAATGTTTTGTGCAGATCAAAATTTTCTGCCAATATATCATCATGAAATATACTCAACATCAACTCTTTCATTGAAGGAGGTATTACAATTACATTACTCAATTGTTTTCTTTAATATATATATCAATCTTCAATGGTAAACTTACCTTTTTCCAAGGAATTTTTATACTTCTGAGGCAGTGTCTTTATCAAAGCACTCATTGAAGCATTAGAAGTGTCATTCAAAATTGTAGTAAGTTTTTATAAGTCCTTATCAGCTGCATAATTCTCCAGTATGGCCTGCATAAACTCATCCTCAAGGTCTACAATATAAATTCCAAAAATATGATTAACCTCTATGTCAGGGACATAAGCAGGGTTATCATGGTCATTGGGAAGGGGACTTCTGGACAATAGGTCCACATTAGAATGTAATTTACCTGATCTATGGGTAATAGTCATCCTTCCTCTATATTCTTGTACAGCTAGTTTCCATCTAAACATGTGCCTATTATGTGTTTTCATGTTCAGAAGAGACTTTTCTGCACTGCAATCTGTAATAAGCTCAAATTTCTGGTCCTCCAGATAATAATGTAGCTTTTCCAGGGCCCAAACCACAGCCATACATTCCAACTGAGCTTCACCATACCTTAATTCACTCTTCCTCAAGGTTCTGGATATATAACAAAATTAACACCTCATATAACTTATCATCAATTATCTGTTTTTATTGTAGAGCAGCACCCAATCCAGTCACCACGCAATATTTGGGGGGGACTTGCTAGCAAGTCCTCAACTTGAATATAGATGGAACACAGATGGAACTCAGACTGAACCTATAATGAACTGATACTGAACTTTACTTTGAACTCATATTGAGCTCTTAACCAAGAATTAATGATACTGTTCTGAAATAATATTGAGAGTTTAATGAAAAATTAATAGAAATAAAAAGTTGGGGAGCTTAAGAATCTGATAAATCCACAGTATTTTTTAATAAAACACAATTTAATTCTAATTTTGAATCTCACTTTATCAGTAAAAAGACTCAAAATCATAGTACTTATTAAAAAGTTATTACTTCTAAGCTTTCTAATGAGTTAATTAACTTTTTCAGAAAAAATATAAAATTATATATGTGGCTCTTTTTGTTGAAAACTCTTTTTAACACAGAATTTGAAGATTTGGTTTTTAATTTTAATCCATATGTCCTGATTCTTTATTTCATGTATTTTTATATTTTTTGTTCATTCAATATAATTATTTTCAATTCAGTTTAGTTATCAAAAAAATATTGAACCCTCAAATCTCTTATATTTATACTTCTAGAATACCATTAAACCACATATAACTAAACAAAAAGAATTATCAATGTGTTTTCTCAATCTCTGACTAAATGAAGTACTCTAATAAATTCCTTATACTCAACACTAATATTTGAGAAATTATTTGATTATAATTCTGTAAAAAATTATATCTCTTATAATAGTAGATTTTAATCCTGCTTTTGAAATTTTCAAATGCAATTCAATGATTAAAATCAAAAGAAAATTCATTTTTGAACTTTTATTTGTTCTGTTTATTCTTCAAATATTAAGTAGTTTTTCAATCAGCATTTAGTTAAAATAATAAATATATGAGATTCCAGAACTTTTCATGATTTATTTCATTAAAATTCTATGAAAATATTGTCAGTTGGTAAGTGATTTCATGATTTAAAAGAATTAATCACTACTCAATGAATTTTCCATATGAAAAACTGAAATTCAAACTAGGAGTAAAATTTTAAAGATAAAATACAACAAAAAAGCATAAAATTCTTTAAACTTAATATTAATGCTTAAGTTTTCTTCCATGCTATATGGTAGGATAGTTGCTATGTCCACCTTGGAATAAGCACCATAGATTTTCAAAAGTGGTCTCACGTCAAAAAATGTGGTTCAGGTCAAATTTCAAATAAATTATTGTGCAAGAACTGAACTCAATAGGTAGAAGTGGTAATTTTTCATCATTTTATTAGTTGCTCATTGAATAACTACCATATTATAACTATTATGTAAAAAAGACACAATAGGTATTTTGAGTTATACTCATATAAAAAAGCTAGTTTTAAATTGATTATATTTTAATTAAAAAAATAATGATGTATATTTTAAATGAATAGATAGAATATTTCAATTCTATGTTATTGATGAACAAATTAAGTAAAAAGTTTCAGGTTTCTTTTTTAGTCTTTGGAAAAAGGTTTTTGACAGGATTAATTCACAACTGAACATTTACACATACTTCTTAAATAGAATATATGAGTTAACAATTTATCAATCATTTATTAGAAAAATGATATTCACACTGATAGGTAAAAATTAAATTATTCTGCCATTAAATTTCTAATTCTTTAGAGTAAAATCCCTTTGAAATTTTATGTAAACAGAAGATTTTATAAATCTTCTTGTAATTTGCCTTATAAATAAGAAATACTAGAATGAATATATTTTAAAAAAATGAATTTGGATAGAGAATATTTCAACTCATCAGTACACATTTAAAACAGAAACTCAACGTTAAACTTTGAGTTTTTACAACAATATATATTTATTTGAAATATATTTATTTAAATCTTTAAAAAGATACCATTTTTACCCTATGATATTTAATATTAATTTACACATGAAAATAAAGAAAAAAATGTGAGGCTTTGAAGGATCTATATAATTTGTACTTAAAATTAACAAATTGTTTTTTGAGTTATTATGAATCTAAAAAGAAGATCTGATACTGTCACACACCACGTGACACTCGAGACAAAAGCAGCTCATTAAATCAATAATATCAAGTTCTAAATCTATACTCGAAGCGCAGAAAGAAATTCTCCATAGCAACTGCAATTCCCCTTTGTGTACTTACTATTCAACTGCGCTAGCCTAAACTCTAAATCTAAATTAGTCAATCTCTCAATAGTGTGCCTTAGTCTTAATTTCAATAAGCGACGCACAGCGCTATGATCAACGTAATAGTAAATTAGTAGTTTTCATTAAAAGTTTGTTAATTAATTAAAAGGGGTAAATTGAGCATGGACAGATATTAGCGAAGAGGGTCTAAGTGTATGTTATTAATGGTCTGTGGTATGGGAATGGTGCGATGAGAGGGAGGTCAATGCAAGGAGGAATAAAGGATATAAAAGGGTTGGGTATTTGGTTCAATATTCCTTAGAATTAAATTATAAAACGTATTTACATTTAATAGTGGTAAAATCCTTTAAACTTAAATCATTATTATTGTATCTTTCTTTATTTTTCTCAATAATCATTTCTAAATCCTAAATCTTTGATTGTTGAGTTTCCAACCCTTCGTGAGATCTTAAGAATTCCTATTAACTTTGAAACTATATTATAATTCTTCTCGAACATACCTCGAACCCGTAGCTCTTACTTTGAGTGACCTTCGAATAACTTCCTCGAATCATTCCTCTGTGCTTCGAAGAAGTTTCTAAATCCCTCATCTCACTTTCAGGAACATCCTTGACCTTGTGTGTAGGTCTTCCGTTGACAGTATAATTAAATTCTCCATAGTTCTCATTCTTTGCACTACTACGTCCTTTTAGGTGTTTTTAAAATTTTAAAATGGCACCTGTTCAACGCACTCCTCCTACAGGCGCTACTACTAGAGCTCGTTCTAGAGGCAGGCCAACAGCCACAAGGTCTGATTCCCGCACTCACTCTTTGGAACCACTCAACCTTAAGGAATGGCAACATTCAGTTCAATCTGTAGAAGACATCCCACAAGATTTTGAGGATTCTAGTGACGAAGAAGAAGGAGAGGATACAATGCACGAGGCACCATCCGCCCCTGCCAATCACCCTTCTGGCCAATCCTCAGAACCTGGACCATCTAACTCTCTGGAAGATTTCATGAGAATTTTCATGAAAACCCTTTCAAATCCAATGTCTTCAGAGGGATCTAAATTCAAAACTCCTTCTATGAAATCTCCTGACAAATTCGACGGAGATCACCCTGAAAGATTGTGACCCTTCTTGCAAACCTGCAAGCTACTGTTCCATAATGACCCTCGAACCTTTAATAGCGACCAATCAAAGGTTGTTTATGCTTCTTCATTCCTAGACGGGAAAGCAGCAAGATGGTTCGAACCTTATCTGCTCATGCTTTCTTCGACAGAAACCCACTTACTTATCAATAATTGGGAAAAGTTCAAAGACCAACTCTTTACGTTGTTTGGGGACCCTAATGAAACTGAAAATGCAGAAATTGAACTTGATTTTCTTCACATGAGTGATAACGGTAAAGCCTCTGAATATATCTCAAACTTCAGAGCACTTCAAATCGAGTAGGTTGGAATGATGCTGCCCTTAAGTATCATTTCAAGAAAGGACTTCCTTCGAGGATTTTGGATCAATTAAATCTTCACGGTCAGAAGATGACTACTTTAACGGATTTAATGGATTGAACCCTCGAACTTGACGGCGTTTATCAAGGACGACTTCAGCATCGTCGATAAGCCAACAAATCTCAAGGCCTAAACTTTAAATACGGATCTTCTTCACACCCACTACCAAATCAATCATCCTAGACTCAATCCAAACCCAATAAGGGGAAGGATAAACCTCGACCAAAAGGCTCAACTCCAGGCGATATCAGCAAAGTACTGGATCCTAAAGGGGAACTTAAAGAAGCTGAGAGGAAGAGACGGGCAGATAATGGGTTATGTATGTATTGTGGGGGTAAGCACAAGTTGGAAGACTGTGTAAAGTTGAAGGAAAGAGAAGGTACTAGTTTGAAGTCAAAAAACTAGTAGATAGTTTACTTGTGTGCAAAGAAAACTATCTTATCTCTCCCAGTGCACAGAACCTCCATGTCTTAAGGACTGGAGTTGCCTTAAACCGCTTGAGATTCATTCTTTTTAAGGAGGATATCCCCTTCAGTTGTATTATAGACTCTGGAGCTTCAATTTATTTTGTTAGTTTATCTTTTTCCGAGAAGCTTCAACTAACATTTACAGATGTTGATCAAACTTCAATCTATTTGGTCAAATCAGAGGAACCCAAATATTGGGTAAGTAAGAAAGTTTTATGGGTTTTCAACTTTCCGAACTTTCCCCCTTCGAGTGGGAATTATCAGTCTTGGACGCCCCAAGGATGGACAATACCATTCTTGGCCATGACTTTTTAACGCATTGGAATTACGAAATTGATTGGACTAGGGGATTGATCACCCCACACTCTAAGTATATTTCTGATTCTTCAATGCAGGTCAATAGGGAGTTAAACAACCCGCCTGAAAACGTCCTGCTAGAGGAGAAAACTCTGCCAGATGACTTGCAAGCATCTTATCTTTCTCTAAATGAGCAATTGGCTAACCCTTCTAGCTCGATGACTTCACTCAAAGAGGATTTAAATTGCCTCAAAGTAATCAAATTCTGCTCTCTCAATTCAGGTATCCCCTCGACAGATTCTCTCGAAGATGAAGAGGACGACCAAATAAACGTTGAAGCCATTAAATCAACTCTACCTGAAATCTACCACGATTTCCTCGATGTTTTCTCAATCCGCAAGGCCAATAAGTTACCACCTCATCGACCCTACGACCATCAAATAGAGTTAATAGGCCCAGTACCTCCGGCAGGTCCTGTCTATTCTTTGTCAAAGGACGAATCTCAAGTTCTTCAAGACTACATTGCAGAGAATGTAGCCAAAGGTTTCATCAGAGCCAGTAAATCTCCAACCGGCTCCCCTGTCCTCTTTGTAAAAAAGAAGGACAATAGTCTTAGGTTGTGTGTTGAATATAGAAAGCTCAACACAGTCACTAAGAAGAATGCATATCCTGTTCCTCCTATGTCATTACTTCTTACCCTTTTCAATGGTGCTAATTTCTTTTCTAAAATTGATCTTAGAGGCGCTTACAATCTGATTCGCATTGCAGAAGGTCATGAACCACTGACTGCAATGCGCACTAGATTTGTTAGTTTTGAATATTTAGTTATGCCTTTTGGATTGTGTAACGCACCTTCAACTTTTCAAACTTTTGTTAATGACATCTTTCAAGATGTTGTTGAACAATTTGTAGTCGTCTATTTAGATGATATTTAAATATTCTCGAAAACACTAGATGAACATATTCAGCATGTTCGACAGGTCCTAAATCGACTTCGAGATCATGGTCTCTATGCCAAGCATAATAAATGCAAATTCCACCTCAAATCAATTGATTATTTGGGTTTTACGTTGTCCACTGACGGTTTAGTTATGTATGACAAAAAAGTCCAGAAAATCCTGGAATGGCCTGAGCCCAAAACCATTAAATCACTCCAAGGATTTTTGGGTTTTGCAAACTTCTATAGAAGATTTATTAAAGATTACTCTAAAACTATTTCCAATCTTACTTCTCTTCTTAGAAAAGACATTCCTTTTGTTTTTACTTCTACAGCACAAAAGAAATTTGAAGCACTAAAAACAGCGTTCACCACAGCCCCAATTCTTCAACATTTTGATCCTTCTGCTTCGACAACAGTTGAGACAGATGCGAGAGATTATGCTATTGCAGGGGTCATCTCTCAATTAAATCCTGAAACAAATTTGTTTCATCCTGTTGCTTTTGAGTCACGCAAACTCATAGCCGCAGAATTAAATTATGAAATTCATGACAAAGAGCTTTTAGCCATAATCCATTGTCTTAAAAAATGGTGTTCTTTTCTTCTCAGCCTAGATAGTCCTTTTCAAATTTTAACAGATCATAATGCTTTAAAATACTTCATGTCTTCCAAAGTGTTAACCAGGCGTCAAGCCAGGTGGGCTGGATTTTTGTCTGAATTTCCCTTCTCTATTTCCTATCGCCCAGGTAAGAACTGCATTGTCCCAGATATCTTGTCACGTCGGGGGGACACATTTGCTGACAAGAACCCAGCAAATGTGCAATCAATTTTCAACGAATCAATGTTAACGACTCATCAACTTAATTCGATGACAATTCAATCTTTTCGAAATCCACTATCCAACATCCTTGAAGCTCAGTCGAAGGACAATTATTGTTTAGGGTTAAAAGACAAAATACTCTTGAAGAAAGGGGCCAAAAGATTTAGTATTGAATCAGGTCTATTAGTCTTCGAAGGTAGAGTAGTCATACCCGACAACAATGAGATAAAATTATGGATTTTCAACAGTCAACATGATTCTCCATTAGCTGGTCATTTTGGGGTTGATAAAACCTACCAGTTAATAGCAAGGGATTTCTTCTGGCCAGGTATGACCAGGGAAATCAAGGCCTATATAAAAGCTTGTTACAAATGTAATAGGAATAAGGCTCCCCGTCACCGGAAGCATGGGTTGCTTCAACCACTTCCTATTCCCTCTAAACCTTGGGAATCTTTATCGATGGATTTCATTTCTCAACTTCCTATTTCTAATGATTTTGATGCTATATTAGTAATAGTAGATAGATTTTCAAAAATGTCTATTTTCATTAAAACCACTACTACTGCTACAGCAGAAGATTTGTCAAAATTGTTTCTAGAATATGTATTTTCCAAACAGGGCTTACCAAATGATATTATTTCAGATAGAGGCTCATTGTTTGTATCCACATTCTGGACCCAACTGTGTCGACAACTCAATATCACGAGGAACCTCTCCATGGCCTATCACCCTGAAACTGACGGTCAAACAGAAAGAGTTAACCAAATCCTCGAACAATAACTTCGAATGTATGTCAGTTACCAACAAGACGATTGGACCACATGGCTACCACTGGCCGAATTTGCTTATAATAACTCGACTCATTCTTCGACACGACAATCTCCCTTCAAAACCATTTATGGACAACATCCTCGATTCAACTCAATCCATGTAGGAACTAATCATCCTGCGGAACATTATCTTCGAACTATATCACGACTCCAAGAAGAACTTAAAACAAATTTGGAATTAGCGATTCGAAGATACAAGGAACAGGCCAACAAACATCGACAATCTGCTCCTTCCTTTAAACCAGGCGACAAAGTATGGCTCGACGCACGAAACATTCGAACAACACGACCATCAAAGAAACTTGCTGAAAAGCGCTTGGGACCATTTGAAATCAACTCTGAAGTCTCTAAAACTGCATTTTGACTCAAGTTACCTCCTAAATGGCAGGCGATTCACCCTGTTTTCCATGTATCTCTCCTGGAACTGGCTCGAGAAATATACCCGGGCAAGAACCAACCCCCTCCAGAACCGGTCGAAGTAGAAGATCATCTAGAGTGGGAAGTAAGTCGTATCCTTGTACCAAGAATGCGCAAGGGGAAACTTCAATACCTTGTAGAATGGGAAGGCTTCCTCGATGACTCAGACAAAACATCCTGGGAACCAGCCATCAATGTTTCTAACGCCCCTGAACTTCTAAAATCTTTTCATTTGAAATATCCTTTAAAACCAAAACCTTAAAATTTCTTTTATTTTAAATTTTCTTTTCTTTTTTTTTATTTTCTTTCTTTTTTCTCTTTCTCTTAAAATCTAAAACACCTCTTAAATTCCTTAGCCTTGTTTTCTTTTTTTTTCTGTTCTTTTTCTTTCTTCTCCTTCTATAAAATTTTCTCCAAAACCAACTAAAATTAAAATCAAAATTAAAAATAAAAAATAAAAATAAAAATAAAAATAAAAAAATAAAAAATAAATAAATAAATAAATAAATGGAATAAACATAAATAATAAAATAAAATAAAAAACTTTTAAATCTCTCTAAATGTTTTTTTCTCTTCTCTTTTTCAATTCTCTAAATACATTCTTTTCTTAAATTTAAAATTCTCTTTAAAATTTTCTTTTCAAAAATTTATTCTCTCTTTAAACTTTCTTTCCTTCAAACCATCAGAATCTTGTACGAATAATGACACGACCATTTCCTCGAAATTAATTTCAACCTCTAAATCTCTTTATAAAATTCTTCAAACAAATGATTCTTCTTTTTCAAATTCTCTTTAAATTTTAATTCTGTTTTTTCTCTCTTTTCAACTATCTAAAATTCCTAAAACATCAATAAACAACTTTTCGCAAATAACAAATTCTTCTTTCATTAAATTCTCATTTCAACAAACTCATCTCAATCACCAACCATTTTTTTTCTTCTTTCTCTCTTCTCTTACATAAATTTTTCTTTTAAACTTAAACTTCCTTCAATTAATAACTTCTTTCTTTTTCTTTCTTTATTTAAATTTCTTATTTCAAATTCTAAAGAAAAATTTTATTTAAAACTTTTTTTCTCTCTCTCCCAAATCTTATAAAAATAATATTCACCTTAAACACAATAAAATAATACAAAAAATAAAACTAAAGACATTTCTACTTTTCTACTTCTTTACATCTCTCCCTTTCATTTCAAATTTTTCTCTTTTAATTTTTCTCGAACCAATCTTTTCATCTTCTCCAAAATTACCCTTATCTCCTTCCTGCATTTCTCAAATACCTCCTCCTCTCCTACTAGAACCACCTCTCCAATCTCCAACAGTTCCTCTACCACGTCAAAGGAAGCAGCGTCGATAATTGTATCGACCTCCCCACACAACTCTTCTGCAAACCTAACTCGTCGACCCTGACGAGGCTTCTTCGACCACACCTGGTCCAGCGTTTCCTCAGGTTCTTTGATTCCACCCGTGACAGGAGGGTTTGCCTCAGTTGGCAAAAGCGACGCAGGTTCCCCAATTGGGTCTTCTTCAATGGCATTCAATGTCTAAACAAGAACTCATCAGTAACCTCATCCCTAAAAAAAAAACAACAAATAAAACTTACTTCGAAGATGGGGTCAGGTTCTAAGAACAACCTTGGAGCCACCTCTACCTCTGCTTACTCTCTCCTCCTCGTCATCTGCAATGACCACCCATTGTTTTTTGGGTGTCCACCCTGGAACAGGGACTTCATCCTCATCTTCCTCCACCAATTTGTTGATCTCTTCTTTGACACCCCGTTTGGAACTTGTGGCCTGGGTTACCCAGGTTGTGATCTCTTATTAAGTTCCTTATCGTTCTCCCCCACCGATTGATCGTCTCCAACCGAGACATCCCAAATGTCTTTGACCATCTCTTTTGTTTTAGGGATCACCCAAAACTTAGTCTTGGTGAATCGTCGTTCAATCTCTGCATTCTTTGTCAATGCATTGCATGCCACTCGTCGCCAACGGCAAAACTCGCATTTCTGGCGAGGGCCTTGAGTCGCCGTACTTTGGACACAAAAGTATTCAATCACTTCACAAGCCGTGCAAGCCTGGGAAAACTGTTGCGTAACCATTCCCCCATCCGCTTTAGGGTGTGGAGGCATAGGAGTTGGGGTAGGACAGTTCATTATATAATAAGGAAAGAAATAAACAAGAAAAGTTATATATAAAGGAAAGGGAAACTAGTGTGAGAAGATGGCTCAAGCTCAACGGAGCTCGCGATTCTTATACCTGGGCATCTGTCACGTGCCACGTGACACTCGAGGCAAAAGCAGCTCATTAAATCAATAATATCGAGTTCTAAATCTATACTCGAAGCGCAGAAAGCAATTCTCCATAGCAACTGCAATTCCCCTTTGTGTACTTACTATTCAACTGCGCTAGCCTAAACTCTAAATCTAAATTAGTCAATCTCTCAATAGTGTGCCTTAGTCTTAATTTCAATAAGCGACGCACAGCGCTATGATCAATGTAATAGTACATTAGTAGTTTTCATTAAAAGTTTGTTAATTAATTAAAAGGGATAAATTGAGCATGGAAGGATATTAGCGAAGAGGGTCTAAGTGTATGTTATTAATGGTCTGTGGTATGGGAATGGTGCGATGAGAGGGAGTTCAATGCGAGGAGGAATAAAGGATATAAAAGGGTTGGGTATTTGGTTCAATATTCCTTAGAATTAAATTATAAAACGTATTTACATTTAATAGTGGTAAAATCCTTTAAAGTTAAATCATTATTATTGTATCTTTCTTTATTTTTCTCAATAATCATTTCTAAATCCTAAATCTTTGATTGTTGAGTTTCCAACCCTTCGTGAGATCTTAAGAATTCCTATTACCTTTGAAACTATATTATAATTCTTCTCGAACATACCTCGAACCCGTAGCTCTTACTTTGAGTAACCTTCGAATCACTTCCTTGAATCATTCCTCTGTGCTTCGAAGTAGTTTCTAAATCCCTCATCTCACTTTCAGGAACATCCTTGACCTTGTGCGTAGGTCGTCCGGTGACAGATACCTTTTTTATATTTTATAGTTGTATTAAAATATTTTTTAGTTATCTTCTTAATCTTTAATGAAAAAAAAGAATAATTTCATAATATTAGAAAATCAACATCCAAATATTTTTAATAAAAAATTTCTCCAAAATGATTCATCATTTGTATTTGTTTCCAGAAATTTAAAGTATTTAATATAAATCATTTTGAGATAATAATATATTTATGTTTACATTTAAATATATTTGAAAAAAATTTTAAAAAATTATAAATTTTCTGACAGTTTTACTTAGCTTGAACCACAGTCCAAAACAGGATCTCATTGTGAGTTCAATCTAAGTTCCACCAAAATTAAGATATATTATTTTTGGAAAATGTAGATAGTCATTGAAATGAAAAAACTTTTGTAAAAAAAGGACTCAAAAAGTTATTTCTTTTATTTAATAGAATATAGAAAAAGATATTGAGGAAGCTAAAATTCTCATTTTATTAAATTTTTGGTTATCATGACTAATTATTATTTCATGTACAGTAATCATAGAATATAAAATAAAGCAAAAGGTTTACTATATAAATCAATTTGTTTCATTTTAAATATTTATTTAAATTTTATTTTTAAATTTAAAAATGTTATACATCTCACTAAAGTTTTTCCGAACTAAATTAAAAGCTCTATACATTCATCTAATAAAAGAAAAAAATTGCATTAGCTCAAAATTTAAATATAGATTTTCTACTTTTTCCAACTTGACTCAAAAGTATACCCATTTTATTGGTTTTCTATCGCATTTTAATTCTTAATAAACATTCTGTAAAAGACTTTGTAAAAAATCAAAATATTATTTAATGGCTAGTTTTTACACTCCTGTAGATTAAGTCTCAATTTTTGGTATGTATTACAAACGTTGAATAAACCAATAGCTTGTATGTGTTAAGGGGTATGAATAGTGATAAACCACTTTTACATGTTGTTTTTGATTGTGGAAAATGAGTGCTTAAATCAGACAGGGTGAGCTCTGTTCTTTGGCCAAAAGATAGAGTCCACAGTCAGTTTTTTTCCACCTCGGTTCACATCCTTTTGAGCTCTATACATTCCTTTCTCTGCCTTTGTACTCCTTGTGACTTCATTCCCATATCTCTTCTTTTTGATAAACATCCCAAGGCATTTACTGTAGTATTGAACATTCATGAGTAAGTTTCCATACTCCTCACCACTCCCCTCCCCTCCTCTTTTACTTTTTACCCGACAACACTACTCTTGCTTCCCTCCTCATCTATACTAACCCCTTTCTCACTCCTCCCTACCCCACCCCACCCATTTCACCTCCCACCTTGACCTTTCCTTTTCACCCTTTAGCCCACCAAGCCCTTTTTAAAATATCCTAAACATCTCGCTTCCAAATCCAACCTTCTTCTTCCCCATCCAAACCATTTAACCTTAAAATCATCTTGATCCTTTTTCTGCTCACCCAACCTCTTTGGCTTGTCAATTCACCCCTTTTTTCTATATAGAGGAAGAGGGGTGAGAAGGAGATCAGCTAATGTTATTCATAAAGATATGAGATATATAAGGGTGAATAAGGGATCAAAAGGGGTGATATGTGTAACAAATCGATTTAGGTGAGGTGAGGTGGTAGGGAGAGGGGTGGTGAGGGGAGAGGACTAGGGAGAGTAGTACTAAATTTAAGAGAGTGAGAGAATGTGTGAGGGGAATCATATGTGAAGCACAAAAGAGGGGAGGGAAGTATTAGGAAGGATAATTTTTAAAGAGAATAAATAATATACATATATGATAAATTATAGAGATTTGAAAGTGAAATGGCACAAAATGAAAAAAACTTATAAATATTGTGAAAAACCTTTTAGCCATATATTTTATTCTTTTTGAAAAATGACATGTATTTTTTTCTATAATGAAGGTAATGGTAAATTATTTTTTTGAAAAAATAGTGACAATAAAATATTTTTAAATCTAAAGCTATGGTATAAATATTAATTTTTTGAATTGTACAATTAAATAAATTATTTTTACCATCAATTTTGAGCTTTATGTAGCTTCTACTTATACTTTAAAGCTTGAGAAATACTTAGAATATATATTTGTACAATGAGAGCAAATATATACTTCAGGAAATTTTTACTAATAAAATTTTGATGAAAAGTATCATTTTAATAATTTTTTTTCTTGAATAACTTTTTATAGTATTGGGATATTCCTTTATAAATTGATTAGTAAAAAATCTTGTAAAAGAATGCAAAGGGGATTTAGTTCAATTTATACAACAATTTTTATATTTAAAAAAAACAAAAAACATGATTTTTCACAATCTTATTGATGTTCCCACTTTTTTTTGGTAGTGGGGTTCACTTGCTTCAATATTCCTACAAAAATTCTAGTAAGTCAAGCATCAAGATTTATTTTTCTAATGATCAACTGTGCTTCACTAAATTTTTGAATTAATTTCAAGTTGTGTTCAAATTAAAATCAATATTTCCTCATGTTTTTTTCAACACCACCTCAATGTGTGCTCAATTAGATATGAATTTGGGTTCAAGGTTGCAGATTTGCTAGCAAGTCCACCTCCCATATTGCATGGTGTTTATCAATAGCTCAATGTGTGTTCAATCTGTGGTGAGTTTGGGTCCAAGGTTGCGGACTCACTAGCACATCCACCCCCCATATTGTGTGGTGAGTAAAACTTGCATTTGTATACAAGATAAATGGAAGGCTGAAATCTGGTAGACCCAGTATAGGTGCTGAAATTAGACATTCTTTCAGTCTATTAAAATCATGCTTCCTCTCATTGTTCCAAATGAAAGCTTCATCTTTTCTTATCAATTTTGTTAAAGGATCTGCAATTGATTGGTAGTTTTTAATGTATTGTCTGTAATACCCACACATACCCAAGAAGCTTTTGACATCCTCAACATTTTTAGGAATATCAATGTTCTTGATTTCTGCTACTTTATTCTGGTCAATACAAATTTTTAGTTCAGACACAACATGTCCCAGTACTTTCAGTGAATGAAATATAAACTTGAACTTCTTCAAAGAAATTATCATATTGATCTCATCCATCATCTGAAATAATCTCTGAAAGTGACACATATGTTCATCATATGACTTTGAAAAAACAATAATATCATCAATGTACACCAAAAGCCATCCTTCTACCATTTCATTATGGAATACATGGTCCATAAGCTTCTGAAATACAGAGGGAGCATTTTTTGGTCCAAAAGGCATTCTGAAATATTTATATATCCCCATATGGGTAGTTATTAACAAGAAATTCTGAGAATCTTGTTCTACTGGAATTTGATGGTAACCTTTATTTCCATCTAGACATGATAAATATTTGGCACATTACAATGTGGCATGTATGGAGGCTATCCTTTGTAAGGGGTAAATATCATCCACTGTGAATGTATATAAAGCTCTATAATCACCATATAGTCTTGCTTTATCCTTTTCATAGGAAATCAGCACAGGTGAAATCACACAATGTTTTGGTGTGGTGTCAACTTTCTCAACAATACCCATCTGCAGTAACATTTTTATGTTATCCTCAATATATTTTCTTTTAGATGGAGAGGCAGGGTAAGGTTTTTCTTCAGGCTCCCTGGAATATCATCAAGGTCACGGCTCAATGAAATTTTCATCTCATGATCTGCTACCAATCCCAATTCATGTGAGTCATGAGAAAAAGACATTGAATAAGACTGTATCAAGTCCAAAATCAGCTGTTTCTCATTCTGAGACAGTTAGGGACTGAAAGAAGCATTGGAAATTTCTTTCTCCAACTCAAGGGTTCAGAAGTATTCCTTCCCTTTCTCCATTGTTCACTTTTGTTTTCAATGGAAAGGATAGAATTTTCAGAACTTATCTTGAATTTCCTCCTCCCATTTACTCCAATTGTGAAGCAATTATTTGCAGGATCCAGTTTTACTCCAAACCTGGTCAATATTTCATTACAAATTATGAAACAATCACTGCAATCATCATTGTCCATTACCCCAAACTCACACACTGCTCTGACATATCCTTTATTGTATTTAAAGAATACAGACGTAGTGTATTTGCCTATAGGACATAGGACATAACCGCAACCTCTCCAATTCTTAGATTGTACTGGCTCTAGTTTGTCTAAGTACTTACTATCTAGTCTCTGCAAGGTATTAACAGATACTACACTCATATCAGCCCCTGTATCCAATACAACATGTATTTACTTGCCACATATTATAACAGGTGCCCTTATAGGAGTTACTTTGTAAGGATGTTGACTCACATCTTTTATTATTTCAGCTTACTCCATGGAAGTTAAAGATGGGTCCATGGAGGTCATAGCATGATCCAAGAGCATAATGTCTTGTTCCAATACATATACCTCATTTTCAACATCACTGTAAGAAATGTTACTTTTTAAATCTGTCACCAGACGACCTACGCACAAGATCGAGGATGTTCCTGAAAGTGAGATGAGGGATTTAGAAACTTCTTCGAAGCACAGAGGAATGATTCGAGGAAATGATTCGAAGGTCACTCGAAGTAATAGCTACAGGTTCGATGTTCGTTCGAGAAGAATTATAGACTAGTTTCAGAGGTAATAGTAATTCTTAAAATCTCACGAAGGGTTGGAAACTCAATAATCAAAGATTTAGGATTTAGAAATGAATATTGAGAAAATAAGAGAAAGATACAATAACAATGATTTTAACTTTAAAGATTTACCACTATTAATGTAAATACGATTTTATAATTTAATTCTAAGGAATATTGAACCAAATACCCCACCCCTTTTATATCCTTTGTTCCTCCTCGCATTGACCTCCCTTCCATCGCACCATTACTAACATACACTTAGACCCTCTTCGCTAAGTATCCGTCCATGCTCAATTTACCCCTTTTTAATTAATTAACAAAACTTTAATGAAAACTACTACTGTACTATTTCGTTGAACCTAGCGCTGTGTGTCGCTTATTGAAAAGGACTAAGGCACCCTATTGGGAGATTAACTAATTTAGATTTAGAGTTTTGGCTAGCGCAGTTAAATAGTAAGTACACAAAGGAAATCGCAGTTGCTATGGAGAATTGCTTTCTGCGCTTCAGGTATAGATTTAGGACTCGATGTTATTAATTTAATGAGCTGATTTCGCCTCGAGTGTCACGTGGCGCATGACAGATGCCCGGGTATAAAAAATTGCAAACTCCGTTGAGCTTGAGCCATCTTCCCACACTAGTTTCCCCTTTTCTAATAACTTTTTTCCCTCACTTCTTAATTACTCTTTTTAATAATGAACTGCCCCACTCCCACACCTACGCCTCCACACCCTAAAGCGGATGGGGGAATGATCACATGACAGTTTTTGCAGACTTGCACGGCTTGTGAAAGCATGGAGTATTTCTGTGTCGAAAGTATGGCGACTCGAGGCCCTCGCCAGAAATGCGAGTTTTGCCGTTGGAGACAAGTGGCGTGCAATGCGTTGACAAAGAACGCAGAGATCGAAAAGCGATTTACCAAGACTAAGTTTTGGGTAATTCCTAAAACCAAAGAGGTGGTCGAAGACATTTGGGATGTCTCGATTGAAGATGAACAATCGGTGGGGGAAAATGATAAGGAATTAAACAATGAGATCTCAACCTGGGTAACCCAGGCCACGAGTTCGAAGCGAGGTGTCGAGGAAGAGGTCGACGAGTTGGTGGAGGAAGATGAAGATGAAGTCCCTGTTCCAGGGCGGGCACCCAAGAAACGACGAGGAAGAGAGAGAGGTAAAGGTCGAAGTGGCGCCAAGGTTATTTTTAGAGCCTGACCCCATCTTCAAGGTAAGTTTTAATTGTTTATTTTAAGGATGAAGTTACTGATGAGTTTTTGTTTTAGACATCGAATAACCTTGAAGAGCCGATTGAGGAGCCTGCGCCGATTTACCAACTGAGGCAAACCCTCCGGCCACGGAAGTAGTTGAAGAGCCCGAAGACACCCTGGACCAGGTGTGGTCGAGGAAACCTCGTCAAGGTCGACGAGTAAGGTTCGCGGAAGAACTATGTGGGGAGGTCGACACAATTATCGACGCTGCTTCCTTCGACGTGGCAGAGGAGCTCTTGGAGATGGGAGAGGTGGTTCCGGTAGGAGAGGAGGAGGTATTTGAGAAATGCAGGAAGGAGATAAGGGTAGTTTTGCAAAAAATGAAAAGATTGGTTCGAGAGAAATTAAAAGAAAAAATTTGAAATGAAAAGGAGATGTAAAGAATTAGAAAAAAAAATGTATTTTAGTTTTATTTTATTTTATTTTATTTTTTTTTTTTTATTGTAGGTGGATATTATTAATTTTATAAGATTTGAGAGAGAGAGAAAAAGAAAAAAAAGAAGTTTTAAAATAAAAATTTTAGAATTTGAAAGAAGAAATTTTAAGAAAGAAAAAAGGTTGTTTAATTGAAGGAAGTTTTAATGTTTTTAAAAGGAAATTTTTATGTAAGAAAAGAAAGAGAACAAAAAAAGAAACGGTTTTGTGATTGAGATGAGTTTGTTAAATTGAGGATTTTAATGAAAGAAAAATATATGTTTTTTTTTTTTTTTTTTTTAAGATATTTTAGTTTGAAAAGAGCGTAAGAAGAAAGAAAAGAAAAAAACAGAATTTAGAATTTAAGAGAATTTGAAAAGAAGAATTATTTGTTTCGAAGAATTATTATAGGGATATTTAGAGGTTGAAGTTAAGTTCGAGGAAATGGTCGTGTCGTACAAGATTTGATGATTCGAAGGAAAGAAAGTTTTTAAAAGAGAGAATAAATTTGTGGAAGAGAAATTTTTGAAGAGAATTTTAAATTTAAGAAAAGATTGTATTTAAAGAATTGAAAAAGAAAAGAAAGAAAATATTTAGAGAGATTTAAGAGTTTTTTATTTTATTTTATTATTTATCACTACGCAATATAGGGGGTGGACTTGCTAGCAAGTCCTCAACCTGAACTCAGATGGAACTCAGATGGAACTCAGACTGAACTCATACTGAACCCATACTGAACTCTACTTGAACACCCACCTAAAACTGTTCTGCTGAGTGGTGTTCATCCCTGATTGTATGGTTCCTTTATCAATAGCTCAATGTGTGTTCAATCTATGGTGAGTTTGGGTCCAAGGTTGCGGACTTGCTAGCAAGTCCGCCCCCCATATTGTGTGGTGTATGTTTATTCTATTTATTTTATTATTTATATTTATTCTATTTATTTTATTTTATTTTATTTTATTTTATTTTAATTTTAATTTTGATTTTATTTTTAGTTGGTTTTGGAGGAAATTTTATAGAAGGAAAAGAAAGAAAAAAGAAGAGAGAAAAAGAAAACAAGGCTAAGAAATTTAAGAGGTGTTTTAGATTTTAAGGAAAGAAAGAAAAAGAAAAGAAAATTTTAAATAAAGAAATTTTAAGGTTTTGGTTTTAAAGGATATTTCAAATGAAAAGATTTTAGGAGTTCAGGAGCGTTAGAAACATTGATGGCTGGTTCCCAGGATGTTTTGTCTGAGTCATTGAGGAAGCCTTCCCATTCCACGAGGTATTGAAGTTTCCCCTTGCGTATTCTTGAATCAAGGATAGGACTTACTTCCCACTCTAGATAATCTTCTACTTCGACCGGTTCTGGAGGGGGTTGGTTCTTGCCCAGGTATATTTCTCGAGCCAGTTCCAGGAGAGATACATGGAAAACAGGGTGAATCGCCTGCCATTTAGGAGGTAACTTGAGTCGAAATGCAGTTTTAGAGACTTCACAGTCGATTTCGAATGGTCCCAAGCGCTTTTCAGCCAGTTTCTTTGATGGTCTTGTTGTTCGAATGTTTTGTGCGTTGAGCCATACTTTGTCGCCTGGTTTAAAGGAAGGAGCAGATTTTTGATGTTTGTCGGACTGTTCCTTGTATCTTCGAATCGCTGATTCCAAATTTGTTTTAAGTTCTTCTTGGAGTCGTGATATAGTTCGAAGATAATGTTCCGCAGGTTGATTAGTTCCTACATGGATTGAGTTGAATCGAGGATGTCGTCCATAAATGGTTTCGAAGGGAGATTTTCATGTCAAAGAATGAGTCGAGTTATTATAAGCAAATTCGGCCAATGGTAACCATGTGGTCCAATCGTCTTGTTGGTAACTGACATACATTCAAAGATATTGTTCAAGGATTTGGTTAACTCTTTCTGTTTGACCATCGGTTTCAGGGTGATAGGCCGTGGAGAGATTCCTCGTGATATTGAGTTGTCGACACAGTTGGGTCCAGAATGTGGATACAAACAATGAGCCTCTATCTGAAATAATATCATTCGGTAAGCCGTGTTTAGAAAATACATATTCTAGAAACAATTTTGACAAATCTTCTGCTGTAGCAGTAGTAGTGGTTTTAATAAAAATAGACATTTTTGAAAATCTATCTACTATTACTAATATAGCATCAAAATCATTAGAAATAGGAAGTTGAGAAATGAAATCCATCGATAAAGATTCCCAAGGTTTAGAGGGAATAGGAAGTGGTTGAAGCAACCCATGCTTCCGGTGACGGGGAGCCTTATTCCTATTACATTTGTAACAAGCTTTTATATAGGCCTTGATTTCCCTGGTCATACCTGGCCAGAAGAAATCCCTTGCTATTAACTGGTAGGTTTTATCAACCCCAAAATGACCAGCTAATGGAGAATCATGTTGACTGTTGAAAATCCATAATTTTATCTCATTGTTGTCGGGTATGACTACTCTACCTTTGAAGACTAATAGACCTGATTCAATACTAAATCTTTTGGCCCCTTGCTTCAAGAGTATTTTGTCTTTTAACCCTAAACAATAATCGTCCTTTGACTGAGCTTCGAGGATGTTGGATAGTGGATTTCAAAAAGATTGAATTGTCATCGAATTAAGTTGATGAGTCGTTAACATTGATTCGTTGAAGATTGATTGCACATTTGCTGGGTTCTTGTCAGCAAATGCGTCCCCCCGCTGTGGGTAAACATTGTCCCGACGTGAGAAGATATCTGGGACAATGCAGTTTTTTCCTGGGCGATAGGAAATAGAGAAAGAAAATTCAGACAAAAATTCAGCCCACCTGGCTTGACGCCTGGTTAGCACTTTAGAGGACATGAAGTATTTCAAAGCATTATGATCTGTTAAAATTTGAAAAGGACTATCTAGGCTGAGAAGAAAAGAACACCATTTTTTAAGACAATGGATAATAGATAAAAGCTCTTTGTCATGAATTTCATAATTTAATTCTGCGGCTATGAGTTTGCGTGACTCAAAAGCAACAGGATGAAACAAATTTGTTTCAGGATTTAATTGGGAGATGACCCCTGCAATAGCATAATCGCTCGCATCTGTCTCAACTATTGTCAAGGCAGAAGGATCAAAATGTCAAAGAATTGGGGCTGTGGTGAACGCCGTTTTTAGTGCTTCGAATTCCTTTTGTGCTGTAGAAGTAAAAACAAAAGGAATATCTTTTCTAAGAAGAGAAGTAAGATTGGAAATAGTTTTAGAGTAATCTTTAATAAATCTTCTATGGAAGTTTGCAAAACCCAAAAATCCTTGGAGTGATTTAATGTTTTTGGGCTCAGGCCATTCCAGGATTTTCTGGACTTTTTTGTCATCCATGACTAAACTGTCAGTGGACAACGTAAAACCCAAGAAATCAATTGATTTGAGGTGGAATTTGCATTTATTATGCTTGGCGTAGAGACCATGATCTCGAAGACAATTTAGGACCTGTCGAACATGATGAATATCTTCATCCAGTGTTTTCGAGAATATTAAAATATCATCTAAATAGACGACTACAAATTGTTCAACAACATCTTGAAAGATATCATTAAAAAAAGTTTGAAAAGTTGAAGGTGCATTACATAATCCAAAAGGCATAACTAGATATTCAAAACTACCAAATCTAGTGCGCATTGCAATCAGTGGTTCATGACCTTCCGCAATGCGAATAAGATTGTAAGCGCCTCTAAGATCAATTTTAGAAAAGAAATTAGCACCATTGAAAAGGGTAAGAAGTAATGAAATAGGAGGAACAGGATATGCATTCTTCTTTGTGACTGTGTTGAGCTTTCTATAGTCAACACACAACCTAAGACTACCGTCCTTCTTTTTTACAAAAAGGACAGGGGAGCCGGTTGGAGATTTACTGGCTCTGATGAAACCTTTGGCTACATTCTCTGCAATGTAGTCTCGAAGAACTTGAGATTTGTCCTTCGATAAAGAATAGATAGGACCTGCCGGAGGTACTGGGCCTATTAACTCTATTTGATGATTGTAGGGTCGATGAGGTGGTAACGTATCGGCCTTACAGATTGAGAAAACATCGAGGAAATCATGGTAGATTTTGGGTAGAGTTGATTTAATGGCTTCAACGTTGATTTAGTCGTCCTCTTCATCTTCGAGAGAATCTGTCAAGGGGATACCTGTATTGAGAGAGCAGAATTCGATTACTTCAAGGCAATTTAAATCCTCTTCCAGTGAAGTCATCGAGCTAGAAGGGTTAGCCAATTGCTCATTTAGAGAAGGATCAGATGCTTGCAAGTCATCTGGCAGAGACTTGTCCTCTAGCAGGACGTTGTCAGGCGGGTTGTTTAACTCCCTATTGACCTGCATTGAAGAATCAGAATTATACTTAGAGCGTGGGGTGATCCATCCCCTAGTCCAATCAATTTCGGGATTCCAATGCGTTAAAAAGTCATGGCCAAGAATGGTATCGTCCATCCTTGGGGCGTCCAAGACTGATAATTCCCACTCGAAGGGGGGAAAGTTCGGAAAGTTGAAAACCCATAAAACTTTCTTACTTACCCAATATTTGGGTTCCTCTGATTTGACCAAATAGATTGGAGTTCGATCGATATCTGTAAATGTTAGTTGAAGCTTCTCGGCAAAAGATAAACTAACAAAAGAAATTGAAGCTCCAGAGTCTATAAGACAACTGAAGGGGATATCCTCCTTAAAAAGAATAAATCTCAAGCGGTTTAAGGCAACTCCAGTCCTTAAGACATGGAGGTTCTGTGAACTGGGAGAGATAAGATAGTTTGCTTTGCACACAAGTAAACTATCTACTAGTTTTTTGACTTCGAACTAGTACCTTCTCTTTCCTTCAACTTTACACAGTCTTCCAACTTGTGCTTACCCCCACAATACATACATAACCCATTATCTGCCCGTCTCTTCCTCTCAGCTTCTTTAAGTTCCCCTTTAGGATCCAGTACTTTGCTGATATCACCTGGGGTCGAGCCTTTTGGTCGATGTTTATCCTTTCCCTTATTGGGTTTGGATTGAGTCGAGGAGGATTGATTTGGTCGTGGGTGTGAAGAAGGTCCCGATTTAAAATTTAGGCCTTGAGATTTGTTGGCTTATCGACGATGCTGAAGTCGTCCTTGATAAACGCCGTCAAGTTGGAGGGTTCGATCCATTAAATCCGTTAAAGTAGTCATCTTCTGACCGTGAAGATTTAATTGATCTAGAATCCTCGAAGGAAGTCCTTTCTTGAAATGATACTTAAGGGCAGCATCATTCCAACCTACTCGAGTTTGAAGTGCTCTGAAGTTTGAGATATATTCAGAGGCTTTACCATTATCACTCATGCTAAGAAAATCAAGTTCAATTTCGGAGTTGTCTGTTTCATTAGGGTCCCCAAACAACGTAAAAAGTAGGTCTTCAAACTTTTCCCAATTATTGATAAGTAAGTGGGTTTCTGTCGAAGAAAGCATGAGCAGATAAGGTTTGAACCATCTTGCTGCTTTCCCGGCTAGGAATGAGGAAGCGTAAACAACCTTTGATCAGTCGCTGTTAAAGGTTCGAGGGTCATTATGGAACAGTAGCTTGCAGGTTTGCAAGAAGGGTCGCAATCTGTCGGGGTGATCTCCATCGAATTTGTCAGGAGATTTCATAGAAGGAGTTTTGAACTTAGATCCCTCTGAAGACGTTGGATTTGAGAGGGTTTTTATGAAAAGTCTCATGAAATCTTCCAGAGAGTTAGATGGTCCAGGTTCTGAGGATTGGCCAGAAGGGTGATTGGCAGGGGCGGATGGTGCCTCGTGCATTGTATCCTCTCCTTCTTCTTCGTCACTAGAATCCTCAAAATCTTGTGGGATGTCTTCTACAGATTTAACTGAATGTTGCCGTTCCCTAAGGTCGAGTGGTTCCAAAGAGTGAGTGCGAGAAACAGACCTTGTGGCTGTTGGCCTGCCTCTAGCGCGAGCTCTAGTAGTAGCGCCCGTAGGAGGAGTGCGTTGAACAGGTGCCATTTAAAATTTTAGAAACACCTAAAAGGACGTAGTAGTGCAAAGAATGAGAACTACGGAGAATTAAATTATACTGTCACCGGACGACCTACGCACAAGGTCGAGGATGTTCCTGAAAGTGAGATGAGGGATTTAGAAACTTCTTCGAAGCACAGAGGAATGATTCGAGGAAATGATTCGAAGGTCACTCCAAGTAATAGCTACAGGTTCGAGGTTTGTTCGAGAAGAATTATAGACTAGTTTCAGAGGTAATAGTAATTCTTAAAATCTCACGAAGGGTTGGAAACTCAATAATCAAAGATTTAGGATTTAGAAATGAATATTGAGAAAATAAGAGAAAGATACAATAACAATGATTTTAACTTTAAAGATTTACCACTATTAATGTAAATACGATTTTATAATTTAATTCTAAGGAATATCAAACCAAATACCCCACCCCTTTTATATCCTTTGTTCCTCCTCGCATTGACCTCCCTTCCATCGCACCATTACTAACATACACTTAGACCCTCTTCGCTAAATATCCGTCCATGCTCAATTTACCCCTTTTTAATTAATTAACAAAACTTTAATGAAAACTACTACTGTACTATTTCGTTGAACCTAGCGCTGTGCGTCGCTTATTGAAAAGGACTAAGGCACTCTATTGGGAGATTGACTAATTTAGATTTAGAGTTTAGGCTAGCGCAGTTAAATAGTAAGTACACAAAGGAAATCGCAGTTGCTATGGAGAATTGCTTTCTGCGCTTCGAGTATAGATTTAGGACTCGATGTTATTGATTTAATGAGCTGATTTCGCCTCGAGTGTCACGTGGCGTGTGACAAAATCCTCACTTGTATTCTGCACATCCTCCTCTTGGGGCTCAGTATCAGATTCAGCAGGCTTCTCAATAGCATTTATCCTTTTCTTACAGGTATGACCTTTCACCCAATGCTCACTACATTTATAGCAAGAATTATTTTCATGTTTCTTAGGCACAAGAGGATAAATAGCTTTCTTCCTCTCTACAGGTACCTTAGTAGTATTGTGTACAGGTTTCACAACATCATTACTCATTTTATAATTGCTATACCTTGGTTCAAATTTGCAGTTCAATAATATCTCATTGCATACATTGATGAATCCAGAAGTGTCCCTTATGGTATCAGTTCTGGCAAAAATAATATCCCTTACAGAGATGGGAAATTTTTATATTATTTTTTTCTTCCACTTATCATAATCCATCTTAGGGTCCATAGCTTTAATGATTTTCATTAAATTCATCAAAAATACCATAGGTTTCTTACCTATCCCTGGATTATACCTAGTTTTTTCATACATCCTCTGTTGGGTTATCCTGAATTTAGGGCCAGCAAATTGTCTCTCAATTAGTGTCTTCCATTCTCTCCAGGAATAGTTTATACCATCACTCAACACAGATTCAAACCATAACAAAGCTACATCTTTAAATAAGGATATTACTTTAGATTTTATTTCTTCCTCAGGTAGTTTGTATGAAAACTGCAGGTTATCAATTCTTTGAATGAATTGCTGCCAGTCAGATTTTGCATCACCATCAAAGGAAGGGTATTGGTCTAGTTTGGGCCAATTTTTCTGGTTTGTCCTGGCTTCCTTAACCTGAGGAATATTAAGTAATTCACTTACTTTGGATAAGTGATCATGTATCTCATCTTTTACTGATATATGGCTTACAGAGCCTTTAGAAGAAATATTATAATCCAACTGTTCTATGATAGGTTTCTTATTTGATTCCTTCATGTACTTGTAAGTTCTATCAGTATAAGCTGTTGCATCATTCTTGAATTCCAGGTTAGTGTCTTTCAAAATATTTGACACTTCAACTTCTAGAACTTTTACTCTCTCTTGTAGTACAGGCAGTTAGCTCAGTAAATTATTAACACTTGCAAATGACAGTTTTACCCTTTCTTCAATTGTATCCATTGAACTGTAGAATTTATCCAATTTATTGTTTAAATTCTCTAATTCAGATATCAAGACTTTATTTTCATTTTTCAAACCAATATTTTCCTGCTCCAATGTCTTCAGTTGTTCCACTTTCATGTTCATTGTCTTTGAATATTATACTAAAACTTCATCCATATTATGATGTGACTCATACTTGAATTTCTCCAAATTTTCAATTCTACGTAAGAGTTTACACATAATCTTTGATTCAACAGGATGTTCTTTTGAAAATGTCCCAAGAATTTGATCATTTATGTCAGAGGATTTATCATTTAACTCAGAAGGCAACTCAAGCTTTTCTTCTTTAATGTCAATAATTTTTTCTTCATCAATAAAACTGTTTATTTCATTATTAAAGTAAAGATTTAGATCATTATTGTCAAATGAATACCCCTTCAAGTAATTAGTAACTTTATCCATCACCTCCTCCAACTCATTACCTATAAAATATTGGTTGTTTTTGAGGTAATTCATTACTTACCAAGGCCTTACTCCACCTCCCCTTGCCCTTCTTCCCCTTCCTCTGTAAGGGTGATTGCTGCCCTGATGAGGTGCTGCTGACTTGTGGCTGTTGTAATTCTGGGAGTGCCAATCCCATTTCCACTTGCTTACTGTTATCATTTGCTCCTCTTGAGGAGTGACTATGTTGGCTGGTGGAACTGGATTTGTAGGAGCTGGGACCACTGAGGTGGGTTGCACTTTTAATGTGACTAAAGATAGGTTGATTTCCATAAAGCCCTGAGCTGATCTCTTCTCTAAGGTGTTGAGCTGATGTTGTAGATTGAAATACTTTTCCTGCAGCACTTTTTGCTGTTTTATTAGGAGTTGAAACTTCTCTGGTACAGTGCTCTTTCCTTTTTTCATTGATATTGAGCTGAGGAGCTTGTCCTTTTCTTCCACAGTCACTGGAGGAGTTATTGTGGAGGTTGTGTTAGGCGTGCTTGGGCTGGTTTTGTCTACCATTATTATGTCATGGGGCATAATTAATATTAGCTCTACCTCTTAGACCATAGTGCTTTATGTGTTTAGCATTTATGCTTACCTTATCATTGTGTAATTCACTCATTATTGATGCATGTTTAACAATTAATAAAAGAAAAGATTGTAATATTTATTGGTTTTCAATGAATATATCACCATTCAAAGCAATATTTCTTACTTAATAGGATTATAAAGTGCCTCAAAAAGTCAAATTTGCTTTTATAATGCAGGTCACTTTTATCTGGACAGATCTACCAAAGGGTAGCAAGTCACAAAGTTTTAAAATATTAATTATTATTTAAAATAAAACAAATTTTTAGTCTTTATTATATTAATAATAATTATTTAACTTACTAGAAATAAAACTTTATTTATCTGTAATAAAAATATCAAAATATTAGTTATTGTAATACTAGTTTTATTTATATTCAAATTGCACAATTTTAATTGGTATTTTTCTTATCTTTTACTAAGAGTTATACTCAATTAGTAGTAATATGGTGTGGTATTTTATACTTCACACTCTTATATATATAGGGCTTCTTTTTTTGTTTTAATCACAATATATAATGTGATACCCTCTGTAAACAATCCAACTTATATTGGGATTATTTATGCTACAGTAATACTTGAATGAATTTTACTTACTGGAGTAGATCAACACAATTCTTAAGGAAAGACTGCCAATTTTCAGGCTGAAGAACTAATAAGTGCTCAGAAAGATTGTTGTCTAGAGGTATTTATGGTCCAGTATGAATATTAGTTGTCCACCAATTTAATTTAAAGTAAAATATTATATCAACTCAAATATTAGTAACCTGTATATCAAATAATCTCACTAATATAAATATAAAAGGTGCTTACAATTTACAAAAAAAAAGAATAGAAATTATATTTAAAAGGCTAATGATTGTAACCAGATAAGTATATTATATAATGAGATTTTGTTGTGTATTTTATAAAATAATTGAATTAAATGACTAAATATCCACCAAAATCACCCTCTATATATACCCAAAATACCTGGAGTACATTCCCCTAATTCCCAGACCCATTACACTGCTATCCCTGGCCATTACAGCACTTTGAGGGCGCTCATCTCCCCATGGCATCCACTTCAAGCAGTTTCACAGGCCCAGTTACCAAGAAAACTTCTTCCTCACAAAAGAAGATACCAGTACACATCATTATAACCCCAAAAGAAGGAATAAACCCCAAATAAGAATGTCTGGTGCCCAAAGCACTGATTGTCCATGAGTAAAAGTAAAGGAACCAATTAAAGATTACCCATAAAGGAACCAAATAAAAGCCTCATTAAAGAATAACCATAAAAATTAATAATGGAACCAATATAACTCATTTCCCACACAAAGAATACCATTCCCACGCCCAACCATTGACCCAATACCCAGATCCAGAGACCAGAAGAGGTGTAGTAAGTGCAGGGGATTTTCCCATAGCCTTGAAAGGTGGTTTACAGCCTGAATTCTTGATCTTGTAGGTGTATATATCCATTTGAGGCATGATTGAGACCTTCTGGGTGCATATCTTGAGGTAATTGATACTGTATGTGCATATAATAATGTTTTATGATGTCACCATGTAATTAATACACATATTAAGTGCAATCCACTTAATTCTTCAGTGATCACATAAGGGATAATCACACATAAGGTAAGAATTTAGGCCAAAATGACTAATTATGTTAATAATGCATATTAACATATGGGACTTATGCAGGCAGCATACTACCACTAAAAAATAGCCAATTTTAAGTGACAAAACCTTAATATTAAAAATTCATATTTTAAGACTTTTGAATAGCCTAATATATTGTCCTGATAGGGGTCAATTGAACTGTCCAAGCGCATTTTTGATATCTTTAAAAAATGTGCACATACCCAGCTTTTAGTATGAATTCATAGCGCATTTTGCTAGAAATTCATAATAAATTACAATAAACAAGTTAAGACCACTTAATAAGTTATATTACCATAAACTTAAGTCCTTAACACTTATTGGGATTACACTATACTTAAACTTAAGTACTTAAGACTTAATAAAAGTACTTCTTTGACCTTACTAAGGTGTTTTATTATATTATATTGGAGCATTAAGGGTAATTACTTCAGGTATAATTTACTGTTACTTTTCTACATGTCTTAGACATGCGTTCAAAATCTTTTGATGCTCCATTTACTAAGTCCTGGGGGAACCAAGGATGACAATATCCATCAACTTCTAAAATACTGACAGAGCATTTTTTGGTCCAAATGGCATCCTGATATATTTATATATTCCCATATGTGTTGTTATCAACAAAAAGTTCTGTGAATTATTTTCAACAGGAATTTGATGATACCCTTTATTTCTATCTAGGCAACTTATATACTTAGCACATTTAAGGGTAGCATGTATAGAGGCAATCCTTGGCAAGGGATAAATATCATCTACTGTAAATGTATTTAATGCTCTATAATCACTGCACAGTCTTGCTTTATCTTGTTCATAAGAAATTAGCACTGGTGATATTACACAATATTTTGGTGTAGTTTCAACTTTCTCAAGAAATTTCATTTTTAATAACATCTTAATATTATCCTCTATGTCTTTCCTCTTCATTGGTGAAGCAGGGTATGTTTTCTTTTTAAGACTAGCAGGAATATTATCCATATCACAGTTTAAACTAATTTTTATCTCATGATCTTTTACAAGGCCAAGTTCATTAGTCCCATGTGCAAAAGCCATTATAAATGCTTTAATTAAGTCCAAAATATTGTTTTTCTCAGCTTCACTTATCTGTGTGCACAATGATGCTTTAGCAATTTCTGTTTCCAGAAGTTCCATCTCATTGGTTTCTCTTCCTTTTCTAGGAATATTTATCACTGACTCAATGTGTAGGACTGTGTCAAAAGAATTTATTTTAAATCTTCCTTTACCATTCATTCCAATTGTAAAATTATTATTAGCAGGGTCTAATTGAGCACCAAACTTAGTCATAATGTCATTTCCAATGATAAAACAGCTACTAAAATTGGTATTATCCATTATTACAAAGTAAAAAGTTACTCTAACATAACCATGTTGATGTTTGAAGAAAACAGCAGCTTTGTATCTACCAATGGGGTGTAGTACTGAACCAAAACCTATCCAATTTTTACTTTGAAGGGGTTCAAGCTTTGACTTATAATCACTATCAATTTTCTGTAATGTATTTGTAGAAACAACAGAACCAGAAGCTCCTGTGTTAAATACTATATTTACATTTTCTCCGGAAATAATAGCTGGAACCATGATAGGTGTCATTTTTAAGTTATCAGCTTGTATATCCTTAATGATTTCAGCATCCTCAAAATTCATTATAGATTCATTTGAGTCCTTATTTAATATTGGATTTTCAAAGATGGACAAATCACCTTCCAACATACAGACTTCATTTTCATCACTATATGAGATATTACTGTCATAATCACTTGAATCTTTACTTTTTTCTGTGTCATTTTCAGATTCATGTCAATTTTCAACAATATTTATATTTTTCTCACATTTGTGACCTTTAACTCAAGGCTTATTACACTTATTGTCAGCCAGGCTATACTAGGAGCCCAGTAAATGTCATGTCAATTTACTGGAACCAAAAGAGGGTGTAAAAATATGCTAATTATGTATATAAAGTATTATATTGCATAATGAAATGATATAAGTATTTAATAAATATATATAAAATAGGTATTATATTAATTTGATTATTATAAAAATTATATATACATTTAAATTAAGCATAATAAATGTTATATTCTATAAATTATGGCACATTTTTATGTATTTGATAAATATAAATTAATAATTAATTAATTATAA
Source organism: Hemileia vastatrix (assembly GCA_030280995.1). Lineage (NCBI taxonomy): Eukaryota > Fungi > Basidiomycota > Pucciniomycetes > Pucciniales > Zaghouaniaceae > Hemileia > Hemileia vastatrix. Next base: position 26,937,331 of record JASXTE010000009.1, on the reverse strand, counting down.
ACATATATTATAATTATAAGTATAAAATTAATTTATAATGTAATTAAATTAATTAATTAAATTTATATATTTAATAAAACCTTACATATGTTATTAAAAAATAATATTGGGTGCTTTTTTGATTCCTAATTGTGTCATCAAAGTATTAAACAAGTTAAAACACTTATTTAAATATATTATTAATGTTTTATTCTAAAAATTAGTAATTTTGTTATAATAAGTATTTGTTTTAAATTAAATTAATTATTACACTAATAAAAGTAATTAAAATAATTAATTATTCATGTTTTATACTAAATTAATTAATTACATTATTTTTCACATGTTAAAATAAGTTATTTTTCATTTTTCAGTTAAATTGGTTATTATTTAAAAGATTATAAGACGTGTTTTAATTTAATTTAATTATTTTTATGTGTCTCAAACTTATTTAATTACTCACTAATTTTATGGTAACTGTTTGGGTTTAAATTGGTGGATATTTAAGCTCTAACTCATGTGTTTTAGTTAATGGTGTCATATTTCCCCTTACACTTACTCAAAATCAGTTTTTTGTTTTTTTATTATTCTTTGTATATACTTTATTATGACCATTCAGAGGGCCCTTTGCCTATATAAAGGCCTTGGGTAACCCCCTGTAGCCTCACCACTTATTATACACTCAAACTTGAACATATTTTTAATATAATACATTTATTACTATTTTTATTAGTATTACAACTCTAATTTAAATTTTATATAAATAACTAAAGGTTGCTCTAAGTCTATTGATAATAATAATTTTGAACCGTGCACTGATATATAACTTACAAAATTTAAAGATTATAAATTGAACCTCCTGTTGTGTCACTCCTCAAAAGTTTGTCATTGCATTTCTTTATTTTTCACTCTAATTTGATAAAAATTTTGAATCTAAATTTTTATCAATTCTCTATTTTATTATCTTCCCCTAGTTCCTTTAATTTCCTTCTCCTTTCTTCTCCTCATTCTAGACAACCAGCCAACAATTGAGGGCCTTTCCAAATGACAACAACAATACACCAACTTGCGACAAACAACATTGCGCATGGACCACCTAAAACAAAAAAGCAAATTTTTGCTGCAGCCATGTTTCAAACTTTAGTTTATAATATATTAAATAATATATAATTTTGAAGTGATTTCTTGAACACTATAGTAAGTTAACCTTTGCACCTCTCACTTATATTATTAAATTTTTATTGCAATAACAGTGATTGTGGCTTAATTGCTGAATCACTGAGTGTAAGTGTTCAAATTTTTTATTAATTTTTTATTCCTAGTTGACCATAATAGAGTTATACTCTTAGTACTATAAGATCATTGAATTTTTAATAAATTAATAAATTAATTTTTATTAAAAAAAATTTTGATTTATTGGTTGACCATAATAGTACTCAGTGCTTAGTTCCAATGTTTCCAATATATTTTTTGATATTAATTATTTTCGGTTGACTTATTAAACCCTTTTTGGTTGGTCCCATAATAATTATTGGTATTTCTTAATACTATTTGTTGGATCTACACTACAGTATTCATATAGGACCATATAGATCTTCTAGACAAAGAATTTTCAAGCTAGTTCACATCGTTTTAGTTGATCTTACCCTGACAGATTTAGTGTCAACATCCACTTCAATTTCATCCACATGTAAGTTATCCATGCTGTTAGCCAAACTACTGGACATAAAAACTGTGAACAAAGAATCAAAATGACTTTAATGATTCAAATTAGTATTTTCAAAATAAAGTATAATCAAATGATTTTTTAACAAAAACAAAAAAAATTTATTTTTATTAAAAAATCAATTAATTAACAAAAAATGTAATACAAAAAATATGTGATTACAAAAGGTCTCAGTAATATAATTCTCACTATTTTTATATATGGCTTACAATCTTTTTAGTTGGTAGAAAAATAGAGTTTAATAATTAAGATACTACTCAAAAGACTTATAAAAATACTAATTGATATGTATTGTAATTGATTTGGTTATATGGTGTAAATTGTAATGAAAAAGAATGTAAAAACAAGACCCAAAAAACCTCCTCCTTTTCTACACACTGAGTTCCCTAATGAATCCCTTGATGTACCACTCCAATACACAGTTAATAACGCCTAACACCAACTAATAGACATGCCCATCAACATCCCCAGTAACCCATGACATAAGTAGAAGAGTAAAAACCGTCAAAATCCTGTAATAATAAGGAACATCCATCAAAACTACAGAATAAGATAAAAAGAGAGTATATGCATATTGAAAAACAATATAAAAGACTAAAGAGGGAATTTTTATGGTTAATAATAGCTTAATAGTAAGGGAGATTCACTGTAGAAATAATGGGGCTAATCCTGACATTATACTACGTGAAATTCTCATTCAAAAATGACCAATATTGACTGAGAAACCACCCGAAAACTCAAAAAAGAGCGTGAGATGTGGGGTAACTACATGCAGTCCTTGGAAGGCGCTTTCATGGGTAAATCCTTGACTAAATTTAGGTGAATTTAAGCACGGTGATGAAATAAGACACCAAGAGTGAGGTTATTAATGAAATTAGTGCATATAAACAAGGTCAATGCATTATTAATTAAGCTAGGACACCAAATAAGCGCCTCTCGCCTATTTTAGGGTGTTTCCCCACAGTGGGCGTAGAATGTGGGGTAATTATAGTGTGAAAAAGCTAACTTTGCTAAAAATGAAGCTATTCAAACGTGAAAAATGCAGGCAGTATGTGGCCAGTACACAGAAGCCATTTCTGGCATAAAAAACACCAAATTTTAAAGTATTATTTATATGCATTTCAGTAGCCAAATCAATAGTCCTAAATGAGACAAATTGAACTGTCAAAGCACATTTTTAATATTCTTAAATTTATAGCGCATATAATCAACTTTTAAGTGAAATAAAGCACATTTCTTGTTTTTTGCATAAAACAATGAAATTAACAGCTTTAAGTATACTTAAAAATTATATAGCCTTATAATTAAGGTTTTTAAGGTTACCCCAACATATTCCAACTTAATATTAAGTACATAAGACTTATAAAAGGTGGATATATGCGTGTATATAAGGTGTTATAATGGCATTTTTTGTGTATTATCATAATTTTACTTATGTATACTGTTTGTGTACTCTCATTTATTGTTCCCATGTATAGTTCATGTGTTTAAAATAACTTATAAATACTTTTTACTCAGTCCTGGGGATATACAGGCTGACACTTGCCCACCCAAAAAAACAATAAAAAAATGATAAGTTATACATTTTATTTATTTATTTGTTAATTTTCAGGTATTCAAATTAATTCTGTAGCATTAAAGATTATTCTTTAATGAAATATAACATAATAAAATATTATGAGTACCGGTTTTTACCCCTCAGCTGGTGGAACAGAAATTTATTTCTGTTTAAATTTTTTAAAAAGGGTGGATAAATTAGAAATTTCTTTTTCAGGTATCCATTTATCAAATTCATTTGATTTCCCTTTAAATCTTAGTAAATACTCAGTTCCTTTTTATTTAGTAAGGATTCTTTTCTTGAGTATATTTTCAATCTCCGCTTTTTACACAATTTCTTCAGGTTGCTTTTTAGGCCTTCCCCTTCTTTTTGGAAATAAGTCAGGATCATTTGCATGGTAAGGTTTCAATAATGAGATAGGGAAAACTGGATGTTTCCTATCATATGGAGCATATAATATGACTTCCACTGAATATTACCAACCATTTTTCTTACTACAAAAGGTCCTACAAAGGGATCCTTTAATTTAACATTACATTGTAAGTTAAAATTTAGTGTTAATATTAGGACTTCATCTCCCTTTTTGAACTCAAATTCTTTATGAGATTTATCCCACCTTTTCATTTCATATTCAAATGCTTTTTGGATGCATTCTTCTGCATGTTTTCTACAAATTTGTTGCATATGAATAAAGGATTTAGTACCAGGGTGTATATCTAACCTTGGTAATTTATTTAAATGATTTACTGGGGTATTTGGTACATATCTCTGCCAGAGTTCAAATCGTTTCTTCTCTGTTACAGAATGAGTTGTGCTGTTATAAGCAAATTCAAGGCCAGGAATTAATGTTCCCCAGTCATGTGTGAACTTCTCTTTGCCTTTGTACTCTAATCCAAAGGCACAATATCTTCTGATAATGTCTTCTAGAGTTTGTATCATTCTCTCAGCCAGGCCATCAGTTTGTGGATGGTGTGCTGTAGACAATTTCAATTGGAAACCTGATACTACAATCAAGGATGTCCAAAACCCTGAAGTGAATTTAGGGTCTCTGTCAGAAATTAAGGCTTTGGGGAACCCAGCAGTATTCTTCATCTGAGTCCACCATAGTAATGCCAAGTCCTTTGCAGATACCTCTTTATGGGTAGAGATAAACTTACACATTTTTGTTAATCTATCTACTATTACCCAGCAAGAATTGAAACTTTCTTTTCCTGCTAATGGCAATCCAGTTACAAAATCCATGTTTATAATTTCCCATGGAGCTTTTGGTTTCTCTAATTGTTGCAACAACCCAGCTCTCTTCCCAGTTAATCTTTTAGATTTCTGACAAGAGTCACATGTTTCAATTTATTTTTGTACGTCTTCTTTCATGTTTATCCACCAGGCTGTATTTTTAACTCTGGTTAATGTTTTGTTAAAATCAAAATGACCAGATAAGATGTCATCATGACAAGTACTCAACAATAACTCTTTCATAGAAGGTGGTATCACTAGTACATTACTTAACTTTTTCCTGTAATATATATATCCATCTTCAATTGACAGTTTAACTTTTTCCAACGCATTTCTATACTTTGGAGGCAAGGTTTTAATTAATGCACTCATGGAGGCATTAGTTGGATCAATTAGAGTGGTAGATAGTTTAGTCAAATTTTTATCAGATGAATAATTTTCCAATATAGTTTGCATAAACTCTTCCTCTAAATCCACTATATAAATCCCAAATATATGTATAACCTCATTTTCAGGTACATAAGCTGGGTTGTCAGAATCATTTGGCAAAGGAGTTCTGGATAATAACTCCACATTAGAATGCAATGTTCCTGATCTATGAGTGATTGTCATTCTTCCTCTTTACTCTTGTACAGCTAGTTTCCACCTAAACATGTGCCTATTAGAGGTTTTCATGTTTAGTAATGATTTTACTGCACTGAAATCTGTTATAAGTTAAAACTTCTGGTCTTCCAGATAGTAATAGAGTTTCTCCAAAGCTCACATCACGGCTAAACATTTCAGCTGTGTGACACCATACCTTAATTTTGTTTTTCTTAAGGTTCTGGATATATAACAGATAACTACTTCAGATAATGTTCCATTTATTATCTGTTTCTGCTGTAAAGCAGCACCTAAACCTATGAAGCTTGAATAAGTGTACAAGATAAAAGGTAGGGTGAAATCTGGAAATCCCAATATTGGAGCTGACATTAAACATTCCTTTAATTTATTAAAGGTGTGTTGTCTTTCATTATTCAAAATGAAAGCCTCATTTTTCCTGATTAATGTTGTTAAAGGAGCTGCAATGGATTGGTAGTTTTTAATATACTGTCTATAATATACACACATACCCAAAAAACTTTGAACCTCTTTTACATTTTTAGGTATACCAATGTTTTTAATTGCTTCCACCTTATTCTGGTCAACAAAAATTTGTAATCCAGATACAACATGTCCAATTACTTTCCAGGATTGAAATCCAAACTTAAATTTCTTTAATGCAATTGTCATATTTATTTCATCCATCTTTTGAAATAATTTCTTCACGTGATTTAAATTTTCATCATATGTTTTTGAAAACACTATAATGTCATCAATATAAACCAAAAGCAACCCTTCAAACATTTCTTGCTAAAAGACACTATCCATCAATTTTTGGAAGACTGATGGCGCATTCTTTGGGCCAAATGGCATTCTCACATACTTATATATACCCATATGTGTGGTTATTGATAAGTAATTTTGAGAATTTCTTTCCACAGTAATTTGGTGGTAACCCTTGTTTCCATCCAGACAGGAAATATATTTTTCTCCTTGTAAGGTAGCATGGATAGAAGCTATCCTTGGTAGAGGGTAAATATCATCTACAGTGTATGTATTCAGAGCTCTATAATCACTGCATAATCTTGCCTTATCCTTTTCATAAGAGATCAATACTGGTGAAATAACACAAAACTTAGGTGTTGTGTCTACCTTTTCAACAATACCCATTTCCAACAACATTTTTATGTTGTCTTCAATATCTTTCCTTTTTGCAGGAGAAGCTGGGTAAGGTTTCTTTTTCAAGCTGCCAGGAATATTATCCAAATCACAACTTAAAGAGATTTTCATCTCATGGTCTTTGACCAATCCTAGTTCATTTGAACCATGAGAAAATGCCATAGGATATGATTTAATCAATCTCAAAATATTTTCTTTTTCAATTTTTGAGAGTTTAGGACTGAAAGAGGCCTTTTGGATTTCATTTTCCAATTCAACCACTTCAGTGGTGGTTCTTCCACCTTTCAGTTGTTCTTCTCTAGGAGAAATGGCATACACTGAATTTTCAGAACATATTTTGAATTTTCTCTTACCATTCACGCCTATAGTGAAGAAACTGTTTGCAGGATCTAGTTTAATGCCAAATTTTGTCAATAAATCATTGCCAATAATAAACCAATCACTAAAATTATTATTATCCATTACAAAAAATTCACTCACTTCTCTAACATATCCATTATTATATTTAAAGAATACAGCTGTTTTGTATTTGCCAATTGGATTTAAAACTAAACCAAAACCCCTCCAGTTCTTTGTCTGAACAGGTCCTAGTTTTTCCTGGTACTTACTGTCATGTTTCATTAATGTATCAATTGAAACTACACTACCTGCAGCCCCAGTATCAAGAATGGCATTCATTTCTTTTCCACATATGATAACAGGTGCTCTGATAGGTGTTATTTTGTAAGTATCATGAGATACATCTTTAATAATTTCAGCTTCCTCAATGGAAGTTAAAGATGTGTCTGTATGAGGTATAGCATCATTCAGGAACATTATATCCTGTTCTAATACAAATATCTCATGTTCATAATCACTGTAAGATATGTTACTTTTACAATCCTCACTGGATTCAACGTTCTCATCTTCATGATTACTTGGTTCAGAGTTTTGTGAGGTTTCAATAACATTTATTCTCTTCTTAAACATGTGACCCTTAACCCAAGGTTCATTACATTTATAACAAGTGTTATTCTCTTGTCTTTTAGGGACAAGGGGAGCTGAAGTTTTTTTCTTCTCCACTGGCAATTTACTTGTAGTAGGTTTTACTACATCAACAATTTGTTTATAATTATTATAGTTGGTTTCATATTTGTGGCTTAATAATATTTCATTTCATATATTAATGAACTCAGAGGTATCTCTGATGGTTTCAGTTCTAGCTACAATAATGTCTCTAACTGATATAGGCAACTTGTATATTATTTTTTCTTTCCACTCTTCATAATCCATTTTTGGATCCATAGCTTTCATGATTTTTATTAAAATCATTAAGAAGACCATGGTTTTATCTCCAGCATTTGGATTATATCTTGCTCTTTCATACAATCTTTGTAGAGTGATTCTAAATTTTGGGCCACCAAATTGTCTTTCAATTAGTGCCTTCCCTTCATTCCAGGAGTAATTAATTCCCTCACTCAATACAGATTCAAACCATAATAAGGCCACATCTGTAAAAAAGATATTAATTTTGATGTAATTTCTTAATCAGGTAATTTGTATGACAATTTTAAGTTATCAATTCTTTGAATGAATTGTTGCCAATCAGATTTTGAATCCCCGTCAAAAGAAGGGTACTGATTTAACTTAGGCCAGTTCTTTTGGCTAGTTTTTGCTTCCCTAACCCAAGGAATATTGAGTAATTCACTTACTTTAGAAAGATTATCATTTATTTCATCTTTTACTTATTTTATATTCTCAGAGCCCATGACACTATGTTCATGTTTAATCATTGGTTTATCATCAGAGTGTTTCATAAAATCTGGTACTCTTTCCACATAAGAGGTATTATCTTTTATTTTTTCAGTATTTTTCAAAATGTTAGCTACTTCAATTTCTACTCTTTTTAACCTATCTTTTAATACAGTTACATGAGTTAAGGTATCATTTACATTTGAAAAAGACAATTTTACACGTCCCTCTATGGTAGCCATAATATTCTGAGAATGTTCTAATTTATTTTCTAAATTTTTAATCTCAGAGTTTAATCTTTTGTTTTCATTGATTAATTCATTATTTGAATTCTCAATAATTTTTAACCTATTGGCTGTTTTACTCAATGATTGTGTGAAGTTTAATAATACACTTTCTGTTTTATTGTTTGACTCTCTAGAGAATTCTTCCAGTTTTTTAATTCTTAATAATAATTTACTAATTATTTTTGATTCCATTGGATTTTCTTTTAGAAAATATTCAATTTTTTCTGTGTCCTATTCAGAAGACTCATCATCAGGTTCAATATTTAATGCATTTGGTTCTATTTTTATATTAATAGCATTTTCTTGGCGTTCAATAAAACTATGTACATTGTCCTCATTGAAAGACAAGTTTAACATGTTATTTTCAAATGAATAATTTTTTAAATCCTTATCAATTATATCCAACAACTCTCTATCAATTTCATTACCTATAAGTAATTCATTTTTAGGATTATATAATTGATCCTGAGAAGATGGATGACTTACCAAGGTCTTATTCCATTTCCCCTGCCTCTCCTTGGCTTTCCCCTGTAAGGGTGACTGCTGGAGCCCTGCTGTTGAGGGTTGTTGTATTTTTGGGCGTACCAATCCCACTTCCATTTGCTTACTGTAATTTTTTGATCCTCCTCTTGGGCTGGAGGTGTTGCTATGGAACTGTTGGGTGCCACTGTTGGTGGTTGAGCCTTTATTTCTACTAGAGCTTGATTGACTTCTACGAAACTCTGAGCTGCTCTTTTCTCCAGATTGTTTATCTGGTCCACTATATTGTTTACCCTTATTGTCAAGGTGTTCAGTAGAGTGGAGAGGGAGTGAATTTGTTCTTTTAAGGTATTTTTTGTTTTCTTTATTGATACCTGTTTTAAAAGTTTTTCCCTTTCCTCCAGAGACATTTGCAGAGTGATGGTGTTTATGGGGGACTCCTGGCCTTCCATTTGAATTTCCTGTACCATAATTCTCAGCTCTAGGTCTTAAGCTATAATTTTTTGCCTTATTACTCACAATATCATTGTTGTCACACATTTTTACATGGAATTTAATCAAAGAATTAAAATTTGAGAAAAACTTCAAAAAGGAGTTTTATCAGTATTTATTAATACCACTGAAGACAATTTTATTGCTTACTTGTAGGTATAAAGTAAATTTAGAAGTGCCAAAAGTCAAATATGCTTTTATGTGATCACTTGATTTAACTGGTCTACAATATGTAGCCGGGTTTTTCTATTTAAAAAAGAAAATTTGTCAGTAAGATTCTTTCTAAATATTAAATGAATTTTACAAACCAATAAAAAGGGATTAAGAGTCCTGTTAAAATAAAGCAATTAATCAGTTTAATTGGTTATCATCTGCAAAGATCACAATTTTGATTGGTCTATTGACCGACTCCCACTAAGAACAATTTTATGTTAAATTAGTGGTAAAATTTTTTATCTGCAAAGATCACAAATTTAATTGGTCTATTGAAAGACCCACTAAGAACAATTATATGTTAAATTATTGGTAAAATTTTTGATTCAATATCACATTTTTATTATATAACAGGGCTTCTTTTTCTGAAAACACTATATAAGTGACCCCAACCTGTTGTAATTATCCAAATATTTCTATAGGGATTTTGTCAGGCTGCGGTCAAGTACAAAGATGTGAACTAGCTTGAATGGTCAGTTGTCTAGAAGATTTTTATGGTACTATATGAATACTGTAGTACAAATCCAATAAGAAAGCTATAACTCAATATAAGACACCACAGGAAATCTAGGGGTGAATTGCTAGCAATCCCCTCTCTTGAAATTTAGAGTGTCCCTTAAATATGCCAGGTTTATGAATACTTTATAAACATAAGTAAATTAGAGTTAGATTTACATTTATTCTCAGATTGATTATAGACAGAATATCAACTGATTCCAAATTATGCACAAGTTGATCCTCCAGAACTTGATTTTGGTCCTCTGATGAGCACAAATTGAGCACAAATTGATCTAACCTAAGCTTATGCATATATAATAATTCAGGATACTTGCTCTATTAAATTTGATAATAAAATAAAATATTGATGAATTTATATAAAAAAAATTATTATGTAAGATATTAAATTATAAATTTAGGCATCATAGGAGGGCACTTAATAGAGCTTAATTATACTATGTGACACCTTAATACTGTATCACGCAGTTTGAAACATTTAAAACAAAATGTGTCATGATGGGCAATGAAATTGCTTGGACAGACACTTTCAAAATAAATACTGACCATAATACACAAGTATGAAACCTTGGAATCTATCCAATAAAAGATTTTCCTTCTGATAAATGGATTTTTCTCAGTTACTCCCTGCTAAAAAGTGTCCTTCTGAGGTTTGTCTGACCTTCAGGGGGGTAATTTGGCCACATCACACTACTTCTATTTCCATGATTGACCAAAACATCATCCTCATTCCCATCTAAAGAGTTGATCTTGTCTGACTGTGGCTGATCAAAAGGGTCCACCACAAGTTTAGCCAAAATTTTGGTGAACACTTTTTTGATGGATAGTGACTAACTGGTGCTTTCCGAAATTGTCCACCTCAAGTTAGGATAAACTTCAGGAGGATAAATTTATTATGAATACCAAATTAACTGAAGAATACTTTTTCCCTAGCTACTCTGCATCATAAAAGTGTCCAACTGAGGTTTAGCCATAATTCAGGTAGACACTTTTGGAAAGGCACAGTCTGATGGGTTTAATATCTATATATGGCAATAAGTATCAGTTTTTTATCAACATGGAACTAGAATTAATTTAATATGGCCAAAGTGTCCACCTAAAGTTTGGCCAAAATACAGGTGGAAATTTTTATGAGGATTACTTGATTAAATGAAGAAGACTTGCAATTACTTTCCATCATAAAATTTTCAAACTTAAATTTATCGAAAATTGTGGTGACATTTTTGCCAGATCCAGTCATATGGGATCAACTCTCTATATGGCAATGAGAATCAATTTTTAGTCAATCATGGCATTAAAAGTAATTTTATATGGAAAAACTTCCACCTGATTTTTGGCCAAAAATAAGTTGGAAATGTTTATGAGGAATACTAGATTAACTAAAGAAGACTTGCACCCTACTACTGTCCATCATAAAAGTGTCCACCAGAAGAATTCTCAAACTTGTGGTTGACACCTTTGGCCTGGTCCAGCCATATGGGATCAATTCTGCATATGGAAATGAGGATTTAATTTGGTAAATCATGGTACTAGAAGTAATTTGATATAGATAAAGTGCCCAACTAAATATTGGAAAAAAATCAGTTGAAAACTTTATTTAGTTTTTCAAAAAATCAAATTAAGTAAAATTTTATTCCTGATGATGCCCATTTTATCCAACACCTCTTCTGAGCCTTGAAAGTAGGCATTTAGCTTGAATTTTGAATTTCATATAAAATCCCTATTATTCAACCTATTTCTTTTTATCCCTTTTTTTTCTTTTAGATATCAATTAATTTTATGTAAAACAAATCATTTTCATAATTTTTAACCTGTATTTAATAGAATTATTAAAGGTTTAACATCACCCTGTAAGCATTTGGCACATGTTTTTTTGCTATACTAATAAAAATAATAATATACTGGTAACAAAAAATTGATCAAATGATAAAATATTAAAAAAACAGAAAGATCAAATACCAGTGGATATGTTTTAAAAAAATACCAGTTGCACTGAAGAAGAGCTGCACCCTAGATACTCACCATCAAAAAAGTGTCCAGCACAAGTTCCGCCGAACTTTTGCTGGACACTTTTGGTCAGTTGCAGTCATATGAGATCAATTCTTGCTATGGCAATGAAAAAATATTTTTGGATAAAAAACTTCACTAGAAGTAGTTTTACATAGCCAAATTTTCTACCTAGATTTCATCCAAACCACAGGTGCACAATTTTTTATCTTTGAAAAAAAGTCAATTTAGTACAATTTATCCCTGATGGCTCTCATTTGCTTCAACACCTCTACTGGCCTTTGATAGTAGGAATATTACTTGGATTTCTTTTTTCATATTTGATCCCTTTAACTTAATTTTTTATTCCTAATATTGCTTTTGGATATCAATTAATAATTTTTAAAATAACTATTTTCATATTTTTATACATTTATTTAATAATATTATAAATGGCATAACATCACCTGGTATGCATTTGGCACATGAGTTTTTTCTATACTTATAAAATTAATAACATAATGGAGACCAAAAATTAATCAAATGATATTAATGAGTGAGGAAAAAATATAAAATACCAGTAGAGATGTTTTTAAGAAATACTAGATGAACTGAAGAAAAATTCTACCCTAGCTACTCTCCATCATAAAAGTGTCCAGCACAAGTTCAGCCAAACTTGTGCTGGACACTTATGGTCAGGTGCAGTCAGATGGGAGCAATTCTCTCTATGTAAATGAAGATAAATTTTTGATATAAAATTACACTAGAAGTAGTTTGATATGGCAAAATTTTCATGCTGAAGTTTTGGTAAAGCTCAAGTGGATTTTTTTTTTATTTTTACAAAAAAGAAAATTTAGTGCAAGTTTATCCCTGATTGTGCTAATTTAATTCAACATCTCTTTTTTCTGTTTATGGCAGGAATTTAACTTGGATTTTAATTTTCATCTTTGATTTCTTTTATTTTACTTTATTCCTCTCATATTGCTTTTGGATAGAAGTTTATTTTTTGTAAAATAAATCATTTTCATATTTTTTTACCTTTATTTAATAATATTATAAAAGGTGTAACATCACCCAGTATTCATTTGGCACACAATTTTTGCTATACTGATAATATTAATAATATAATGGTGACAAAAAATTAATCAATTGATAAATATGAGTGAGGCACAAAGATTTAATAACAGTGGAAATGTTTATAAGAAATTTCAGATGATTAAAAATGACTTGCACCCTGGCTACTCTTCATGATAAAAGTGTCCAGCACAAGTTTGGCCAAACTTGTGCTGGACACTTTTGGTTGCATGCCGTCAGACGCAATCAATTCTTTTTATGGAAATGAGACTGAATTATCACTCCATCATTGCACTGAAAGTAGTTTTATATAGAAAAATTGTCCCCTGGAAGTTTGTCCAAACCTTAGGTAGAAAATTTTTTCCTTTGGTAAAAAGTAAATTTGATCCATGTTAATCTATGATGGTGCCCATTTTTTCTGAAGCCTCTACTGGCTCATGATAGCAGAAATTATACTTAATATCATTATTTCATGTTTGATCTCTTTAATTTTAATCTTACCCTTTTATTTATCCTTTAGCTTTTAAATATCAATTTTATTTTGGTAAAACTGATAACTTTCACATTTTTTTATATTTATTATATTATATTATTAAAGTTGTAAAATCATCCAGTGTACATTCATTACACATGTCTTTGCTATACTAAAAACATTAATAATATAATGGTGACTAAAAAATAATCAAATAATAAATATGGATGAAACAGAAAGATCAAATACCCATAGACATTTTTAAAATGAATATAAGATTAACTGAAGAAGACTTGCACCCTAGCTACTCTCCATCATAAAAGTGTCCAGCACAATTTCAGCTGAGCTTGTGCTGGACACTTTTGGTTGCATGCAGTCAGATGGGATAAATTTACTCAATGGAAGTTAAAATGAATTTTTGCTCAATCATTGCACAAGAAGTAGCTTTATACTGCTATACTATCCTCCTGATTTTTTGGAAAACCTCAGGTGGACACTTTTATTAATTTTAAAAAAAAGAAGACATATTCCAAATATAGAACTGGTGGTGCAAATTTTTTCTGAAAACTCAAATTATCTTTGATGGCAGAAATTTTATTTGAATGTTTAATTTCATATTTAATCACTTTTATTTTACTTTTTTATTCCTGTTTTTGCTTTCAAATATCAATTTATTTATTGTAAAACTAATACTTTTCATATTTTTTTTACTTTTATTTAATAAGATTATGAAAGATGTAGCATCTCCAAGTATGCATTTGGCTTACAATTTTTTTCAATACTAATAAAATTAATAGTATAATGGTGAAAAACAATGAATCAAATGATAAATATGAATGACACAGAAAGATCATATACAAGTGGATTTGTTTATAAGGAATACCTGATGAACTGAAGAAGACCTGCACCCTAGATACTCACCATCATAAAAGTGTCCAGCATAGGTTTGGCCGAACTTTTGCTGGACACTTTTGGTTGCATGCAGTCAGATGGGATAAATTTACTCTATGGAAATGAAAATGACATTTTGCTCAATCATTGCACAATAAGTAGTTTGATATTGCCAAAATGTCCTCCTGATGATTTTTCAAAAATCATCAGGACACTTTATTTGGTTTAACAAAAAAGAAAATATAGTTCAAGTTTAGCCCTGGTGGTGCACATTTGATCTAACACCTCTACTTGTTATTGATAGTGGGAATATTCCTTAGATTTTTTTTTTCTTATTTTATCCCTTTTATTTTACTTTTTTATTGCTCATATTGCTTTGGATATCAATTTTTAATTTTTAAAATTAATAATTTTCATACTCTTATACCTTTATTTAATAATATATGATTAAAGTTGGAACACCACCTGGTATGCATTTTTCACACAAGTTATTACTATAGTAATAACGTTAAAAATATAATGATGACAAAAAATTAATCAAATGGTAAATTTAAATGACACAGAAAGATCAAATTCCAGTGGAAATGTTTATAAGAAATCCCTTTTGAGTTTAAGAAGATTTGCTGTATGCCTACTCTCAATTATAAAAGTGTCCAGCACAAGTTCAGCCGAACTTGTGCTGGACACTTTTGGTTGCATGAATTCGTATGAGATAAATTCTCTCTATGGCAATAAAAATGATATTTCACTCAATTATTGAAGTAAAGAATGTTTAATATTGTAAAATTGTCCCCTGGAAGTCTTTCCAAACCTCAGGTCAAAATTTGTTAGCTATACATAAAAGTAAGTTTACACCAAGTCTTGACCTAGGGGTCCCCAACTGTCCCAACACCACTTCTGGCTCTTGATAGTAAAAGTTTTACTTATATTTTTTATTTCGTATTTGATCCCATTTATTTTCATTTTACTTTTCTATTACTCTTTTTAATTTTAAATATCAATTTATTTTTTTAAAAACTAAACATATTCATATTTTTTTAACTTTATATAATAATATTATTAAAGTTGTAACATCACCAATTTTGCATTTGGCATGCAGGTTTTTGCTATACTAGAAACATTAATGATATATATATAGACAAAAAATTAATTATAAGATAAATATGAATGATAAAAAAAAGTTAAAAACCCAATAGAAATGTGAAAAACAAAAAACTGATGTACTGAGAAACACTTCCACCCTAGCTACTCTCCATCATAAAAGTGTCCAGCACAAGTTGGGCCGAACTTGTGCTGGACACTTTTGTTCAGGTGCAATCAGATGGGATCAATTCTCTCTGTGGAAATTATATTAAAAAAATGCTAAATAATTACATTAGAAGTAGTTTGGTATGGCTGAATTATCCACCTTGAGTTTTTCCAAACCTCAGATGAAAAATTTTTTATCTTTAAAAAAAATTAAATTTTATCAAATTTAGCCCTGATGGCACCCATTTGTTTCAACACCTCTTCTGGCTCTTGAAGGCAGGAATTTTTCTTGAATTTTTCTTTTTCATATTTGATCTCTTTTACTTTACTTTTTTATCACTCATGTTACATTTGGATATTAATTTATAATTTTGGAAAAGAAATCATTTTCATATTTTTTTAACATTTTTTAATAATATTATAAAAGGTGTAATATAACATGGCATACATTTGATGCACAAGTTTTTTCTATACTAATAAAATTAATAATATTCTAATGACAAAAAATTAATCAGATAATAAAATATGAATAACACAGAAAGATCAAATACCATTTGACATGTTTTAAAAAAAAAACAGTTGCACTGAAGAAGACCTGCACCCTAGCTACTCTCCATCATAAAAGTGTCCAGCACAAGTTTGGCCAAACTTGTGCTGGACACTTTTGGTCAGGTGCAGTCAGATGGGATCAATTCTCTCTATGGCAATGAAAAAAATTATTTGATAAGAAACTTCACTAGATGTAGTTTGATATAGCTGAATTATCCACCTAGATTTCATCCAAACCACAGGTACAAAATTTTTTATCTTTAAAAAACAATCAATTTAGTACAATTTATCCCTGATTGCTCTCATTTTCTTCAACATCTCTACTGGCCTTTGATATTAGCAATAATACTTGGAGTTTGTTTTTCATATTTGATCCCTTTAACTTAATTTTTTATTCCTCATATTGCTTTTGGATATCAATTAATAATTTTTAAAATAAATTATTTTAATATTTTTATACATTTTTTTAATAATATTATAAAAGGTGTAACATCACTCAGTATGCATTTGGCACACAATTTTTTGCTATACTTATATAATTAATAATATAATTAAGACAAAAAATTAATCAAACAATATGTATGAGTGAGGCACAAAGATAAAATACCAGTAGAAATGTTTGAAAGAAATACCAGATGAACTGAAGAAAAGTTCTGCCCCAGCCGCTCTCCATCATAGAAGTGTCCAGCACAAGTTCGGCCGAACTTGTGCTGGACACTTTTGGTCATGTGCAGTCAGATGGGATCAATTCTCTGTATGGTAACAAAAAAAATTTTTTATCAAATTTCACTAGAAGTAGTTTGGTTTAGCTGAATCATCCACCTGCTGTTCTGCCCAATATCAGGTGTATAATTTTTTATCTTTAAAGAAAAGGTAACTTATTACAATTAAGCTCTGATGGCTCCCATTTGCTTTTACACCTCTACTGGCTCTTGATAGCAGGAATTTTACCAGTATTTTTTTCATATTTGAACTCTTTGACTTTTATTTTACTCTTTTATTCCTCTTTTTACTTTTAAATTTCTATTTAATTTTTGTAAAACTAATCCTTTCCATATTTATTTATGTCTATTTTAAAAAATTATTGAAGGTATGACTTCACATGTTGGCACACAAGTTTTTGCTATACTAATAACATTAGAAATATAATGGTGATAAAATATTAATCGGATGATAAATATGAAAGATACAGACTGATCAAATACCAGTAGACATGTTTATGAGAAATACAAGATGAAGGAACTGAAGAAAATTTCCACCCAAGCTACTCTCCATCATAAAAGTGTCCAGCACAAGTTCGGCCGAACTTGTGCTGGACACTTTTAGTCATGTGCAGTCAGATGGGATCAATTCTCTATATGGCAACAAAAAAACATTTTTTTATTAAACTTCACTACAAGTAGTTTTGTTTAGCTGAATCATCCACTTGTTGTTCTTCCCAACCTCAGGTGTATAATTTTTTATCTTTAAAAAAAAGGTCACTTATTACAACTTGGCCCTGATGGCTCCCATTTTTTTCAACACTTCTACTGGCTCTTGAGAGCAAGAATTTTACTAGTATTTTGTTTTTCGTAATTAATCTCTTTGAGATTAATTTTACCTTTTTATCCCTCATATTGCTTTTGTATATCAATTTATTTTTTGTAAAACAAATCATTTTCATATTTTTTTACCTTTATTTAATAATATTATAAAAGGTGTAACATCACCCGGTATGCATTGGGCACACAAGTTTTTTCTATACTTATAATATTAATAATATAATGGTGACAATAAATTAATCAAATGATATATATGAGTGAGACACAAAGATCAAGTACCAATGGACATGTTTATAAGAAATACCAGATTAACTGAAGAAAAATTCTACCTTAGCTACTCTCCGTCATAAATGTTTCCAGCACAAGTTCGGCCAAACTTGTGCTGGACACTTTTTGTCACATGCAGCCTGATGTGATCAATTCTCTCTCAATCATTGAACTAGAATTGTTTGATATGGCTAAATGGTTCTGCTGAAGTTTTTTTAAACCTCAGATTGGCACTTTTTTGTTTTTCAAAAAAGCAATTATAGTCCAATTTTAGCCTCACTGGTGGACATTTGCCCCAACATGTCTACTTGCTCTTGATGGCAGTAATTTTATTTTAATTTTTTATTTCATATTTGATTCCTTTAATTTTACCTTTTTATCCCTCATATTGCTTTTGTATATCAATTTATTTTTTGTAAAACAAATCATTTTCATATTTTTTTACCTTTATTTAATAATATTATAAAAGGTGTAACATCACCCAGTATGCATTGGGCACACGAGTTTTTGCTATACTTATAATATTAAAACATAATGGTGACAAAAAATCAATCAAATGATAAATATGAGTGAGGCACAAAGATCAAATACCAGTGGACATGTTTATAAGAAATACCAGATGAACTGAAGAAAAATTCCACCCTAGCTAACCTCCATCATAAATGTGTCCAGCACAAGTTCGGCCAAACTTGTGCTGGACACTTTTGGTCACATGCAGTCTGATGTGATCAATTCTCTCTATTGCAATGAAAATGAATTTTTCTTCAATAATTGCACTAGAAGTTGTTTGATATGGCAAAATTGTCATCCTGAAGTTTTGGTAAAGCTCCCGTGGATTTTTTTTTATTTTTACAAAAAAGAAATTATAGTCCAAGTTTAGTGCCACTGGTGGGCATTCACCCCATCATGTGTACTTGCTCTTGATGGGAGGAATTTTACTTTAATTTTTTATTTCATATTTGATCCCTTTAATTTTACCTTTTTATCCCTCATATTGCTTTTGGATATCAATTTATTTTTTGTAAAACAAATCATTTTCATATTTTTTTACCTTTATTTAATAATATTATAAAATGTGTAACATCACCCGGTATGCATTTGGCACACGAGTTTTTGCTATACTTATAATATTAATAACATAATGGTGACAAAAATCAATCAAGTGATAAATATGAGTGAGGCACAAAGGTCAAATACCAATTAATCAATAGTTCTTTTTAATATTATAAATTTTTTGATTAAATAAAATGGTAATAATGAATTATATTTTTCATCCACAATTCCACTCTAATGATTCCCACTGCACAAAAAGGGTTCACTTGGTCCTTTCTTTACTGCTTGTGCATATATTTTATTGCCCACAGTACTACAATTTTTTGTAGTAATTATCCCACATCTGATTCAGGAATATTTTTAAACAATATAATTTTTTTTTACAAAAGACCTTATCATATCCAATATCCCACAAAAAATACAACCTGTTGTTGTATTAAAGCCCGTTAATTATTAAGAAATTGTTAAAATAATTAGATTAGACCCTGGCACAGCTAGATCCATACCAACCGACCTAAAGTCTTTTCAATATTGAAAACAATTAAATAAAATTATGATATCATACTATATTATGGGCACCAACAATAATTCAGCACTTCTCATTTGCTCTGCTACAAAATGAGTGCATGTAGCATTTTTCTAACGTCAGACTGTTTTTCTTCCTTCCCTCACACCTTTAGTCCAGAATGAAAATTTAGTATGAGTTTTGGTCAAGATGGTTTGCCAGTGTTATCTGTATGCAATATGAATTCATATTGCATATTTCTATTTATGCATAAAATATACTCGTTAAGCATCATTTTTTTGCATTTTTCAATCATTATGCATATTTATGCATATTCATTATACAGATTTATATGCATATTAACATATTTTATTCATATACATATATGCACCTTTTTTTTGCATATTCAATATGCATATTTTTAATGCATATTCAATATGCATATTTTTATGCATATTTTTTTGCATATTCAATTTGCATATTTTTTATGCATAATCACTATGCATATTTTTATGCATATTTTTATGCATATTTATTCTTCATAGTCATTATGCATACACTTTGGATAGGCATTTCACATCAATTTTTAGCATGCAATAAGTATCCACCATGCAAATTCAAATGCATATGCATCTATATCATACATGCAACATATATTCAAGTTTAATATTTGAATATTAAGGTATGCTAAGTGATGTTGTTCAACCTTTTGCCAAACCTGAGATTAACTGATGTTCAATGTGGTTCTTAAGCTCTGCTCAAGGAGGGATGGTTCTGGATTCAATCTGTGACAGTTTATTTTTTCAATGTTTTTTCATCAGATTTATAAACATCTTTCTGACAGTTTCAGGATGGTTTCCCAAAAGTTTCCTGACAAATTCCTGATAGTTTCAAAAAGAGGGAACTGCTAGCAGTTCACCCCCAGATTTCCCGTGGTGAGGGTCTCAGTAATTCTAATCTCACTTATTATATATGGCTTACAATCTTTATAGTTGGTAGAAATATAGATTTAATAAATTCAGATACTATTCAAAGTTTTTATAAGTACTATTGATATGTATTTTAATTGTATTGGTTATATGTTTAAATTGTAATGATAAAGAATGTAGAAACACAACCAAAAACCCTACTCCTCCTTTAATACACAATGAGTTCCCCAATGATTCCCTTGATGTACCACCCAATACACAAGTAATGACGCCTCAAAACAACTAATAGATATGCCCATCAACATTCCCAGTAATCCATGACATAATTAGAAGAGTAAAAACCGTCAAAATCCTGTATTAATAAGAAAAATCCATCAAAATTAAAATAAAAATAATAAAAAGAGAGTACATGCGTAATAAACAATAATATAAAGGTCTAAAGGGGATTTTTAAGGTTAATAATAGCTTAATAATAAGGAAGATTCACTGTAGAAATAATGGGGCTAATCCTGACATTATACTATGTGAAATTCCCATTCAAAAATACTCAATATTGACTGAGAAACCACCCAAAAACTCAAAAAAGAGTATGAGATGTGGGGTAACTACATGCAGTCCTTGGCAGGCGCTTGCATGGGTAAATCCTTGACTAAATTTAGGCAAATTTAAGTGTGGTGACGAAATAAGATGCCAAGAGTAAGGTTATTAATGAAATCAGTGCATATAAACAAGGTTAATGCATTATTAATTAAGCTAGGACACTAAATAAGCGCCTCTTGCCTATTTTAGTGTGTTTACCCACGGTGGGCATAGAATGTGGGGTAATTATAGTGTGAAAAAGCTAACTTTTCTAAAAATGAAGCTATTCACACGGGAAAAAAGCAGGCAGTATGTGGCCAGTACACAGAAGCCATTTCTGGCATAAAAAACACCAAATTCTAAAAGTTTTATTTTTATGCATTTAAATAGCCAAATCAATAGTCCTAACTGAAACAAATTGATCTGTCAAAGCGCAATTTTGATATTCTCAAATTTATGGCGCATATAGTCAACTTTTAAGTGAAATAAAGCGCATTTCTTGTTTTTTGCATGAAACAGTGAAAAAAACAGCTTTAAGTGTACTTGAAAATTATGTAGCCTTATACTTAAGGTTCTTAAGACTACCCTACCATATTTCAACTTAATATTAAGTACATAAGACCTATAAAAGGTGGATATATGCGTGTATATAAGGTGTTATTATGGCATATTTTGTATATTATCATAATTTTACTTATGTATACTGTTTGTGTACTCTTAATTATTATTCCCATGTATAGTTCATGTGTTTAACATAACTTATAAATACTTTTTACTCAATCCTGGGGATATACAGGCTGACACTCGCCTACCCAAAAAAAACAATAAAAAAATGAAAAGTTATACATTTTTATTTATTTATTTTCTTAATTTTCAGGTATTCAGATTAATTCTGTAGCATTAAAGATTATTCTTTAATGAAATATAACATAATAAAATATTATGAGTACCGGTTTTTACCCCTCAGCTGGTGGAACAGAAATTTATTTCAGTTTAAATTTTTTAAGAAGGGTGGATAAATTCGAAATTTCTTTTTCAGGTATCCATTTATCAAATTCATTTGATTTCCCTTTAAATCTTAGTAAATACTCAGTTCCTTTTTCTTTAGTAAGGATTCTTTTCTTGAGTATTTTTTCAATCTCTGCTTTTTCCACAATTTCTTCAGGTTGCTTTTTAGGCCTTCCCCTTCTTTTTGGAAATAAGTCAGGATCATTTGCATGGTAAGGTTTCAATAATGAGATAGGGAAAACTGGATGTTTCCTATCATATGGAGCATATAATATGACTTCCACTGCATATTACCAACCATTTTGCTTACTACAAAAGGTCCTACAAAGGGATCCTTTAATTTAACATTACCTTGTAAGTTAAAATGTAGTTTTGATATTAGGACTTCATCTCCCTTTATGAATTCAAATTCTTTATGAGATTTATCCCACCTTTTCTTTTCATATTCAAATGCTTTTTGTATGCATTCTTCAGCATGCTTTCTACAAATTTGTTGCATATGAATAAAGGATTTAGTACCAGGGTGTATATCTAACCTTGGTAATTTATTTAAATGATTTACTGGGGTATTTGGTACATATCCCAGCCAGAGTTCAAATGGTTTCTTCTCTGTTACAGAATGAGTTGTGCTGTTATAAGAAAATTCAAGGCCAGGAATTAATGTTACCCAGTCATGTGTGAATTTCTCTTTGTCTTTGTATTCTAATCCAAAGGCACAATATCTTCTGATCATGTCTTCTAGAGTTTGTATCATCCTCTCAGCCAGCCCATCAGTTTGTGGATGGTGTGCTGTAGACAATTTTAATTGACAACCTGATACTTCCATCAAAGATGTCCAGAACTCTGAAGTAAATTTAGGATCTCTGTCAGAGATTATGGCTTTGGGGAACCCAGCAGTATTCATCATCTGAGTCCACCATAGTAACGCCAAGTCTTTAGCAGATACCTCTTTATGGGTAGGGATAAACTTACACATTTTTGTTAATCTATCCACTATTACCCAGCAAGAATTGAAACTTTCTTTTCCTGCTAATGGCAAGCCAGTTACAAAATCCATGTTTATAATTTCCCATGGAGCTTTTGGCTGCTCTATTTGTTGTAACAACCCAGCTCTCTTCCCAGTTAATCTTTTAGATTTCTGAAAAGAGTCACATGTTTCAATGTATTTTTGTACATCTTCTTTCATGTTTATCCACCAGGCTGTGATTTTAACTCTAGTTAATGTTTTGTTAAAGTCAAAATTATCAGCTAAGATGTCATCATGACAAGTACTCAACATTAACTCTTTCATAGTAGGTGGTATCACTATTACATTACTTAATTTTTTCTTGTAATATATATATCCATCTTCAATTGACAGTTTACCTTTTTCCAACGCATTTCTATACTTTGGAGGCAAGGTTTTAATTAATGCACTCATGGAGGCATTAGTTGGATCAATTAGAGTGGTAGATAGTTTAGTCAAATCTTTATCAGATGAATAATTTTCCAATATAGTTTTCATAAATTCTTCCTCTAAATCCACTATATAAATCCCAAATATATGTATAACCTCATTTTCAGGTACATAAGCTGGGTTGTCAGCATCATTTGGAAAAGGGCTTCTGGATAATAAATCCGCATTAGAATGCAATGTTCCTTCTCTG
Source organism: Hemileia vastatrix (assembly GCA_030280995.1). NCBI lineage: Eukaryota > Fungi > Basidiomycota > Pucciniomycetes > Pucciniales > Zaghouaniaceae > Hemileia > Hemileia vastatrix. The sequence continues at coordinate 26,913,607 of JASXTE010000009.1, read as the reverse complement.
TGAATGATTGTCATTCTTCCTCTGTACTCTTTTACAGCTAGTTGCCATCTAAACATGTGCCTATTAGGGGTTTTCATGTTTAGTAATGATTTTACTGCACTGCAGTCTATTAAAAGTTCAAACTTCTGATCTTCCAGATAGTAATGAATTTTCTCCAATGCCCACGCCATGGCTAAACATTACAGCTGGGTGGCACCATACCTTAATTCTGTTTTTCTTAAGGTTCTGGATATATAACAGATAACTACTTCAGATAATGTTCCATTTATTATCTGTTTCTGCTGTAAAGCAGCACCTAAACCTATGAAGCTTGAATAAGTGTACAAGATAAAAGGTAGGGTGAAATCTGGAAATCCCAATATTGGAGCTGACATTAAACATTCCTTTAATTTATTAAAGGTGTGTTGTCTTTCATTATTCCAAATGAAACCCTCATTTTTCCTGATTAATGTTGTTAAAGGAGCTGCAATGGATTGGTAATTTTTAATATACTGTCTATAATATACACACATACCCAAAAAACTTTGAACCTCTTTTACATTTTTAGGTATACCAATTTTTTTAATTGCTGCCACCTTATTCTGTTCAACACAAATTTGTGATCCAGATACAACATGTCCAAGTACTTTCAGGGATTGAAATCCAAACTTACATTTATTTAATGCAATTTTCATTTTTATTTCATCCATCTTTTGAAAGACTCTTTCCAGTTGATTTAAATGTTCATCATATGTTTTTGAAAACACTATGGTGTCATCAATATAGACCAAAAGCCATCCTTCAAATATTTCCTAATGGAAAACACTATCCATTAATTTTTGGAAGACTGAAGGCGCATTTTTTGGGCCAAATGGCATTCTCACATAATCATATATACCCATATGTGTGGTTATTAATAAGTAATTTTGAGAATTTCTTTCCACAGGAATCTGGTGGTAACCCTTGTTTCCATCCAGACAGGAAATATATTTTGCTCCTTGTAAAGTAGCATGGATAGAAGCTATCCTTGGTAGAGGGTAAATATCATCTACAGTGTATGTATTCAGAGCTCTATAATCACCGCATAATCTTGCCTTATCCTTTTCATAAGAGATCAATACTGGTGAAATGACACTATACTTAGGTGTTGTGTCTACTTTTTCATCAATACCCATTTCCAACAACATTTTTATGTTGTCTTCAATATCTTTCCTTTTTGCAGGAGAAGCTGGGTAAGGTTTCTTTTTCAAGCTGCCAGGAATATTATCCAAATCACAACTTAATGAGATTTTCATCTCATGGTCTTTGGCCAATCCTAGTTCATTTGAACCATGAGCAAATGCCATAGGATATGATTTAATCAATCTCAAAATATTTTCTTTTTCAATTTTTGAGAGTTGAGGACTGAAAGAGGCCTTTTGGATTTTATTTTCCAATTCAACCACTTCAGTGGTGGTTCTTCCACCTTTCAGTTGTTCTTCTCTAGGAGAAATGGCATACACTGAATTTTTCAGAACATATTTTGAATTTTCTCTTACCATTCACGCCTATGGTGAAACAACTGTTTTCAGGATCTAGTTTAATGCCAAATTTTGTCAATAAATCATTGCCAATAATAAACCAATCACTACAATTATTTTTATCCATTACTACAAATTCACAAACTGCTCTAACATATCCATTATTATATTTAAAGAATACAGCAGTTTTGTATTTGCCAATTGGATTTAATACTGAACCAAAACCCCTCCAGTTCTTTGTCTGAACAGGTCCTAGTTTTTCCTGGTACTTACTGTCATGTTTCATTAATGTATCAATTGAAACTACACTACCTGCAGCCCCAGTATCAAGAATGGCATTCATTTCTTTTCCACATATGATAACAGGTGCTCTGATAGGTGTTATTTTGTAAGTATCATGAGATACATCTTTAATAATTTCAGCTTCCTCAATGGAAGTTAAAGATGTGTCTGTATGAGGTATAGAATCATTCAGGAACATAATATCTTGTTCTAATACAAATATCTCATGTTCATAATCACTGTAAGATATGTTACTTTTACAATCCTCACTGGATTCAACGTTCTCATCTTCATGATTACTTGGTTCAGAGTTTTGTGAGGTTTCAATAACATTTATTCTCTTCTTAAACATGTGACCCTTAACCCAAGGTTCATTACATTTATAACAAGTGTTATTCTCTTGTCTTTTAGGGACAAGGGGAGCTGAAGTTTTTTTCTTCTTCACTGGAAATTTACTTGTAGTAGGTTTTACTACATCAACACTTTGTTTGTAATTATTATAGTTGGTTTCATATTTGTGGCTTAATAATATTTCATTGCATATATTAATGAACTCAGAGGTATCTCTGATGGTTTCAGTTCTAGCTACAATAATGTCTCTAACTGATATAGGCAACTTGTATATTATTTTTTCTTTCCACTCTTCATAATCCATTTTTGGATCCATAGCTTTCATGATTTTTATTAAAATCATTAAGAAGACCATGGTTTTATCTCCAGCATTTGGATTATATCTTGTTCTTTCATACAATCTTTTTTGAGTGATTCTAAATTTTGGGCCACCAAATTGCCTTTCAATTAGTGCCTTCCATTCATTCCAGGAGTAATTAATTCCCTCACTCAATACAGATTCAATCCATAATAAGGCCACATCTGTAAATAAAGATATTAACTTTGAAGTAATTTCTTCATCAGGTAATTTGTATGAAAATTTTAAGTTATCAATTCTTTGTATGAATTTCTGCCAATCAGATTTTTAATCCCCGTCAAAAGAAGGGCACTGATCTAACTTAGGCCAGTTCTTTTGGTTATTTCTTGCTTCCCTAACCTAAGGAATATTCAGTAATTCACTTACTTTGGAAAGATGATCATTTATTTCATCTTTTACTGATTTACTGTTCTCAGAGCCCATGACACTATGTTCATGTTCAATCATTGGTTTATCATCAGAGTGTTTCATAAAATCTGGTACTCTTTCCACATAAGAGGTATTATCTTTTATTTTTTCAGTATTTTTCAAAATGTTAGCTACTTCAATTTCTACTCTTTGTAACCTATCTTTTATTACAGGTACATGAGTTAAGGTATCATTTACATTTGAAAAAGACAATTTTACACGTCCCTCAATGGTAGCCATAATATTCTGAGAATGTTCAAATTTATTTTCTAAATTCTTAATCTCAGAGTTTAATCTTTTGTTTTCATTGATTAATTCATTATTTGAATTCTCAATAATTTTTAACCTATTGGCTGTTGTAATCAATGATTGTGTGAGGTTTAATAATACACTTTCTGTATTATTGTTGGACTCTCTAGAGAATTCTTCCAATTTTTCAATTCTTAATAATAATTTAATAATTATTTTTGATTCCATTGGATTTTCTTCTAGAAAATATTCAATTTTGTCTGTGTCCAATTCAGAATACTCATCATCAGGGTCAAGATTTAATTCATTTGATTCCATTTTTATATTAATAGTATTTTTCTGGTGGTCAATAAAACTATGTACATTGTCCTCATTGAAAGACAAGTCTAACATGTTATTTTCAAATGAATAATTTTTTAAATCCTTCTCAATTATATCCAATACCTCTCTATCAATTTCATTACCTATAAGTAATTCATTGTTAGGATTATATAATTGATCCTGAGAAGATGGATGACTTACTACGGTCTTATTCCATTTCCCCAGCATCTCCTTGGCTTTCCCCTGTAAGGGTGACTGCTGGATCCCTGTTGAGGAGGGTTGTTGTAGTTTTGGGCATACCAATACCACTTCCATTTGCTGACTGTTATCTTTTGGTCCTCTTCTGGGGCTGGAGGTGTTGCTGTGGTATTTGGTGCCACTGGTTGTTGATGAGACCTTATATCCACTAGAGCCTGGTTGACTTCTATAAAGCCCTGTGCCGCCCTTTTCTCCAGATTGTTGATCTGGTCTACCATATTGTTTACTATTATTGTTAGTGTATTCAATAGGGTTGAGAGGGAGTGAATTTGCTCTTGTACCGTGTTTTTGGACTTCTTTATTGACATTTGTTTTAAGAGCTTTTCCTTTTCCTCCATGGACATTTGTGGGGTGTTGTTTATTATTATTTGTGATTCTTGGCCCTCCATTTGGATGTCCTGTAACAGGTCTTTCAGCTCTAGTTCTTAAGTTATAAGGTTTTACCTTATTACTTACAATGTCATTGTTGTCACACATGTTTACGTGGAATTTAAAGAATTGAAAGTTTACATATGAAAACTTCAAAAAAGGATCTTTATCAGTATTTATTAATATCACTGAAGACAATTTTATTGCTTACTTATTGGTATTAAGTGAATTTATAAGTGCCAAAAGTCAAATATGCTTTTATGTGGTCACTTGATATAACTGGTCTACAATATGTAGCCGTGTTTTTATATTTAAAAGAAAACAACTGTCAGTAAGATTCTTTCTAAATATTTAATGAATGTTAAAAACCAATAAAAAGAAAAGATTAAGAGTCCTGTCAAAAGAAAACAATTAATCAGTTTAATTGGTTTATTATCTGCAAAGATCACAAATTTAATTGGTCTTTTGACAGACTCCCACTAATAACAATTTTATGTTAAATTAGTGGTAAAAATTGTTGATTCAATATCACAATTTTCTTATATAACAGGGCTTCTTTTCCTGAAATCACTATAAAAGTGACCCCAACCTGTTGTAATTATCCAAATATTTCTATAGGGATATTATTTACGTGCACCTTTTTTTTTGAAAATTTCACTTACTGGATTATAACAGAATTCTTGAGGAAAGGTCCCCAAATGTCAGGCTAAGATCAACTAAATGGACATGAACTAGCTTGAAAATTCTTTTTCTAGAAGATTTAAATGGTCCTATATGAATACTGTAGTATAAATTCAACAAATAGTAAAATATAATTCAGAATAAAGGTTTCAGTAATATAATTCTCACTATTCTTATATGTGGCTTACAATCTTTTTAGTTGGTAGAAAAATAGATTTTAATAATTCAGATACTATTCAAAAGTCTTATAAAAGTACTAATTGATATGTATTGTTATTTATTTGGTTATATTGGTTAAATTGTAATGATAAAGAATGTAGAAACAAGACCAAAAAACCTCCTTCTTTTATACACACTGAGTTCCCCAATAAATCCCTTGATGTACCATCCAATACACAGTTAATGTGCCTCAAAAAAACTAATAGACCTTCCCATGAACATCCCTAGTGACCCATGACATAATTAGACAAGTAACAACCGTCAAAATCCTGTAATAATAAGGGAAATCCATCAAAATTAAAGAAAAAGACAAAAAGAGAGTATATGTGTATAAAACAATAATATAAAAGACTAAAGGAGACTTTTTAAGGTTAATAATAGCTTAATAATAAGGGGAATCTACTGTAGAAATGGAGGGGCTAATCCTGACATTATACTACATTAAATTCCCATCCAAAAATAACCAATATTTACTGAGAAACCTCCCAAAAACTTAAAAAAGAGCGTGAGATGTGGGGTAACTACATGCAGTCCTTGGCAGGTGCTTGCACAGGTAAATCCTTGACTAAAATTAGGCGAATTTAAGCGTGGTGATGAAATAAGATGCCAAGAGTGAGGTTATTAATGAAATTAGTGCATATAAACAAGGTCAATGCACTATTAATCAAGCTAGGACGCTAAATAAGTGCCTGTCGCCTATTTTAGTGTGTTTCCCCACAGTGGGCATAGAATGTGGGGTAATTATAGTGTGAAAAAGCTAACTTTTCTATAAATGAAGCTATTCACATGGGAAAAAAGCAGGCAGTATGTGGCCAGTACACAGAAGCCATTTCTGGCATAAAAAACACCAAATTTTAAAAGTGTTATTTTTATGCATTTAAATAGCCAAATCAATGGTCCTAAATGAGCTCAATTGATCTGTCAAAGTGCATTTTTGATATTCTCAATTTTATAGCACATATAGTCAACTTTTAAGTGAAATAAAGCGCATTTCTTGTTTTTTGCGTAAAACAATGAATATAACAGCTTTAAGTGTACTTAAAAATTATGTAGCCTTATACTTAAGGTTTTTAAGATTACCCTAACATATTCCAACTTAATATTAAGTACATAAGACCTATAAAAGGTAGATATATGCATGTGTATAAGGTGTTATAATGGCATTTTTTGTGTATTATTATAATTTTACTTATGTATACTGTTTGTGTACTCTCATTTATTGTTCCCATGTATAGTTCATGTGTTTAACATAACTTATAAGCACTTTTTACTCAGTCCTGGGTATATACAGGCTGACAATTTTTGTATATCATTTCTAATCTCTATCACCACACAATATGGGGGGCGGACTTGCTAGCAAGTCCGCAACCTTGGACCCAAACTCACCATAGATTGAACACACATTGAGCTATTGATAAAGGAACCATACAATCAGGGATGAACACCACTCAGCAGAACAGTTTTATGTGGGTGTTCAAGTAGAGTTCAGTATGGGTTCAGTCTGAGTTCAGTCTGAGTTCCATCTGAGTTCAGGTTGAGGACTTGCTAGCAAGTCCACCCCCTATATTGCGTAGTGTATGTGGCCCATTTTAGGTACAGTTGGCTTGGATCCTAAGTCATATATCAAATTTCACAAGCATCAAGAACACACCTGCAAGAAGAGAAAAACTGAAAATGCTACAAAAAAGAAAACTGCCAATTTGGCTTCTAAATCACCAATTCCTTCTGCCTCTGCTCCATTGGGTCACTCCATTATTTCTTTTGCTAGACTCCTCCTAGGAATAGACCCAGCTACTCATAAAATTCCTGATTCTCCTTCCAACGAGATAGTCAATCAATGGCGCACTTCCCAAACTGAGAGGGAGAGGATGATTAAAGCAATTCAGGATAAGCCACGTACAAAATTAACCCCAGCTCAGTGACAGTTAGTCATTAAAGCCAAAACTTAAAAACTTGTTTCAACCTTCAAAAATCCAAAATTTGTCCCAACTACCAACTATGCTTTACCTCCTGGCCAGATGATTAATACAAAGTGTAAACATCAAGCTGAAACACAATTGGCCTGAACTGGTATAAGCTGTTTTGGCTATCTTTGGGGATCTAGTATGGATGGAGAGTGGAACTCTACCATAATCACTCACATTGTTCTTGGATGGAAGGCCTGCTATCATGGGAAGGGTTTGATAAACTTTTCAGTTTCAGATGAGTCTGTTACAGATGAAGCAGTTTTTAGAATCCTAGAGAGGTGGATCTCTGGGCAGTCTAAAAAATTTTCTGATATGTCAAAAGACAAATCATCTGAAACTCAAAAGCTTGAAAAGGTGAAGTTGAAAAAAGTGAAGGTTCAAATGTCTAAAAGATGAAGAGAGGTAAGCTTGTCCATTCTATAGCTTTTCAAAAGTTTTTGAGACTAAATATAATATTTTTATAGTTGTGTGATGGACGAATAAACATGGCTTCATCTTTTTTGGTCCCTGAAATGGCTGGATTATTCAAAGATATCTGTATTCACTCTGATACTGAGGAAGGCCAAGATGGGAGTAGATTAAAACTTCCAATTCCTTGGAGAAGTGCAGGTTTGGTTCGATGTTTAAATGGACTTGACAGGGGGTCAATGTCCAAATCACTTGCAAATTCTAAATCTCAAACAGCCAAGGTTGAAAATTGAAGGTCCCTCAACCCCCAGGAACGGAAGGTGGTCAACCTGTTGCAGGTCCCAGAAGTTTCCCTATGGATGATATTGGTGAAGAAGCTTTTCCTGGGGATCTTCCAAAAGCCTTTTTAGATGAAACATACTACAATAATTTGTCTGTGGTAGAGCAGTCCCTTGTTGATACTGAGACAAAAGTCAATTTGGAAGATTAAGCAACTGTTATAGAATTTTACTGTTGCAAAAGTCAAGCTACTTTGAATGCAGAACAACTTAAATTGTTAAAGAAAAATTGAATGCATTACTTGTTCAAACTTATTGAAGCTATACTATATTTGGTAAAAAAACTTTCTAAATATTAACCTTATTTTTCATCATAGCTTGGAGGATACATGTGATTCCTTTTACATACTCTTAATTTCCTTTCCCTAAGTTTATAAAATTTCCTATAAGCTAAAAAAATATTTAAAAACAGAACTAAAATTAGAATGAGTATTAGAAGGGGTTTGATTGACTATTGATGATTAGTGAAAATATTTTATTTTTTTACCTTTTTATAACTCTAACTGCAGTGTAATATTTTTTTACAACTCCTTTTGTTTATTGCTATAGGTGAAACCTCACTTGAACAAATCATATAAGTTTTTTTTGAACATGGTGAACTATATCCCTGAAACTATGATGCAATTTTATAAATTACAGGTTTGAGTATAATCTGAGTATGTGCTTTTTATTGTATATATTTGTTTTTAAAAACTTTATAAGTATAAGTCTATTTTCAAATTGATATTATACCTTTTCTACCATCAAAAAGTCACTAAATCATTCTAAAAAATTGACATTTTTGGCCATTATTCATCTTTGAAAAATAGTAATATTAAGAAGATCATAATTGTCAGACTAAATATCCTTAGGACTGAGTATTTCTCATGCTTAAAATAGGATAACCTTAAGTAGATTAAGCTTATATCTTAAAAATAAGGTTAAAATAATTATATATATTATTTTATTATATATATATATAATTATTATTCTATTATATAGCTTATAATAGTTTAAATAGCTTATCCATGGCCTAATAATATTTATTAAGTTTTAATGGAGTCATAATATACTTATCTTAAGTGATATGAAGTAATTATTGACGTACATAAGCTTATATGTATACATAAATCTCATATTCAGTGAAATATGCAGTATATTATGTATATTTAGGTATATAAGTGGGTTTCAGCCCCTTAATAGCCTATAACCTTTGTTTTTCTGCTTATTTTAGGTCATATGGACAAAATCAGTGGACTCACAACGCCTACAGAAGCATAGACACCTATATCAGGCGCATACACCCAGTTTGGACAACTAAAATTACCTCCTTGGATGGTTATTCATGGATTTATGGGTTGGAAGGATGTTTCTGGGTTAATGTGGATGCTTGGGGATGTTATTGGGGGCTTGGACATTTTATTTGTTTCCTTTATATGCTTTTAGTTTCATTAAATCTCTTTTTGATTGTTTATTTTACCTGTTTCTTTATGGTATCCGCTTTTATCTGGATTTTCTATTTATGGTATGGATCAGTGTTATTATTAATAGTGATGGAGGGTCCTTACTGGAGGTCTGGGTGTTGAAACTGCTTGAAGTGGACGCCATGGGGAGGTGATGGGCCCTCACAGTGCTGTAATTGCCGGGGATAGCAGTGACATCATCTGGATTGAAGATCTGTGCACTCCAGTGGATTTGGGTATAAGTAAGGGGGGATTTTGACGGTTATTTATTAATCATTCAATTACTACAACTCCAACAAACACTACTATACAATTATTAACCTTTAGAAATATATTATTAAAGCCACTATAAATTGATTTTATCTTTATATAAGCTATAACTATATTTTATTCATCTATTTTCCACCACTAGCACGCACTTAAATCCAAGTATTGTGAGTTTGACTTGAGTATAATTATTTTATTAGTCTTCCCCTGAGGTTTAATCACTAAATCATTTATCAATAAGTAGTAGGACCATAAATAAACACTATTATATCATACTTATATACTAGACTATACTGACAATAATAGTCCCTGTAGGATAAATTTTCATGACTGAATCATAATTACCTTTGCTTAACAATAACAGGGTATGAGACTTTTCTATGTGCCTCCATTGATTTTTGTCCTGGTAAAGTCTATGATGCCAACCTACAGAAAGAAAATTATGAAAAGTTATTTCATGGGCCTTGAATAAATGGTGTAAGCATATCTAAAATGGAGAGCTTCTTTCCAGGAAAAAAAGCTAATACAGCACTGAGGCACAATTTCCAGAAGTCACTCAAGATCAAATAAGATAGAAAGTTTTAACAATAAGCAGTGCAATATACTTTCTCTAATATTCTTTTTGGTACAGAGACACTCAGAGTTTTGGTCTGGCTTGTAAGTTATTTAAGCACTGAAGTTACTTCAAAGGTTACTTCTGATGTTACTTTAAGATACCTGAAAAACCACTTGACTGCAAGTTGGCTAACTTTTGACCTGGTGTGGACGACTACAGGTTAATGTTGTTGGTTACCACCTGTCAGGCTAAGATCAAGTACAAGGACGTGAACTAGCTTGAATAGTCAGTTGTCTAGAAGATTTTAATGGTCCTATATGAATACTGTAGTTTTAATCCACTAAGTTGTAAAATATAATCAAATGTAAAGGTCTCAGTAATATAATTCTCACTATTCTTATATATGGCTTACAATCTTTATAGTTGGTAGAAAAATAGATTATATAAATTCAGATACTATTCAAAAGTCTTATAAAAGTACTACTTGATATGTATTGTAAATGGTTTGGTTATATTGGTTAAATTGTAATGATAAAGAATGAAGAAATACAACCCAAAAACCTCCTCCTTTTATACACACTGAGTTCCCCAATGATTCCCTTGATGTACCACCCAATACACAGTTAATAACGCCTCTAAACAACTAATAGACATTCCCATCAACATTCCCAGTAACCCATGACATAATTAGAAGAGTAATAACCGCCAAAATCCTGAAATAATAAGGGAAATCCATCAAAATTAAAGAAAAAGACAAAAAGAGAGTATATGCGTATAAAACAATAATATTAAGGACTAAAGGAGACTTTTTAAGGTTAATAATAGCTTAATAATAAGGGGGATTGACTGTAGAAATAATGGGGCTAATCCTGACATTATACTACGTGAAATTCCCATTCAAAAATAACCAAAATTGACTGAGAAACCACCCAAAAACTTAAAAAAGAGCGTGAGATGTGGGGTAACTACATGCAGTTCTTGGCAGGCTCTTGCACGGGTAAATCCTTGACTAAAATTAGGCGAATTTAAGCATGGTGATGAAATAAAGTGCCAAGAGTGAGGTTATTAATGAAATTAGTGCATATAAACAAGGTCAATGCATTATTAATTAAGCTAGGACACTAAATAAGCGCCTGTCGCCTATTTTAGTGTGTTTCCCCACAGTGGGCGTAGAATGTGGGGTAATTATAGTGTGAAAAAGCTAACTTTGCTAAAAATGAAGCTATTCACACGGGAAAAAAGCAGGCAGTATGTGGCCAGTACACAGAAGCCATTTCTGGCATAAAAAACACCAAATTTGAAAAGTGTTATTTTTATGCATTTAAATAGCCAAATCAATAGTTCTAAATGAGCCCAATTGATCTGTCAAAGCGCTATTTTGATATTCTCAATTTTATAGCGCATATAGTCAACTTTTAAGTGAAATAAAGCGCATTTCTTGTTTTTTGCATAAAACAATGAATATAACAGCTTTAATTGTACTTAAAAATTATGCAGCCTTATACTTAAGGTTCTTAAGATTACCCTAACATATTCCAACTTAATATTAAGTACATAAGACCTATAAAAGGTGGATATATGCGTGTATATAAGGTGTTATAATGGCATTTTTTGTGTATTATCATAATTTTACTTATGTGTACTATTTTTGTACTCTTATTTATTATTCCCATGTATAGTTCATGTGTTTAACATAACTTATAATCACTTTTTACTCAGTCCTGGAGATATACAGGCTGACACTCGCCCACCCAAAAAAAACAATAAAAAAAATGATAAGTTATACATTTTATTTTATTAATTTGTAATTTTCAGGTATTCAGAATAAATCTGTAGCATTAAAGATTCAACTTTAAAGAAATAAAACATAATAAAATATTATGAGTACTGGTTTTTTAACCCCTCAGCTGGTTGAACAGAAATTTATTTCTGTTTAAATTTTTTAAGAAGGGTGGATAAATTAGAAATTTCTTTTTCAGGTATCCATTTATCAAATTCATTTGATCTCCCTTTAAATCTTAGTAAATACTCAGTTCCTTTTTCTTTAGTAAGGATTCTTTTCTTGAGTATTTTTTCAATCTCTGCTTTTTCCACAATTTCTTCAGGTTGCTTTTTAGGCCTTCCCCTTCTTTTTGGAAATAAGTCAGGATCATTTGCATGGTAAGGTTTCAATAATGAGATAGGGAAAACTGGATGTTTCCTATCATATGGAGCATATAATATGACTTCCACTGCATTATTCCCAACCATTTTATTTACTACAAAAGGTCCTACAAAGGGATCCTTTAATTTAACATTACCTTGTAAGTTAAAATGTAGTGTTGATATGAGGACTTCATCTCCCTTTTTAAATTCAAATTCTTTATGAGATTTGTCCCACCTTTTCTTTTCATATTCAAATGCTTTTTGGATGCATTCTTCTGCATGCTTTCTACACATTTGTTGCATATGAATAAAGGATTTAGTGCCAGGGTGTATATCCAACCTTGGTAATTTATTTAAATGATTTACTGGGGTATTTGGTACATATCCCAGCCAGAGTTCAAATGGTTTCTTCTCTGTTACAGAATGAGTTGTGCTGTTATAAGAAAATTCAAGGCCAGGAATTAATGTTACCCAGTCATGTGTGAATTTCTCTTTGTCTTTGTATTCTAATCCAAAGGCACAATATCTTCTGATCATGTCTTCTAGAGTTTGTATCATCCTCTCAGCCAGCCCATCAGTTTGTGGATGGTGTGCTGTAGACAATTTTAATTGACAACCTGATACTTCCATCAAAGATGTCCAGAACTCTGAAGTAAATTTAGGATCTCTGTCAGAGATTATGGCTTTGGGGAACCCAGCAGTATTCATCATCTGAGTCCACCATAGTAACGCCAAGTCTTTAGCAGATACCTCTTTATGGGTAGGGATAAACTTACACATTTTTGTTAATCTATCCACTATTACCCAGCAAGAATTGAAACTTTCTTTTCCTGCTAATGGCAAGCCAGTTACAAAATCCATGTTTATAATTTCCCATGGAGCTTTTGGCTGCTCTATTTGTTGTAACAACCCAGCTCTCTTCCCAGTTAATCTTTTAGATTTCTGACAAGAGTCACATGTTTCAATGTATTTTTGTACATCCTCTTTCATGTTTATCCACCAGGCTGTATTTTTAACTCTGGTTAATGTTTTGTTAAAGTCAAAATGACCAGCTAAGATGTCATCATGACAAGTACTCAACATTAACTCTTTCATAGAAGGTGGTATTACTATTACATTGCTTAACTTTTTCCTGTAATATATATATCCATCTTCAATTGATAGTTTACCTTTTTCCAACGCATTTTTATACTTTGGAGGCAAGGTTTTAATTAATGCACTCATGGAGGCATTTGTTGGATCATTAAGAATGGTAGATAGTTTAGTCAAATCTTTATCAGATGAATAATTTTCCAATATAGTTTGCATAAACTCTTCTTCTAAATCCACTATATAAATCCCAAATATATGTATAACCTCATTTTCAGGTACATAAGCTGGGTTGTCAGCATCATTTGGCAAAGGACTTCTGGATAATAAATCCACATTTGAATGCAATGTTCCTGCTCTGTGAGTGATTGTCATTCTTCCTCTGTACTCTTGTACAGCTAGTTGCCATCTAAACATGTGCCTATTAGGTGTTTTCATGTTTAGTAATGATTTTACTGCACTGCAATCTGTTATAAGTTCAAACTTCTGGTCTTCCAGATAGTAATGAAGTTTCTCCAAAGCCCACACCACGGCTAAACATTCTAGCTGTGTGGCACCATACCTTAATTCTGTTTTTCTTAAGGTTCTGGATATATAACAGATAACTACTTCAGATAATTTTCCATTTATTATCTGTTTCTGCTGTAAAGCAGCACCCAAACCTATGAAACTTGCATCAGTGTACAAGATAAAAGGTAGGGTGAAATCTGGCAGTCCTAATATTGGAGCTGACATTAAACATTCCTTTAATTTATTAAAGGCGTGTTGTCTTTCATTATTCCAAATGAAAGCTTCATTCTTCCTGATTAATGTTGTTAAAGGGGCTGCAATGGATTGGTAATTTTTAATATATTGTCTATAATATCCACACATACCCAAAAAACTTTGAACCTCTTTTACATTTTTAGGTATCCCAATGTTTTTAATTGCTGCCACTTTATTCTGGTCAACACAAATTTGTAATCCAGATACAACATGTCCAAGTACTTTCAAGGATTGAAATCCAAACTTACATTTCTTTAATGCAATAGTCATATTAATTTCATCCATTTTTTGAAAGACTCTTTTCAGGTGATTTAAATGTTCATCATATGTCTTTGAAAACACTATGATGTCATCAATATAGACCAATAACCATCCTTCAACCATTTCCTGATGAAAAACACTATCCATCAATTTTTGGAAGACTGAAGGGGCATTCTTTGGGCCAAATGGCATTCTCACATACTTATATATACCCATATGTGTGGTTATTAATAAGTAATTTTGAGAATTTCTTTCCACAGGAATCTGGTGGTAACCCTTGTTCCCATCCAGACAGGAAATATATTTTGCTCCTTGTAAGGTAGCATGGATAGAAGCTATCCTTGGTAGAGGGTAAATATCATCTACTGTATATGTATTCAGAGCTCTATAATCACCGCATAATCTTTCCTTATCTTTTTCATAAGAGATTAATACTGGTGAAATGACACAATACTTAGGTGTTGTGTCCACTTTTTCAACAATACCCATTTCCAACAACAATTTTATATTGTCTTCAATATCTTTCCTTTTTGCAGGAGATGCTGGATAAGGTTTCTTTTTTAAGCTGCCAGGAATATTATCCAGATCACAGCTTAAAGAGATTTTCATCTCATGGTCTTTGACCAATCCTAGTTCATTTGAGCCATGAGCAAATGCCATAGGATATGATTTAATCAATCTCAAAATATCGTCTTGTTCAATTTTTGAGAGTTGAGGACTGAAAGAGGCCTTTTGGATTTCATTTTCCAATTCACCCACTTCATTGGTGGTTCTTCCACCTTGCAGTTGTTCTTCTCTAGGAGAAATGGCATATACTGAATTTTCAGAACATATTTTGAATTTCCTTTTACCATTCACCCCTATGGTGAAACAACTGTTTGCAGGATCTAGTTTAATGCCAAATTTTGTCAATAAATCATTGCCAATAATAAACCAATCACTACAATTATTATTATCCATTACTACAAATTCACAAACTGCTCTAACATATCCATTATTATATTTAAAGAATACAGCAGTTTTGTATTTGCCAATTGGATTTAATACTGAACCAAAACCCCTCCAGTTCTTTGTCTGAACAGGTTCTAATTTTTCCTGGTACTTACTATCAAGTTTCATTAATGCATTAAGTGAAACTACACTACCTGCAGCCCCAGTGTCAAGAATGGCATTCATTTCTTTTCCACATATGATAATAGGTGCTCTGATAGGTGTTATTTTGTAAGTATCATGAGATACATCTTTAATTATTTCAGCTTCCTCTATGGAAGTTAAAGATGTGTCTGTATGAGGTATAGCATCATTCAGGAACATTATATCCTGTTCTAATACAAATATCTCATTTTCATCATCACTGTAAGATATGTTACTCTTGCAATCCTCACTGGATTCCACATTCTCATCTTCATGATTACTAGGTTCAGAATTCTGTGAGGTTTCAATAACATTTATTCTTTTCTTACACGTGTGACCTTTAACCCAAGGTTCATTACATTTGTAACAAGTGTTATTTTCTTGTCTCTTAGGGACAAGGGGAGCTGAAGGTTTTTTCTTTTCCACTGGTAACTTACTTGTAGTAGGTTTTACCACGTCAACACTTTGTCTGTAATTACTATACTTGGTTTCATACTTGTGGTTTAATAATATCTCATTGCATATATTAATGAATCCAGAGGTGTCTCTGACAGTTTCAGTTCTAGCAACAATAATGTCTCTAACTGATATAGGCAACTTGTATATTATTTTTTCTTTCCACTCTTCATAATCCATTTTTGGATCCATAGCTCTCATGATTTTTATTAAATTCATTAAGAAGACCATGGGTTTATCTCCAGCATTTGGATTATATCTGGCCCTTTCATACAGTCTTTGTTGAGTGATTCTAAATTTTGGGCCACCAAATTGCCTTTCAATTAGTGCCTTCCATTCATTCCAGGAGTAATTAATTCCCTCACTCAATACAGATTCAAACCATAATAAGGCCACATCTGTAAATAAAGATATTAACTTTAAAGTAATTTCTTCATCAGGTAATTTGTATGAAAATTTTAAGTTATCAATTCTTTGTATGAATTTTTGCCAATCAGATTTTTAATCCCGTCAAAAGAAGGACACTGATCTAACTTAGGCCAGTTCTTTTGGTTATTTCTTGCTTCCCTAACCTGAGGAATATTCAGTAATTCACTTACTTTGGAAAGATGATCATTTATTTCATCTTTTACTGATTTACTGTTCTCAGAGCCCATGACACTATGTTCATGTTCAATCATTGGTTTATCATCAGAGTGTTTCATAAAATCTGGTACTCTTTCCACATAAGAGGTATTATCTTTTATTTTTTCAGTATTTTTCAAAATGTTAGCTACTTCAATTTCTACTCTTTGTAACCTATCTTTTATCACAGGTACATGAGTTAAGGTATCATTTACATTTGAAAAAGACAATTTTACACATCCCTCAATGGTAGCCATAATATTCTGAGAATGTTCAAATTTATTTTCTAAATTCTTAATCTCAGAGTTTAATCTTTTGTTTTCATTTATTAATTCATTATTTGAATTCTCAATAATTTTTAACCTATTGGCTGTTGTAATCAATGATTGTGTGAGGTTTAATAATACACTTTCTGTATTATTGTTGAACTCTCTAGAGAATTCTTCCAATTTTTCAATTCTTAATAATAATTTACTAATTATTTTTGATTCCATTGGATTTTCTTTTAAAAAATATTCAATTTTGTCTGTGTCCAATTCAGAATACTCATCATCAGGGTCAAGATTTAATTCATTTGATTCCATTTTTATATTAATAGTATTTTCCTGGTGGTCAATAAAACTATGTACATTGTCCTCATTGAAAGACAAGTCTAACATGTTATTTTCAAATGAATAATCCTTTAAATCCTTATCAATAATATCCAATATTTCCTTATCAATCTCATTACCTATAAGTAATTTATTTTCAGGTTGATATAATTGATCATAAGAAGTTGGATGACTTACCAAGGTCTTATCCCACTTCCCCTGTCTCTCCTTGGCTTTCCCCTGTAAGGGTGACTGCTGGAGCCCTGCTGTTGAGGATTGTTGTATTTTTGGGCGTACCAATCCCATTTCCATTTGCTTACTGTAATTTTTTGGTCCTCCTCTTGGGCTGGAGTTGTTGCTATGGAATTGTTGGGTGCCACTGTTGGTGGTTGAGTCTTTATGTCCACTAGAGCTTGGTTGACTTCTATGAAACCTTGAGCTGCTCTCTTTTCCAGATTGTTGATCTGGTCCACTATATTGTTGACTCTATTGTCAAGGTGTTCAGTAGGGTGGATAGGGAGTGAACTTGTTCTTGTAAAGTATTTTTTGTTTTCTTTATTGAAACCTGCTTTAAAAGCTTTTCCCTTTCCTCCAGAGACATTGACGGAGTGTTGTTTATTGTTACTGGTGATTCTTGACCCTCCATTTGGATGTCCTGTAACAGGTTTTTCAGCTCTAGTTCTTAAGTTATAAGGTTTTGCCTTATTACTTACAATGTCATTGTTGTCACACATTTTTCGTGGAATTTTTTAGAGAATTGAAAGTTTAGATTTGAAAAACTTCAAAAAGGAGTTTAATCAGTATTTATTAGTACCACTGAAGACAATTTTATTGCTTACTTATTGGTATTAAGTGAATTTTTAAGTGCCAAAAGTCAAATATGCTTTTATGTGGTCACTTGATTTAACTGGTCTACAATATGTAGCTGTGTATTTATATTTGAAAAAGAAAATTTGTTAGTAAGATTCTTTCTAAATATTAAATGAATTTTACAAACCAATAAAAAGGGATTAAGAGTCCTGTAAAAAGAAAACAATTAATCAGTTTAATTGGTTATTATCTGCAAAGATCACAAATTTAATTGGTCTATTGACAGACTCCCACTAAGAACAATTATATGTTAAATTAGTGGTAAAATTGATGATTCAATATCACAATTTTATTATATAACAGGGCTTCTTTTTCTGAAATCACTATATAAGTGACCCCAACCTGTTGTAATTATCCAAATATTTCTATAGGGATATTATTTACGTGCACCTTCTTTTGAAAATTTCACTTACAGGATTATAACAGAATTCTTGAGGAAAGGTCCCCAATTTTCAGGCTAAGATCAAGTACAAGGACGTGAACTAGGTTGAATAGTCAGTTGTCTAGAAGATTTTAATGGTCCTATATGAATACTGTAGTTTTAATCCACTAAGTTGTAAAATATAATCAAATGTAAAGGTCTCAGTAATATAATTCTCACTATTCTTATATATGGCTTACAATCTTTATAGTTGGTAGAAAAATAGATTATATAAATTCAGATACTATTCAAAAGTCTTATAAAAGTACTAATTGATATGTATTGTAAATGGTTTGGTTATATTGGTTAAATTGTAATGATAAAGAATGAAGAAATACAACCCAAAAACTTCCTCCTTTTATACACACTGAGTTCCCCAATGATTCCCTTGATGTACCACCCAATACACAGTTAATAACGCCTCTAAACAACTAATAGACATTCCCATCAACATTCCCAGTAACCCATGACATAATTAGAAGAGTAATAACCACCAAAATCCTGAAATAATAAGGGAAATCCATCAAAATTTAAGAAAAAGACAAAAAGAGAGTATATGCGTATAAAACAATAATATTAAGGACTAAAGGAGACTTTTTAAGGTTAATAATAGCTTAATAATAAGGGGGATTGACTGTAGAAATAATGGGGCTAATCCTGACATTATACTACGTGAAATTCCCATTCAAAAATAACCAAAATTGACTGAGAAACCACCCAAAAACTTAAAAAAGAGCGTGAGATGTGGGGTAACTACATGCAGTTCTTGGCAGGCTCTTGCACGGGTAAATCCTTGACTAAAATTAGGCGAATTTAAGCGTGGTGATGAAATAAAGTGCCAAGAGTGAGGTTATTAATGAAATTAGTGCATATAAACAAGGTCAATGCATTATTAATTAAGCTAGGACACTAAATAAGCGCCTGTCGCCTATTTTAGTGTGTTTCCCCACAGTGGGCGTAGAATGTGGGGTAATTATAGTGTGAAAAAGCTAACTTTGCTAAAAATGAAGCTATTCACACGGGAAAAAAGCAGGCAGTATGTGGCCAGTACACAGAAGCCATTTCTGGCATAAAAAACACCAAATTTGAAAAGTGTTATTTTTATGCATTTAAATAGCCAAATCAATAGTTCTAAATGAGCCCAATTGATCTGTCAAAGCGCAATTTTGATATTCTCAATTTTATAGCGCATATAGTCAACTTTTAAGTAAAATAAAGCGCATTTCTTGTTTTTTGCATAAAACAATGAATATAACACTACCAACATTTTGCCGACGCTTCCAGCGGGAGCGTCACCATGGCGTTTGCACTTTTATGCATAAAAACTTGTGATCGCCACGACAAACGCAACATACAATTGTGAACGCCACCGATTTCTGGAACGTCAGAGAAAACGCCATGCATCAGTTTTGACTTTGACTCACCCACAACCCATCAATTTTCCTCTTGCTAGATCTTTATTTTATTTTATTTATTTATTTTTATTTCATGCAATCTTACCCAACTTTGGGCATGAAGGCAGAGGAGACAGTGGTAGACTAAATTCAAACTACACTGAGAAACATGACGGGGAGAAGAAGCGGGAAATATAAAGGAAGTTAAATAGTATTGTTGAGAGAGAGGAATATTACGATTGTTCTTAACTTGAATCATTTTTTATATCTGATTGTACTCAGTTTTCCTCATTAAAGTTAAAAATAAATCCAAAATGCACTTGTGTCTTTGTTCTAAGTGTTCCACAAATGTTTATATTGATAAACATGGAGTCACCCAACATGGCATGTATATACTTGCTCAAAACAGGAAAGTGACCTGATCAACTTGAATTTAAGTATGTAAACTTCTGCTGAGGAGACTACCTGAAACCTGGACAAATTTTCTGAAGCCTCAGAATTGAATTACTTAAAAGTATTCCAAAAATGAGTGATAGCGAGATATATTTTCCACTAAAAGTTTCCCATCTTCAATCCCACACCTAAAACATGATTTTATGTCACTTTACACAGTGAATAAGTAGCAAGAAACCCACAAGCGTTTCCAGTTTGGAAGCATATTTTCAAGATCCTTGCAGCTTTTCAGGCTGCATCCAAAAATGCTGTCCAAAAAAGTTCAATGAAACAAGACCCTTGAACACTTGAATGCTTAAACTCACAAGTTTTTGGACTGTCTATGCCCACTCTCAATCATGTACATATTCCACTTTATTTATTTTCTGTGTGTAGTTTCATGCCCTAAGGGAAAGTGATCCCAAGAAATAATTAAATAAATGATAAACTCGGAAGTGCAAGATGGGTTTGATTTTGATAATTTTTTTTGACAATATTAGTCTTAGCTGCCTTAATACTTTCAACATCTTTTGTTTAGGGTATTAATCAATGAGTAGAATTTGTTTTGATTGATCATAAGAGTCTCTGTGAAATCTCTAATATCCCCAGGGAATGAAGAATCCCCTTGAGATGGTCTGGTGCCTATGGGCGGTGATTAAGAAGCATTCATGAGATCAAAACTAAATAATTAATATAGCACATCGAATACATCCAAGTCACAAATGCTTGCAGAATTTTCTTCAAAAAAATCAAAGCTGCTCTCACAAGAAAAATGATTTGCCTATTCAAAAGACAGTACTCCCGACTCATCTCCAACCCTTTTGAATAGGCAAATCATTTTTTCATGAGAGGAACTTCAATTTTTTTGTCAAAATTTCGGCAACCTTTTCCGACTTTGCTGTAAAACAGGGCTTGTAAAATCAAGAGAAAGATCAAACTTTCAAATAAAATAGAAAAATGAGGAATAACTCAAGGATTGAAGGAAGATGAAGAATTAGATTGATGGACTGTGGGTGACTCAAGTTGAAAATGATGTGCGGCGCTCGCTCTGAGGTTCCAGAAATCGCTGGCGTTTGCAACTGCATGTTGCGCTCGTCGTGGCGTTCGCAAGTTTGAATGGAACGAAAAGCGAACGCCATGGTGACGTTCCCATCGGGAACGTAAGCAAAATGTTGGTAGTGTAACAGCTTTAATTGTACTTAAAAATTATGCAGCCTTATACTTAAGGTTCTTAAGATTACCCTAACATATTCCAACTTAATATTAAGTACATAAGACCTATAAAAGGTGGATATATGCGTGTATATAAGGTGTTATAATGGCATTTTTTGTGTATTATCATAATTTTACTTATGTATACTATTTGTGTACTCTTATTTATTATTCCCATGTATAGTTCATGTGTTTAACATAACTTATAATCACTTTTTACTCAGTCCTGGAGATATACAGGCTGACACCACCAGAGTTACTTACATCACATGGTTATGTAAATATGGGGGGTTAGGGGGGTCTCCCCCCAATTTTTAATATCTAATAATGAACCACAGAGAAGTCAGTAGTCACATTGCTACCCAACAACCCCCATCATATGTACTGCTGTATATGCCATGTGCTTTATAAGAATAAAAAAGATACCTCTGACTCAACAAATAAACAACCTTTCCAGTCACATACAAGAACTGAAGGCACAAAGTATGAAATACAAGGCAAGAGTAGACACACTCTGGCAACAGATGCAGGAGTTATTAAATCACAAACAGGTTCAACCTCCTCCTTTCCCAGCCTCTCAGTCTATCAAAACACCCTGCAGGTGGAGCAGTGGAAATGGGATTACTTGATGAACCATTACCAACAGAATGTTCAGCAACCAACAGCACAACACCCTGGCCCATCCAGGACACCAACCTACCATCCATCTCCTCAGCCCCATCCTTATCAGGGAGGCAGAAGAAAGAAAGCACTGGGGAAATTTCCTCCCTTGCCTTGATGTCCAAATACCAAGTGAAATTGTTATAATTTTCATTATAAAAAATTAGTACAATTATTATAAGGGTTCTTTTCACAATCACTGAGTTATGGTGACCCACTAATGTGCTGCAGACCCAAATATCTGGTTTGTATGAGCTATACTAGAGTAATAATAAGTAATAATTAAGGAAATACCCCCAATTGTCAGTGTATGCTACATATTTCACTGAACATGGGGTTTACATATACATATAAGCTTATGTCTGTCTATAATATCACTTAAGATAAGTATATTATCACTCTATTGACAACTTAATAAGTATTATAGGGCTATGGACAAGCTATTTAAACTACTATAAGTCATATAATAGCGTAATAATTATATATATAATCATTATAACCATATATAAGTATTATAACCTTTACTTTAACTTATAAGCTTAATGCAATTAAGGTTATCGTACTTCAAACATTAGAATTACTCAGTCCTGGGGATACCTAAGCTGACAGTTGCACAGGAAGATACTTTAAACTGTGCCAGCAACATTTCTTATGAATCTCACCAGGAAATCTTAATGCTGGAGGAAGATATTCAATATTTAAATAATATTGACAATGATACCAATGATTTATCCACAGTTGAAGATGCTGAAATCATAAGAAATCTTGAGGACACCTCAGTAATTATTACCCCTCTCAAGGATTTGTATCTTTTTGCCAGAACTGCAATTTCACTAATTTGAAAAGAGCACCCAAAATGAGCAACATGTTTATCAAATAAATGCAATAGTTGCACAAATCATCTACCATACTGACCTGAAATTAATAAAGCACCACAATTAGACAAACATATCCCTCACTTTGGCTGCTCTTTTCAAATTAACAAAATAAATAGCCGACACCCCAAACAATTTTGAAAGAATGAACAAACATCAAATCACAGTTATTTTATCTCTAGAGTTTGATGACATCCATATTTTATTTTAATCTGACTAAGCACACTTTATATATTTACTCTGCCAAAAGAATTGTGAAACACAAAGTACAGTTGGAGGGACACTATTGAAATCGGTTTACTATAAGTAATGAACCACGATGATATCCGATTGATAGCATAGCAGCCAACCAAAAGTCAGTTACAAAGTAAGAATTAATTATGGGCACCATCCATCATTCTCTCTACCCAATAGATTGCACAGTTCGTCTGTAACCACTTGCCCACACCACTTGTCGAAAGTCAAAATACACGAAGGGAATCGCACATTTGGTTTGTCAGTGATTTGTATGCAATATTGATGTTTATATTGAATATCAGCTTTTTTGCATTATGCTTATCGATCTCCAACTCTGGTTAGGTTTAGATTGCCATTCTCACTTCTCATCTTTTGTATTTATTATTTCATTTTATTGATTTCTTTGGTTCGTCTTCTTTTCCTCTGTTTTATTTTTTACTTCCTTCTCCATTCCCATGGAAAACAACAATCCTCCACCTCCCGATAGCCTCCCGCCTTCTCTTGACCTTGTCAACAACACTCCTCCCTATTCTCGCAAGCGCCAGAGAGGTTATCCCATTTCACTTTCAAATTCCTTGTCTTATATTCTTTTTTTTTTTATTGACATTTCTTTTTTCTGCTGTCTGTTGCTTGGCCTTGCTTCTTTCAGATGATCAGTCGCCCAACGAGTTTGGAAAACATCCTCACAAGCGTTTCAACGATTTTCCTGACAATTATAGAAACCGTCATTCTCCCTCCCAGTTCCGCTCTCCCCGAAATAACTATCCTCATCATCCTTCGAATTCTGAAAATTTGTTTTCCCAATCGATTTGGAAATTGGGCGATTCAGAGCGTTTTGACTTTCGCGCCGAAATCCCAAATCTCGTGCTCTTGATCGAAAATCAATGGCACAGTGATGCTGATGTTGTCTTTAAAGCATTTCGTATTGCGTATGTTGGCTGAATGATAATCAACTCTCTCATTCTTCACCCCACTCCATCTTCCCCTATTCTCTTCACATCTTAACTGAGCGGACTGACTGAATTTTGTTTTGGCTTTGTTTCATCGCCATGGCTTAACATATTTGGTCGACATATCAGCATAGCAGAACTGCCACATAAGATACCTCATTATGCCCTCATCATCTCTCTTCTCTCTGTCTCTCCATCCGCCCCCCTCCCAATCGCTTCCACCGATCGAGAAGTTACTGATGCTAGTGCTGTGGCTGCCGATAACAAGGCCAATCCATCAGAACAGGCCACTAAGATCACACCTTCAGAGTCTGATGCTGCCATTCCTTCAGTGAAGGACACTGCAGAAGACGGCGTTGTAAAAACAGACTTGCCAGAGTCTACACATGTTGAGTCTACCTTAGCCACAAACCAGATTGAAGAAACTTCTCCAAAGCAACATCCAAGCCCTTCCAAGTCCATTCTTGGTGGAACTTCAGTCCCAAATCCAGTTCTCTCCATTGGTCATCAAATCATTCGAGATCTTATCAAGGGATTTCAGTCTCATGTTGACAACCGCCGCTGGCGCTCAGTTAGACTTTTTGTCCATTTGTTTGCACATCTGGTATCACTTCCTCATCCATTAGTTTCGCCCAGCTCGTTTGTTTCTCTTTTACATTCCTTTGCACGCGTATGGGATGAGTTAACCGTGGTACCCGATCGAGGTGATGAGTGTGTTCGAATCGTGGGTGAGGGTCTGATTCGCAGCGGCTTGTTGGCAAATACCCACGGTGAAGGCGTCATTAAAGAAGTGGAGGTTTTATTAGGACATCTGAAAAATTATGTCTCTGCCCGTTATATTTCCAAAGAGATAGATCCTAAATGTTCTGAATCTTTGGTTTTTCCTGAAAATCCCCGAGAAATGTTTAATGATGCTGAATTTTGTGACCAATATGATGATGTGAGTTTTTTTTTTTTTTTAAATTAAAAAACAATTGCTGGCCTTCGTGTTGATTCAATTTTGTGATTCTAATAATTCAACACTTAATGTCTTACAATATTTGTATTCCCACTGATTTTTTTAATCAAGCCAATCATCAATTTATCTAAATCCCTTTCGCAACCGGCTTCACAAATTCTTCCCGAGTTGGCTGAGCCTTTCGCTCCACTTCTTGCCCATCGCTTGTCACAAAGCTCGCTATATTCAAGCACTTCATCGGTTACTTTCCCTAATCCTGTTTCTCTTCCGCAAATTTTGGTCCCCCCAGATGATGAAAATGAACATATATTGGCCAACGTCAATTCTAATGAACCCTCTACACATGATACTCAGCCTAATCATGGGATATCTGCTCCTCGTGATTCAAAAGATCGAGTTGGCTATCGAGGAGTCAAGCTCTATGTCAAGTTTTTTGTGGATGATGTAAATTGTATTAGACTTACAAAGATTGTTTTGTGATGCTAATCAAACATGATTTTCATTTGTCTAAAATTTAATCAGACTGTGCCAAGTAGGACTTCGTCTGATGGTATTCTTTTGAGAAGTTTACTTGATGATGTGATTGATATTTTCGAAGTTAACCGAAAAGAATGTTCCAAGATTTTGCTGGAACTACCTAGATGGGTTGGGAAAGGGACCTTTCGACCAAAAGGCATCAATCCAGCATCTTCGGTGTCTGTCCCTGCTAAGTTAGAGAGTGCTGAAGCTAATGGCTCAGAGACTGCTAAAGCAGACAATCATCAAAATAATCAGAACAACATACCATCTTCTCCTAAGCAAAGTGATGGTGATCAAACTCATGATGCAGAAAGGAAACCAGCTCAGAGCGTATCTGTGACTACGCCTTCATGGATTTTGGAGCACGTCATGATCGAGGTTAGCTCTCTCTAAGTCCATGCATTTTCTTTCCTTTATCCTAAACATGCAACAAACGTTTGACTCTGACGGGGTAATTTATTTTTTCAGTCTATTTTATGCTCCCTATTTGCTCTTCCATCTTCACCTCTGCCGTCGGTGTATTATCACGCGCTCATTGCTGAGCTTTGTCGTACTTCTCCTTCAACGGTCGCTCCGGCCCTGGGCAAATGCGTTCGGAAACTGTATGCTGGGTTGGGAGGTTCTGCAGAAGCAGAAGAGCCTAAACTTGAAGCAGAGGGTGTTCGAAGATTTGCAGAGTGGTTTGCCGTTCACTTAAGCAACTTTGGATTTTTATGGGCATGGCCAGATTGGTAATCGTCATTTTAACTTGGCTATTGGTTATCCAATCTGAGCTAACACGTTTTTGGACTTGAATGCAGGCAAGAAGAATTAAAGGGTTTGCCTCTGGGTCATCCAAAACGAGTATTTGTTGACCGCGTCCTGGAATTAGAAGTTCGACTAAGTTATTTTGATCGAATCCAGTCCACTGTGTCGCCTATATTTAGTGATATGGGGCTACTAAAACCAGCTCCCCGAGCCAAGTATGAGCTTGACAATCCTGGTAAAATATCATTTCTTTTAATCATGCATTCAGGATATTCATGTTTCCGGTTCCAGATCATCCTCATCATTTAGCTGGTAATGACGTTTTGCAATTGATGCAGCGGAAAGTGGCTGCTAGCGTGTTAATAGAATATCTAGAGAAAATGAAAACCAGACTTATGACCGATGATCCAGAGCGAGGAGTGATGAATAATATTCAGGCTGAATCAGTAGTTGCAGAGGTCGCAGTTCGCTCGGTGCTTTACATTGGTTCGAAAAGTTTTTCGCATTTTTTGAATGCCTTGGAAAGGTGAGTGCCTATGAGTATTTCAGTTGTAACCAATCTATATTTGGAAACCAATGGAATGTGATTACTTGACCAAACTAAATCAAATCAACCGTTTTTTGGGTTTTCATTTAAAAAATTTTGCATCTCAAACCACCGCATTTTATTTCGACAAGATATCTTGACCTATTAAAAAGGTTCACACTCCCACCTAATGATATTCCATCGAGGCATGATGGCGAACGAGAAGAGACGGCCGAAATGAATATTCTTGATGTTGTATCCCAGTTCTGGTCAGACAATAGGCAGTTTAAGTTTATTGTAATAGATAAACTTCTGGAGTATCAAGTTGTAAAACCGCTATCTGTGATTTCATACATATTCAGGTGTGTCTGGAAGGAGGAAAATCAAATTGAATTTTGGGACATCTTTAGAGTAACGGTTGAAAAGATGAACGAAAGAGTTTGGGCAGCCAAAGCTCAACTCGACGGCGTGAAGAGGAAGCAGGCGGCTCAAAGGGATGTTGAGCGAGCTGCTAGTAATATGAAGGAAATGTCGGGCATGGAGGATCAATCAACGAGTGGTGATAAAGAGCTTGAGATGGAAAACAATCTTGACAGTGGCATGAGCGATAAGGCTGATACGCATACAGGTGCGTTAATGTTGTAAAAAGACATGGTTGATTGATTCTTTTAGCTTATTAAGATTTCTGATTTGGGTGTACTTTGGCGTCGGTTATTTAATTATCTGACCAGACGAAATCAAATTTGCCAAAGATTATCTTCATAAGGTCTACATGGAGGAAGATAGGATTCTTACTGTTCTAGTTTTTGATTTTTTCCCAACCTTTATATGGGATGAACCATCAGGAACTTATACTCCTTATGATAATGGCTTAGTTGATTTGGAAAAAGCCAGTGACGAGGTGAAAGAACAAGACAAATGGAGGAAATGGTGGCTGAAAGGATGGCTACGTGAGTATTTCAGAAAGGTTAGTCACTTAAGTTTTTCAATTATGTGGACTTTCTCTGGGAGATTAGTTCTACGTGGGAGCTGCTCATGTCTATTATATAAATATCTTGCAAAATAGTTTGTTAAGTGTTTAGGAAACCACAACGACTTTTTTTTCAATGAAGGCGATCTAAATGAAGATATGCGTAATTTCATAATGCATTTCAATGAATGGCGAGGATCAAGCGATTTGGATAGCTTGGAAGAGGAATGTTGGCCTAGACGTAAAAGCCATGATTAAATTTTTAAGATGTCAGACATTCTAGTTCTAATTGTTTGCAGCTAAAAAAATAAATAAGGAATGACTCAAAAGTCTGCTGAATTATTAGGTGATGGTTGACATTCCATCCAAGTTGAAAATAAATGTTGATGTTTTTGATTAATGGAATGGGCTTTATACATAGAATAAACAGAAAAAAAGAAGAGGTAACTGGATATGGAGTTGAAACTGTTTAGATCTTGGACTGATAATACTGAAAAATGATTACAAAATAATAGGAATCCTTCATTTGACTGTTGCAAGACAGTAAAAGTAAGACTAAAGCTATAATTGGATGGACTGGATGACAGTTTTCCAGCCCATAGCATTTATAAATCATCCAAATGATTGAAAATGAGCATAAAAAAATAAAAAGAATAGGAAAATGTCAAGCTGAATTCTTGCAAGAGGAAAAGAGAGATTTTTGTCTTGTTTTCCTGACCTCATAGTGGTTACAAATTAGATCATGTTGAGGTTTTGAAGAGAGAAACCTTTAGAGGGTATCAAAGTACTGTGATCCATTGTTAAATTAATGGTGAATAAGAAGTGAAATGGTTTTGTTAGGGGGTATCAATGTTGCCCAATCTGGAATTAAATTAATTGTGGATAAAAATCCTTATATCCCAATTATTTTCTGCAATCATTTTTTCTAATAATTGGGTTATTGGACATTTTACATGTCAAAGTTAACCTCTATCTGACATTTTTATCCTCAATTTTTTCATAACCACATCTTGGACAACTTTCTGGATATCCCAGCCTCCCTACCTTGCTATGCACTCCCACCCTCATCCCATCCTGTCTATTCTTTCTATCTGTTCAGATCCCTCCCCATCTGATCTGCTCATTTCTGCTCCTTTTCATCATCAAATATCCTAACATGCCTTGTTATCCCATATCTTCTCAAATGCAGCCTTCTCTCACTTGTTCTTCAAATCAAATTACTCTCTCTTTCCACTGCTCAGCTAAGAAATCAAAAACCATTCAACTAAATAATTCACAAATCAAATGTGCTTCCTTCAGGTCTGTATGCCGTTTTAAGTGGGGTTTATTAGTTTGTAGCCCCCTCCCCCCACCAACAAAAATAATTCTTAATCCTTGACCCTTTTTATTTTGCACCCTGGGATTAGCCCTTGTTCTAATCTCTCCTTTCCACAGCAACATCCCAACCACCCAAAACAACCCAAACTTCCCTTTTTTCTAATCTCATTTGTTCTTTCTCTCCACTTGATGCAATCTACTATTCAGATGGATCTCTTTTACCTAACCTCAGGGTTGCTGCAGCCACTTATAGTCCTCTCACTAATTCAATAACCCAGTGGCAACTTGGAGTCACAGAAGACCACTCCAACTTTGAGGCACAATTATTAGGGGTTTTCCTTGCTCTAAAGTTAATCCCAAGAGTGGTGAGAGTGACCCAGACAAATTTTTGAGTGTTGCAATTGACTTAGAAAAATCTCTGAGTGTTGAGAGTTACTCAGACAAATCTTTGAGTTTTGCAATTGACTTAGGGAAATTTATAAGTGGTGCAAGTGACTCTGACCAATCTTTGAGTGAGGTGTGCAGAGAAAAATTTAATTTTAGGGCTTAAGAACCGAAATCTAGGTGTGTTATGCTCCAGAAAGCCCTAATGTCAGGATCCATGATTTGAAACCATGTGACTTGCTAACAAACCAATCATGGATGTGATGAGTTTGGGATAAGAAATTAGGAATGAAAATTGGGGTATAAGAGGTGGGATAATGCATTATTTTTTTATTTTTTATTTTTTATTTTTTATTTTTTATTTTTTATTTTTTATTTTTTATTTTTTATTTTTTATTTTTTATTTTTTATTTTTTATTTTTTATTTTTTATTTTTTATTTTTTATTTTTTATTTTTTATTTTTTATTTTTTATTTTTTATTTTTTATTTTTTATTTTTTATTTTTTATTTTTTATTTTTTATTTTTTATTTTTTATTTTTTATTTTTTATTTTTTATTTTTTATTTTTTATTTTTTATTTTTTATTTTTTATTTTTTATTTTTTATTTTTAAATTAAAATTCAATCACTTTATTCATCTGTTTATTTATTTATTTATTATTATTATGTGTGTGTGTGTGTGTGTGTGTGTGTGTGTGTGTGTGTGTGTGTGTGTGTGTGTGTGTGTGTGTGTGTGTCTCAATGTGTATAAGTGTTTAATGTTTAATGTTTATGAGATTTGGTGGTGATGATAAGACTTGTTTCACCAGACGACCTACACAAAAGGTCTAGGATGTTCCTGCGAAAGTGAGATGGATGAAGGAGTTTAGAGACTTCTTCGAAGTACAGAGGAAATACTCGAAGAAGTGATTTGAAGATGAGTTGAAGGAAAAGCTGCTTCTTTGAGATATGTTTGATAAGAATCTTAATATAATTTTAAGGTAATATTAATATTATTAGGATCTCATAAAGGGTTGGAAACTCAATAATCAAAGATTTAAGTTTTAGAAATGATTACTGAGAAAATATGGAAATGTAAAATAATAATGATTTAACGTGAAGCTTTACCACTATTAACTATATATATGTTTTATAATTTAATTCTAAAGAATGTCAAACCAAAATCCCATCCCTTTTATATCCACTACTCCTCCTCACATTGACCTCATTCCCATCCATCATTCCGCACACCACAGACCCTCCTTACTAACATCCATTAACCCCTTGACCCTCCACTAACCATCCCGTCCATGCTCACTACCCCCATTAATAACCCACAGACACACAATAAACCTTTAGTGGAATATTGCATTGGCTGTTGCGCTGTGCGTCGCCTATCGAAGAAAAAGACTGAACACACTATTGAGAGATTAACTAATTTAGATTTAAAGTTTTAGATTAGCGCAGTTGAATAGTGAGTACACAAAGGAAATTTGCAGTTGCTATGTAAAATCACTTCTACGCTTTGAACATGGATTTAGACCTTGTTATTATTGATTTAGATGAGCTGCTTTTGCCTCAAGTGTCATGTGGTGCATGAAAGATGCCCAGGTATAAAATGTGAGCTCTGTTGAGCGTGAGAACACATTCTTCCCACACTATAATTTTCCTCTACTTCTTCTTTTAAAAATTTTTATTATGTCTAACTGCCCCACTCCCGTTCCCATGCTTCCACACCCCAAGGCTGATGGCAATATTGTTACTTGCCAGTATAACCACATTTGCACGGCTTGTGTGTTGAAAGCACGGCCACATGAGGCCCTTGCCGGAAATGCAAATTTTGTTGCTGGAGACAGGTGACCTGTGATGCCCTTACGAAAAACGAGGATATAAAGAGGAGGTTTACGGGGACTAAGTACTGGCTGATTCCTAAGACCAAAGAGGTGGTGAAGAATATTTGGGACGTATCGGTCGGGGATGATCGATTGGTGGAAGAAGAGGAAAATGAGGTCGAAGATACTGTGGTGACTTGGGTAGCCCAGACCACAGATCAAAAACAAGGGGTGGAAGAAGAGGGGGATGAGTTAGTTGAAAAGGATGAGGGTGAGGTTACCATCTTGAGCTGTCCTCTGAAAAAACAACGGATGATAATCAAGTATGATGATGAGGAGGAGAAGGGAGTGACAATAGAGTTCACCCCAAAGCTGTTTTTAGAACCTGACCCAGTTTTTGAGGTGAGTTTTACCTTTTTCTTGTTTCAAGTTTTTTAGTTTACACTGATGATTATATGTTATATTTTTAGAATTCAGATGTTATCAAAGAAGCTCTGCTTGTGAAGGCTGTCCCATCACTGCCAGTTGATTTGAAGGAGGGGGAGGAGGAAACCCTTGACCAGGTGTGGTTGAAGAAGCCTCGGCAGGGTCAACAAGTTCAATTTGTCAAAAACTTAAATGACGAGATCAACAAGATTGTCGATGCCCCCTCCTTTGATGTGGCTGAAAAGTTACTTGAAATTGGAGAGGAGGAGGTATTTGAAAAATGCAGAAAGGAAATAAGGGTGGTGTTGGAGAAAATGAAGAAATTGGTTCAGGAGAAAATGCAGGAGAAGATTTTAAATGGGTAGAGAAAAAAGACAAGAGAGAGAAGGAAAAGAGAGAAAAAAAGGTAGAAAGCAAATATAAATTGTGTATTTATTTATTCTATTGGTTTTGTTGTTTCAATTGAAATTTTATTATATTTTTATAAGATTTTGAAAGAGAAAAAAAAGTAAGAAAAAATATTTGAATAAAATTTTGTTTTAAATTTTGAAAGAAGAAAAGAAAGAATATTCAACTGAGGAATTTTTACTTTAAGTTTTGAAAAGAAAAAAAAATCAAGTAAAAAAAATAGTTGATTGAAAATTTTGGTTTTATGTTTTTAAATGAAAATTTAATGAGAAAAAAGACAAAATTTTATTTGTAAAAGTTTATATGAGGTTATTTTTGAAGTTTTGAGGAATTTTGGTTATTTGAAGAGAAAGGAAAAAAATAGTTTTGAAAAAAAAAATTTGAAAGAAAAGAGTAATTTGTTCAAAGAATTTTAAAAGAGAGATTTAAAGGTTGAAGTGAATTTTGAGAAAGGTTTTTGTATTGAGTTCATGAAAAATTTTGATAATTCAAAGAAAAAGAAATAAGGAAATAAAAATTGTATTTTAAAAAAGAAAAAAAGCTTGAAAGGAGAAAAGAAAGAAAATTAAAGAAATTATTGATTTTTTAAGATTTTATTTTAATGAATTTTTTAAGACTTTGTTTTTGTTTTTGTTTTTGTTTTTGTTTTTGTTATTTTATTTTTTTTAAATTTTAATTTAATTTTAATTTAATTTAATTTAATTTAATTTTGTTTTGTTTTATTTATTTTTTAAAGAAGGTTTGAAAAAAATTTGAAAGAGAAGAAGAAAAAAGAAAACAGAGTAAGGATTTTTTAGAAGAGAAGAAGTTTTAGAATTTTAAGAAAAGAAAAGCAAAGAAAAGAAAAGAAAAGAAAAAGAGAAAGAAAAGTGAAAAGTGAAGAGAAGAGAAAAGTAAAAGAGAGTTCTAAGGTTTTGGCTTTAAAGGATATTTAAGATGAAAAGATTTTAGGAGTTCAGGGGTGTTAGAAAAATTGATGGCTGGTTCCAAAGATGTATTGTCTGAGTCGTCAAGGAAGCCTTCCCATTCCACAAGGTATTGAATTTTCCCCTTTCACATTCTTGAATCAAGGATACAGCTTACTTCTCACTCTAGATGGTCTTCTACTTTGACTGGTTCAGGAGGAGGTTGGTTCCTGCCCAGGTATGTTTCTCGAGCCAGTTCCAGGAGAGATATGTGGAAAACAGGGTGAATAGCCTGCCATTTAAGAGGTAACTTGAGTCGAAATGCAGTTTTAGAGACTTTGGAGTCTATTTCAAATGGTCCCAAGCACTTTTCAGCCAGTTTCTTAGATGATCGAGTCGTTTGAATGTTTTGTGCATTGAGCCATACTTTGTCGCCTGGTTTAAAGGAATGAGCAGATTGTTGATGTTTGTCGGCCTGTTCCTTGTACCTTTGAATTGCTAATTCCAAGTTTGATTTAAGTTCTTCTTGTAGTTGTGATGTGGTCAAAGATAATGTTCTGCAGGATGACTAGTTCCTACATGGATTGAGTTGAATTGAGGATGTCTTCCATAAACAGTTTCAAAAGGAGATTGTCGTGTCAAAGAATGAGTCGAGTTATTGTAAGCAAATTCGGCCAATGGTAACCATGTGGTCCAATTGTCTTGTTGGTAACTGATATACATTTGGAGGTATTGCTCAAGGATTTGATTGACCCTTTCCGTTTGCCCATCGGTTTCAGGATGATAGGCTGTGGAGAGATTCCTCGTGATATTGAGTTGTTGACAAAATTGAGTCCAGGATGTGGATACAAACAATGAGCCTCTATCTGAAATAATATCGTTAGGTAAGCCATGTTTGAAAAATATGTGTTCTAGAAACAATTTTGACAAATCTTCTGCTGTAGAAGTAGTAGTGGTTTTTATGAAAATAGAAATTTTTGAAAATCTATCTACTATTACTAATATAGCATCAAAATTATTAGAAAGAGGAAGTTGAGAAATAAAATCCATCAATAAAGATTCCCAAGGTTTAGAGGGAATAGGAAGTGGTTGAAGCAACCCATGCTTCCGGTGACGGGGAGCCTTATTCCTATTACATTTGTAACAAGATCTTATATAGGCCTTGATCTCTCTGGTCATTCCTGGCAAGAAGAAATCCCTTGCTATTAACTGGTAGGTTTTATCAACACCAAAATGACCAGCTAATGGAGAATCATGTTGGCTATTGAAAATCCATAATTTTATCTCATTGTTGTTGGGTATGACTACTCTACCTTCAAAGACTACTAGACCTTATTCAATACTAAATCTTTTGGCCCCTTGCTTCAAGAGTATTTTGTCTTTTAACCCTAAACAATAATTTTCCTTTGACTGAGCTTTGAGGATGTTGGATAGTGGATTTTGAAAAGATTGAATTGTCATCGAATTAAGTTGGTGAGTTTTTAACATTGATTTGTTGAAGATTGATTTCACATTTGCTGGGTTCTTGTCAGAAAATGTGTCCCCCCGCTGTGGGTAAACATCATCCCGACATGACAGGATATCTGGGACAACACAGTTCTAACCTGGGCGATAGGAAATATAGAAAGGAAATTCAGACAGAAATTCAGCTCACCTGGCCTGATGCCTGGTTTACACTTTGGAAGACATAAAGTATTTCAAAGCATTATGGTCAGTCAGGATCTGAAAAGGACTATCCAGGCTGAGAAGAAAAGAGCGCCATTTTTTAAGACAATGAATTTTAGCTAATAGCTCTTTGTCATGAATTTCATAATTTAATTCTGCCGCAATGAGTTTGCGGGACTCAAAAGCAACAGTACAAAACAATTTTGTTTCAGGATTGAATTGAGAGATGACCCCTGTAATAGCATAATTGCTAGCATCTGTCTTGACTATTGTCAAAGCAGAAGGATCAAAATGACAAAGAATTGGAGCTGTGGTGAACACAGTCTTCAATGCTTCAAATTCCCTTTGTGCTGTAGAAGTAAAAACAAAAGGAATATCTTTTCTAAGAAGAGAAGTAAGATTGGAAATAGTTTTAGAGTAATATTTGATAAATCTTCTATAGAAATTGGCAAAACCCAAAAATCCTTGAAGGGATTTAACGGTTTTGGGCTCAGGCCATTCCAGGACTTTTTGGACCTTTTTGTCATCCATGACTAAACCATCAGTGGACAACGTAAAACCCAAAAAAAAATAGATTTAAGATGGAATTTGCACTTATTGTGCTTTGTGTAGAGACTGTGATCCCAAAGGCAATTTAGAACCTGTCAAACATGATTAATATGTTCATCAAGTGTCTTTGAGAAAGTTAAAATATCGTCTAAATAGACAACAACAAATTGTTTGACAACATCTTGAAAGATGTCATTAACAAATGTTTAAAAAGTAGATGGTGCGTTACACAATCCAAAATGCATGACTAAGTATTCAAAACTATCAAATCTAGTGCGCATTGCAGTCAGTGGTTCATGAACTTCCACAATGCGAATAAGATTATAAGCGCCTCTAAGATCAATTTTAGAAAAGAAATTAGCACCATTGAAAAGGGTAAGAAGCAATGACATAGGGGGAACAGGATTTGCACTCTTCTTAGTGACTGTGTTGAGCTTTCTATAGTCAACACACAACCTAAGGCTACCATCCTTTTTCTTTACAAAAAGAACAGGGGAGCTGGTTGGAGATTTACTGGCTCTGATGAAACCTTTGGCTACATTCTCTGCAATGTAGTCTTGAAGAACTTAAGATTTGTTCTTTGACAAAGAATAGACAGGACCTGCCGGAGGTACTGGACCTATTAACTCTATTTGATGGTCATAGGGTCAATGAGGTAGTAACTTATTGGCCTTGCAGATTGAGAAAACATCAAGGAAATCTTGATAGATTTCTGGTAGAGTTGATTTAATGGCTTCAAAATTGATTTGGTTGCCCTCATCTTCTTTGAGAGAATCTGTCAAGGGAAGACCAGAATGGAGAGAGCATAATTCGACTACTTTGAGGCAATTTAAATCCTCTTCGAGTGAAGTGATTGAGCTAGAAGGGTTAGCCAATTTCTCATTTAGAGAAAGATCATATACTTGCAAGTCATCTGGCAGAGATTTGTCCTCTAGCAGGAAATTGTCAGGTGGGTTGTTTAACTCCCTATTGACATGCATTGAAGAATCAGAAATATACTTAGCGCGTGGGGTGATCAATACCAGTGAAAAATCAATTTCAGGATTCCAATGCGTTAAAAAGTCATGGCCAAGAATGGTATTGTCCATTCTTGGGGCGTCCAAGACTGATAATTCCCACTCAAAGGGGGGGAAATTTGGAAAGTTGAAAACCCATAAAACTTTCTTGCTTACCCAATATTTGGGTTCCTCTGATTTGACCAAATAAATTGGAGTTTGGTTGATATCTGTAAATGTCAGTTTTAACTTCTTGGCAAAAGATCAACTGACAAAAGAAATTGAAGCTCCAGAGTCTGTAAGACAACTGAAGGGGGTATCCTCCTTAAAAAGAATGAATCTCAAGTGGTTTAAGGCAACTCCAGTTCTTAAGACATGGAGGTTCTGTGCACTGGGAGAGATAAGATAGTTTTCTTTGCACACAAGTAAACTATCTACTAGTTTTTTGACCTTGAACTAGTACCTTCTCTTTCCTTCAACTTCACACAATCTTCTAGCTTGTGCTTACCCCCATAAAACATAAATAGCCCATTATCTGCTAGTCTCTTCCTCTCAGCTTCTTTGAGTTCCCCTTTTGGGTCCAATACCTTACTGATATTGCCTGGGGTTGAGCCTTTTGGTCGAGGTTTGTCCTTTCCCTTATTGGGTTTGGATTGAGTTGGCCGTGGGTGTGAAGAAGGTCCTGATTTAAAATTTAGGCCCTGAAATTTGTTATTTTGTAGTTGTTCTTGGTAAACGCCGTCAAGTTCGAGGGTTCAATCCATTAAATCCATTAAGGTAGTAATCTTCTGACCATGAAGATTTAATTGATCCAGAATCCTCGAAGGAAGTCCTTTTTTGAAATGATACTTGAGGGCAGCATCATTCCAACCTACTCGAGTTTGAAGCACCCTGAAGTTTGAGATATATTCAGAGGCTTTACCATTATCACTCATGTGGAGGAAATCCAGTTCAATTTCCGTGTTGTCAGTTTCATTAGGGTCACCAAACAACGTAAAGAGTTGGTCTTCGAACTTTTCCCAGTTATTGATAAGTAAGTGGGTTTCTGTCGAAGAGAGCATGAGAAGATAAGGTTTGAACCATCTGGCTGCTTTTCCAGCTAAGAATGAAGAAGCGTAAACAACCTTTGATCGGTTGTTATGGAACAGGAGTTTGCAGATTTGCAAGAAGGGGCGCAATCTGTCTGGGTGTTCTCCATCAAATTTTTCAGGCGATTTCATGGAAGGAGTTTTGAATTTTGATCCCTGCAAAGATGTTGGATTTGAAAGCGTTTTCATGAAAAGTCTCATGAAGTCTTCTAAGGAATTAGATGGTCCAGGTTCAGAAGGTTGACCAGAAGGGTGAGTAGCAGGGGCAGACAGTGCCTCATGCATTGTATCCTCTCCTTCTGCTTCATTGCTAGAATCATCAAAATCCTGGGGGATGTCTTCCACAGATTGGACTGAGTGTTCCTGTTCCCTAATGTTGAGAGGTTCCAGAGAGTGAGTGCAGGAAACAGGCCGTGTGACTGTTGGCCTCCCTCTGGTGCGAGCCCTAGTAGCAGTGCCCGTAGAAGGAGTGCATTGAACAGGTGTCATTTTTTGAAGAATTTAAAAACACCTGAAAAAGGACGTAGTAGTGTGAAAAAAATGAGAACTACGGAGAATTAAATTATACTGTCACCAGACGACCTATGCACAAGGTCGAGGGTGTTCCTGGGAAAGTGAGATGGATGAAGGAGTTTAGAGACTTCTTTGAAGTACAGAGGAAATACTTGAGGAAGTGATTCAAAGATGAGTCAAAGGAAAAGCTGCTTCTTTGAGATATGTTTGATAAGAATCTTAATATAATTGAAAGGTAATATTAATATTCTTAGGATCTCACAAAGGGTTGGAAACTCAATAATCAAAGATTTAAGTTTTGAGAAATGATTACTGAGAAAATAAGGAAATGTACAATAATAATGATTTAACCTGAAGCTTTACCACTATTAACTATATATACGTTTTATAATTTAATTCTAAAGAATGTCGAACCAAAATCCCATCCCTTTTATATCCGCTACTCCTCCTTGCATTGACCTCATGCCCATCCATCATTCTGCACACCACAGACCCTCCTCACTAACATCCGTTAACCCCTTGACCCTCCACTAAACATCCCCTCCATGCTTACTACCCCCATTAATAACCCACAGACACACAATAAACCTTTAGCTGAATATTGCATTGGCCGTTGCACTGTGCATTGCCTATCAAAGAAAAAGACTGAACACACTATTGAGAGATTAACTAATTTAGATTTAAAGTTTTAGATTAGCGCAGTTGAATAGTGAGTACACAAAGGAAAGTTGCAGTTGCTATGTAAAATCACTTCTATGCTTTGAACATGGATTTAGACCTTGTTATTATTGATTTAGATGAGCTGCTTTTGCCTCAAGTGTCACGTGGTGCATGACAACTTGACTTGAAATCAAGGAATGAAGACCAAAATAAATAGATGATTTTGATTTTCTTCAATGCACCACCAGCCCTGGGAATAAAATTGATTAGGATTGTTCATCATTTAGAAAGGGGTAGTGTAGATCTGGCTAATATGAATGATGGGTGGATGCAAGAACTTTGATTCCTTTCCTATGATTATATTAGGGGGTATCAAAGCTAGAAATTTGTAATTATTTTAAAGGTATTTCACAACACAAAAAGAAAGCCACAAACTTGACATTAATTCTTAGTAAAAGGGTGTTTTATGGGGCACAATATGGCATATTTTAAAAAATAATAATGGTTGATTTGGTGGGAAAAAGAAGTATTTTGAAATGGAAGATTTCTAACTTTGATACCCCCTATTATATGATTGTTTTGCTGTAACAATTCCATCAAACCAAATCCTATGGCTTACATGAATCATGACGTACTGATCATGGTCATAGTAGTAGTTATAGTTTATCATACATGTGGATATGGATCAATAGAAACATGTTTTTATGCCCAGATATAAGATACAATTTTTTTGTAATTAACTTTACCGTACATGCAGAAAGAAGGCACCAAAAGATATATGCTTAAGAGAAGTTTCTCCCTTAAACAGAGTATAAAGAACTAAGGGTAAATCAACTTGTTGGTAAGTTAATGATATCTTGTCAAATATCACTCAAACATTATTAATTGATACCACCACCCCCGCCTACACATAGTTATAGTTACAAGCGGGTGGATTTATTCAGCAGGTTCAGCCAATAATTCTTCAATTTCCTTCTCCAATGCTTCAGGTTTAGTAGTACTGTGAAATAAAAATATTTGATTAAATGATATCCATACATGAATGTTTACCCAAATATCACTAGGAATCCGACTTACGAAGCATGACGGTATCGAACCTCTCCTTTACGATCAACGAGAAATTTCTATTTATTAAAAGTTGAGTGAGAGGATGATAAAGAAGAATAAAAAGAAACAAAGTACAACGGCTATTAACAACTTTGATGATAAAGAACGAAAAAATAAAAAAATAAAACTCGGTCAACCCCACCTCGAAATTCCATTTGATGCGGGTCATACCAAGCTGTCAAGACATGAAAGATTGCGATTTGGAGATTGGGGAGAAAGAAATGAAGGATAAGGAAAAGGATTGAAGCAAAAAAAAAAAAAAAAAAAAAAAATCTAACAAACCAAACCGGCTTTTTGGCTTTTAAGGAATTTGAAGACAGGACTGGTATTATCACCATTCACATCGCATTTTTGAGTGATAGGGAACGAGACGCCATAGCTAAAGGATGAGCAGGTAAACAAACAAGATAACAAGATGAGATGATACGAATACATCAAAAGAGAGGGGTGCAGAGGGAAGTGAGAAGACGTACTTGCGCTGGCAAAACTGAACGATTTCCTGTTCAGGACCGGGTTCCTGTTGACCGAACTGGTTGCAAGGAAAGCCCAAGACGACTAATCCTTGGGGAGAAT
Source organism: Hemileia vastatrix (assembly GCA_030280995.1). NCBI lineage: Eukaryota > Fungi > Basidiomycota > Pucciniomycetes > Pucciniales > Zaghouaniaceae > Hemileia > Hemileia vastatrix. The sequence continues at coordinate 26,873,398 of JASXTE010000009.1, read as the reverse complement.
ACTTTTTGTGGAGTTGCTCGAGACCAGCATACTGGGGAGTGAAGCCGCACTGGCTTGCGACATTAGCGATGAGGACGACTTTACCACGAGTGGAGTCGAAGGGGAAGACGCTTCCGTCAGCAAGGGGCGCAGTGAGGGCGTGGAAGGGTTTTGGCTGAGACATGGACGAGAGATGGTTGAAGACAGACAGGGAAGCGCTTGAGGGCAGGCGGCGAGGGCGGAGAGTGGCGAGCATGAGTGGCTGTGGATTCCTCCGCAGGCTGAGCGTGTCTTCGCTGCAGATAGACACAATATTCGGTGGGTAGGAGTTCTTGCTGGGGATGAGTCTGCTCACTGAGATCCTGGCGCTGGATGGCTGCAGCCCCTGCCACTTCTCTTGCACACAACGCTGCTGTCTCCATCATCAAGATCAACGGTCCACAGGCTGCTCACATCTACAGCTCGCTCACCCTTCCATCGCTTCCTCGGGCAGCCATTCCCATCATCAATCCTGCTCCTCCTCCTGATCGACTTGCCCATCTGAGGAAACTAATCGATCCTCTCTCAAAACTTACTCTCGATCCTCAAGTCGTCGCTCTCTATTTCGCATCTACTTCCACTCTCGAACTACATCTTCATGGCTCCAGACCTATCGTACAAGCTACTTTGTCTTGTCTCTCAAAGCTGAAAGGCTGTAGACTGGCTGAGCCTGGCGAATTCACTAAACGTTTGTTTGAAAGACGTTTGAAATCAAAAAATCCCATGGAGATTAGCCAACTGCTTGGGTTGAAAAATTTAATCGAAGCAGAAACTGATCAACAGCGACAATTTGCGGTCATTCAATTTGAAGTCGGCTTTTTTTTTTAAATTTCTTTTCAGTGTTAAATGTTATAGGGTTGCATTAGGTTGACATGGCTCCAAGTATAGGGTTCATTTCGAAAGACGTATGAGTCCATTCGAGAAAAATTAATCAAATCCATTGCTTTATGTGAAGCTATCATTGATTTCAGTGAAGATGGTTCAATTGATGAGCTAAATGTTTTGAATCAGGGTAAATGGTTATTTACTTTGATTGTTTTCATTGAAAAAATATTACTATATCATATTATATTATTATATATATAGATACGCAGATGGTTTGATTGTTGTAAGGCTTCCTTCTTCTTCTTTTTTTTCTTCTTGTAATCAATAGTTCGAGATATGGTTACGTCACTTCGTTTGGATGCAACCAATTATTTGAAAGATTCAAAAAGATGTGAAAAGATTAGGAATGGAATTCGGGTGTGTCTTTTTGGTTCACCGAATGTTGGAAAAAGTACCATGATGAATTGGCTAGGTAGGTCTATACACTACTGATCATATTTTTTGAGATTTATTCTATTTAATAATTTTGTTTCTAATTCTAAATGTGATCTTTGATTGATTTCTAGTCAATCGAGAAGCTTCAATCGTGTCACCATTTCCTGGAACAACTAGAGACATTATTGAAATATCGTTAGATTTTCGTACGTTGAAGTATAATTCACTTGATTAGAGAGAGTGTTTTTTTTTTTGACTACGGTATTTATCTTGATTTTTATTTGGTTTCACATTTCAAAAGATGGGTTTCCATTATTAATATCTGATACAGCTGGTCTTCATTCTACAAATGATGAAGTTGAACGAATTGGAATTGAAAGAGCTCAACAAGCGTGTGTTTTTTGTTTTATCATGACTTTCCCATGTTAAAAAGACCAACCACTGACGTTGTTTCTACTTTGATTTTTTCTCTCTTTCTTTTTGAATTCAAATAATGCCTATATAAGAATTTCCAAGGCTGATATCAAAATACAAATGATGTCGATTGAGGATTTTTTACCGACGAAGCCTATCCAAGTTGAACATGTGCCCCACCATGATGATGATAATGATGATGATGATGAGGCAACAATGAAAGACCACATTCATCAAGTGATTGAACGCGACATAATCAAACCCATGAATATACTCCAAACTTTGCCTGATATCCTTTTAATTACCAAATCCGATTTAGTATCAACGGATAAGTGTTCAAAGAAAACATTTAATTTGGACTTATTAAAACAACTTATGATCCACCGGTTTAAATGCTCTTCAAATACTGATTCATTTTGTTTGGATGGAAGTTTATCTGAGTTACAAGTTTGTGATCTTAGCGTTCTCAGTCGTCTTGGATTGGATCAGTTTACTCTTACATTCAAAAATATTTTAGAAAAAAAGTAATTTTGCTACACTCACACCATTCTTATAACTAGTTGACTAAATCTTGGTAACTTTTTTAGGTATGGATTGCACAGTTCCCATAATCCAAAACCTTTTGACAATTTAATTGTTATGAATGCTCGTCAACTCGGATACCTTGAAACTTTTGAACAAGACTTGGCTATGTTTATTCAATCCATTAATGGATTCCACGAAGAAAAAAAAGATTTAGCTCTATCGATTGAATATCTTAGATCGGCTATGGATCAATTTAATTTAATTTCAAGGAGTGTGGGTTTGATGAATAGTGAGAAGAAGGGGGATGGTAGTGAGTTGAAAGGTCAAGTTGAGGTGGAGGAAATGTTGGGTGAAATGTAAGTTTTGGTTTCTTTTATTCTACTCTATTCTATTCTTCTTCTTTTTTTGTGTTTGTACCTCAATGGAAATGATATGGTTTAATTGACATGTATTGAATTGATCTTTTATAATCATCATCATTATTATTATGTGGAACATGATTTTGTTTTATTGTATTTTTTTATGTGTCTTGGTCTTCTTATTTAATACTGGTTGTGTTGTACTATAATATTATGGTTCTTGGTTCTTGGTTTATGTTTTATGTTTTTTTCTTTTTCTTTTTGGGTTGATGGTATATTGGTTTATGTAGATTTAAGAGTTTTTGTATAGGTAAATGATAGTACCCCTGGAACATTAAAAAAAAATTGAAGCAAGAAACAAGAAACACAAACGAAAATATATATCTAGGTATCTACATACATAGAGTGGAAAGATAATAATAATAATAATAATAATAATAATAATAAATAACAATAGGGGGACTCAAACATTAGCATATATACAATTCAAACATGTCACAAATTTGGTACCAAGTAACACCAGAAAAAAAATATGAGCACCTGATAGCAGGTGCCAATCCCTATCTTTGATTTGATTCAGTTTTAGCTCAGCTGCAATTCTTTTGGGAAGACTGTGCACTAGACACTGAACATGCCAGCTTGTGTGGGATCAAATCTGAGTTATTCTTGAATCAAAAAGGAATTGAGGGATTGGCACTTGCTAGCAGGTGCCAGGTAATTTCTTGTGGTTTAAGTCATTTTTATTTGAAGTACTCCTTTCCAGGACAGATGTACTTGAACAGTGTAATTGCACCTCTTCATACCCTTTTTTTGGGTACATCTATACCATTTACACACTCCATCTCCTTGTCATGATCAGTCAGCACCTGGTCCACACATGCCCCTATATCTTAGTATCCAGCACCTTTCATCTCAACATAGTTCTCTCAATAAAATTTCAAAAAAGATGTAGTTTTTGCATATTGGTCAAGTAGACCATCCTGATTCATTTTATCATTGCCAAAAAAAAAAAAAAAATTAATCACCTGTTTATTTTATATTAATTTTTATAGAAATTTGTATTTTTTTTTTTGAAGTTTTTAACTAGCAAGTTGACAGTAACAAGACATACAGAACTAGATAGCCCACTGTTGGTAACCTAAGATTTAAATAATAAATGTAGAAAAATATTAAAATAATAATTTTTTTTTTTGGAGGTTACCATTTGGTGGATCCACCCAAAGCATCCACCACTGCCTGAATTCTTGTTGGCATAGAATCAATTATATTAGTGAAAAACCTTTGTGGGATGTCTTCTCAAGCTTGAGAGACAGATTGTTTCATTTCATCCAAGTTTCAAGGGTGATTCAAGTCTTGCATGTTTTTCTTTAACTTCTTCCAGACATTTTCAATTTGGTTTAAAGTCTGTTGATTGAGGAGTCCAATTTTCAATGTGCTTTAAATTAACAGACATTTGAAAATCACAAGTTGGCTTTGAATTATGAATGGGAGGATTGTCTTCTATCAAGGTGAGCTTTTCTCCTTGATTGAATTTCTCAATCCAGGGAACAAGGGATGCTAAGTAAACATTCTCCATAAAATATTTTTGATTCACATTGATTTGGATGTAAGAAGACAAGAAGGCATCTAGTGGAATTGAAAAATTCTCCCCCCCCTAAACCATTACTGATGAGCACCCACTCCTTAAGGTGGCTTGGACACAAGACTTGTCAAAACACTGATGTTTTTTCTGTCAGAATAAAGTTGTCCCTGCAGGCTTGCCAATTTTGAAAGAAGCCTCATCAGACCAAATAATACTTTTTCAATAATCAACATTCCAGTGCAAGTGTTTTCAAGCAAATTCCAAATGTTTAAATTGATGAGTTTTATTGAGAAAGGGCTTCTTGTCAGCCACTTTTTTAAAGTATCCAAGCTCATGCGCATGTTTGTGAGCTGTTTGGGGACAACCTTTGATAGTTAGGGACTCACTAATTCACTTTAACTATTACCAGAAATGTTTTTTGAGTGTTTGAAATAGTTATCTTATGCTTTGTTTGATCATTTTTCTTGGGGGGGCATCCACTGTGTTGTGATGTTTCAACTGTTCTCTACATCTTGAATTTTTTCAAAACAACATGCACAGTGGTGTGAGGAATGCTATCATGATTCCCAATTTTAGTTGCATTCACACCACCATCAGCTATGCCAGCTATTAATTTTGAGCCTTTGATAAGTCTTGTGAGATAGCTTTTGTAATTGTGAGACATTTTCATACCTGATGACAACAGCCAAAAATTGAAATTTTATTTAGTTAGCTAATAGATCCTTCAGTTTTGAAAAAAAAAGAAAAAAAAAACACACCAAAAGATGAAAAGAAAATGATCCCAAAAAAATCATCTGGTCAACATGGTGATTATGATGTTGGTGGTTGATGGGGAAAATGATGAGGATGTTGCAATAATTGTTGATATGCAAAAAAGTGCTGGATACTTTGTTCTGGCCACTATACAATTAAGGATTATTTTGACCTCATGTTTGACACTCCTAACCCCATGTCTGCCAATTTATCATGCTGTATTGAAATGGAGTTTTGAAGGCTGAAGTCTGCCCTTCCAAGAATGTAGGTTCATCTTTGAAACCCCTATCACCACGGGAAATCTAGGGGTGAATTGCTAGCAATCCCCTCTCTTGAAATTTAGAGTGTCCCTTAAATATGCCAGGTTTATGAATACTTTATAAACATAAGTAAATTTGAGTTAGATTTACATTTATTCTCAGATTGATTATAGACAGAATATCAACTGATTCCAAATTATGCACAAGTTGATCCTCCAGAACTTGATTTTGGTCCTCTGATGAGCACAAATTGATCCAACCTAAGCTTATGCATATCCAACCTAAGCTTATGCATATATAATAATTCAGGATACTTGCTCTATTAAATTTGATAATAAAATAAAATATTGATGAATTTATATAAAAAAAATTATTATGTAAGATATTAAATTATAAATTTAGGCATCATAGGAGGGCATGTAATAGAACTTAATTATACTATGTGACACCTTAATAATGTATCATGCAGCTTGAAACATTTAAAACAAAATGAGTCATGATGGGCAATGAAATTACTTGGACAGACACTTTCAAAATTAATACTGACCATAATACACAAGTATGAAGCCTTGGCATATATCCAATAAAAGATTTTCCTTCTGATAAATGGATTTTTCTCAGTTACTACCTGCTAAAAAGTGTCCTTCTGAGGTTTGTCTGACCTTCAGGGGGGTAACTTGGCCACATCACACTACTTCTATTTCCATGATTGACCAAAAAATCATCCTCATTCCCATCTAAAGAGTTGATCTCATCTAACTGTGGCTGATCAAAGGGGTCCACCACAAGTTTAGCCAAAATTTTGGTGAACACTTTTTTGATGGATAGTGACTAACTGGTGCTTTCCAAAATTGTCCACCTCAAGTTAGGATAAACTTCAGGAGGATAAATTTATTATGAATACCAAATTAACTGAAGAATACTTTTGCCCTAGCTACTCTGCATCATAAAAGTGTCCAACTGAGGTTTAGCCATAATTCAGGTAGACACTTTTGGAAAGGCACAGTCTGATGGGTTTAATATCTATACATGGCAATAAGTATCAGTTTTTTATCAACATGGAACTAGAATTAATTTAATATGGCCAAAGTGTCCACCTGAAGTTTGGCCAAAATACAGGTGGAAATTTTTATGAGGATTACTTGATGAAATGAAGAAGACTTGCAATTACTTTCCATCATAAAATTTTCAAACTTAAGTTTATCAAAAATTGTGGTGACACTTTTGCCAGATCCAGTCATATGGGATCAACTCTCTATATGGCAATGAGAATCAATTTTTAGTCAATCATGGCATTAGAAGTAATTTTATATGGAAAAACTTCCACCTGATTTTTGGCCAAAAATAAGTTGGAAATGTTTATAAGGAATACTAGATTAACTAAAGAAGACTTGCACCCTACTACTGTCCATCATAAAAGTGTCCACCAGAAGAATTCTCAAACTTGTGGTTGACACCTTTGGCCTGTTCCAGCCATATGGGATCAATTCTGCATATGGAAATGAGGATTTAATTTGGTCAATAATGGTACTAGAAGTAATTTGATATAGATAAAGTGTCCAACTAAATATTGGAAAAAAATCAGTTGAAAACTTCATTTAGTTTTTCAAAAAATCAAATTAAGTAAAATTTTATTCCTGATGATGCCCATTTTATCCAACACCTCTTCTGAGCCTTGAAAGTAGGCATTTAGCTTGAATTTTGAATTTCATATAAAATCCCTATTATTCAACCTATTTCTTTTTATCCCTTTTTTCTTTTAGATATCAATTAATTTTATGTAAAACAAATCATTTTCATAATTTTTTACCTGTATTTAATAAAATTATTAAAGGTTTAACATCACCCTGTGAGCATTTGGCACATGTTTTTTTGCTATACTAATAAAAATAATAATATACTGGTAACAAAAAATTGATCAAATGATAAAATATTAATAAAACAGAAAGATCAAATACCAGTGGATATGTTTTAAAAAAATACCAGTTGCACTGAAGAAGAGCTGCACCCTAGATACTCACCATCAAAAAAGTGTCCAGCACAAGTTCGCCCGAACTTGTGCTGGACACTTTTGGTCAGTTGCAGTCATATGAGATCAATTCTTGCTATGGCAATGAAAAAAATTTTTTGGATAAAAAGCTTCACTAGAAGTAGTTTTACATAGCCAAATTTTCTACCTAGATTTCATCCAAACCACAGGTGCACAATTTTTTATCTTTGAAAAAAAGTCAATTTAGTACAATTTATCCCTGATGGCTCTCATTTGCTTCAACACCTCTATTGGCCTTTGATAGTAGGAATATTACTTGGATTTCTTTTTTCATATTTGATCCCTTTAACTTAATTTTTTATTCCTAATATTGCTTTTGGATATCAATTAATAATTTTTAAAATAAACTATTTTCATATTTTTATACATTTATTTAATAATATTATAAATGGCATAACATCACCTGGTATGCATTTGGCACATGAGTTTTTTCTATACTTATAAAATTAATAATTTAATGGTGACCAAAAATTAATCAAATGATATTAATGAGTGAGGAACAAATATAAAATACCAGTAGACATGTTTGTAAGAAATACTAGATGAACTGAAGAAAAATTGTACCCTAGCTACTCTCCATTATAAAAGTGTCCATCACAAGTTCGGCCAAACTTGTGCTGGACACTTATGGTCAGGTGCAGTCAGATGGGAGCAATTCTCTCTATGGAAATGAAGATAAATTTTTGATATAAAATTACACTAGAAGTAGTTTGATATGGCAAAATTTTCATGCTGAAGTTTTGGTAAAGCTCAAGTGGATTTTTTTTTTATTTTTACAAAAAAGAAAATTTAGTGCAAGTTTAGCCCTGATTGTTCTAATTTAATTCAACATCTCTTTTTTCTGTTTATGGCAGGAATTTAACTTGGATTTTAATTTTCATCTTTGATTTCTTTTATTTTACTTTATTCCTCTCATATTGCTTTTGGATAGAGGTTTATTTTTTGTAAAATAAATCATTTTCATATTTTTTTACCTTTATTTAATAATATTATAAAAGGTGTAACATCACCCAGTATTCATTTGGCACACAATTTTTGCTATACTGATAATATTAATAATATAATGGTGACAAAAAATTAATCAATTGATAAATATGAGTGAGGCACAAAGATTTAATAACAGTGGAAATGTTTATAAGAAATTTCAGATGATTAAAAATGACTTGCACCCTGGCTACTCTTCATGATAAAAGTGTCCAGCACAAGTTTGGCCAAACTTGTGCTGGACACTTTTGGTTGCATGCCGTCAGACGCAATCAATTCTTTTTATGGAAATGAGACTGAATTATCACTCCATCATTGCACTGAAAGTAGTTTTATATAGAAAAATTGTCCCCTGGAAGTTTGTCCAAACCTTAGGTAGAAAATTTTTTCCTTTGGTAAAAAGTAAATTTGATCCATGTTAATCTATGATGGTGCCCATTTTTTCTGAAGCCTCTACTGGCTCATGATAGCAGAAATTATACTTAATATCTTTATTTCATGTTTGATCTCTTTAATTTTAATCTTACCCTTTTATTTATCCTTTAGCTTTTAAATATCAATTTTATTTTGGTAAAACTGATAAATTTCACATTTTTTTATATTTATTATATTATATTATTAAAGTTGTAAAATAATCCAGTGTACATTCATTACACATTTTTTTGCTATACTAAAAACATTAATAATATAATGGTGACTAAAAAAAAATCAAATAATAAATATGGATGACACAGAAAGATCAAATACCCATAGACATTTTTAAAATGAATATAAGATTAACTGAAGAAGACTTGCACCCTAGCTACTCTCCATCATAAAAGTGTCCAGCACAATTTCAGCTGAGCTTGTGCTGCACACTTTTGGTTGCATGCAGTCAGATGGGATAAATTTACTCAATGGAAGTTAAAATGAATTTTTGCTCAATCATTGCACAAGAATTAGCTTTATACTGCTATACTATCCTCCTGATTTTTTGGAAAACATCAGGTGGACACTTTTATTAATTTTAAAAAAAAGAAAACATATTCCAAATCTAGAACTGGTGGTGCAAATTTGGTCTGAAAACTCAAATTATCTTTGATGGCAGAAATTTTATTTGAATGTTTAATTTCATAATTAATCACTTTTATTTTACTTTTTTATTCCTGTTTTTGCTTTCAAATATCAATTTATTTATTGTAAAACTAATACTTTTCATATTTTTTTTACTTCTATTTAATAAGATTATGAAAGATGTAGCATCTCCCAGTATGCATTTGGATTACAAATTCTTCAAACACTAATAACATTAATATTATAATGGTGAAAAACAATGAATCAAATGATAAATATGAATGACACAGAAAGATCATATACAAGTGGATTTGTTTATAAGGAATACCTGATGAACTGAAGAAGACCTGCACCCTTGATACTCACCATCATAAAAGTGTCCAGCATAAGTTCGGCCGAACTTGTGCTGGACACTTTTGGCTGCATGCAGTCAGATGGGATAAATTTACTCTATGGAAATGAAAATGACATTTTGCTCAATCATTGCACAATAAGTAGTTTGATATTGCCAAAATGTCCTCCTGATGATTTTTAAAAACTCATCAGGACACTTTCTTTGGTTTAAAAAAAAGAAAATATAGTGCAAGTTTAGCCCTGGTGGTGCACATTTGATCTAACACCTCTACTTGTTATTGATAGTGGGAATTTTCCTTTGATTTTTTTCTTATTTTATCCCTTTTATTTTACTTTTTTATTGCTCATATTGCTTTGGATATCAATTTTTAATTTTTAAAATAAATAATTTTCATACTCTTATACCTTTATTTAATAATATATGATTAAAGGTGGAACACCACCTGGTATGCATTTTTCACACAAGTTATTACTATAGTAATAACGTTAACAATATAATGATGACAAAAAATTAATCAAATGGTAAATTTAAATGACACAGAAAGATCAAATTCCAGTGGAAATGTTTATAAGAAATCCCTTTTGAGTTTAATAAGATTTGCTGTATGCCTACTCTCAATTATAAAAGTGTCCATCACAAGTTTGGCCGAACTTGTGCTGGACACTTTTGGTTGCATGAAGTCATATGAGATAAATTCTCTCTATGGCAATAAAAATGATATTTCACTCAATTATTGAAGTAAAGAATGTTTAATATTGTAAAATTGTCCCCTGGAGGTCTGTCCAAACCTCAGTTCAAAATTTGTTAGCTATACATAAAAGTAAGTTTAGACCAAGTCTTGACCTAGGGGTCCCCAACTGTCCCAACACCACTTCTGGCTCTTGATAGAAAAAATTTTACTTGTATTTTTTATTTCGTATTTGATCCCATTTATTTTCATTTTACTTTTCTATTACTCTTTTTAATTTTAAATATCAATTTATTTTTTTAAAAACTAAACATATTGATATTTTTTTAACTTTATATGATAATATTATTAAAGTTGTAACATCACCAATTTTGCATTTGGCATGCAGGTTTTTGCTATACTAGAAACATTAATAATATATATGGTGACAAAAAATTAATTATAAGATAAATATGAATGATAAAAAAAAGTTAAAAACCCAATAGAAATGTGAAAAACAAAAAACTGATGTACTGAGAAACACTTCCACCCTAGCTACTCTCCATCATAAAAGTGTCCAGCACAAGTTCGGCCAAACTTGTGCTGGACAATTTTGTACAGGTGCAGTCAGATGGGATCAATTCTCTCTGTGGAAATTAAATTAAAAAAAATTCTAAATAATTACATTAGAAGTAGTTTGGTATGGCTGAATTATCCACCTTGAGTTTTTCCAAACCTCAGGTGAAAAATTTTTTATCTTTAAAAAAAATTAAATTTTATCAAATTTAGCCCTGATGGCACCCATTTGTTTCAGCACCTAAACTGGCTCTTGAAGGCAGGGATTTTTCTTGAATTTTTCTTTTTCATATTTGATCTCTTTTACTATACTTTTTTATCACTCATGTCACATTTGGATATTAATTTATAATTTTGGAAAAGAAATCATTTTCATATTTTTTTAACATTTTTTAATAATATTATAAAAGGTGTAATATAACATGGCATGCTTTTGGTGTACAAGTTTTTTCTATACTAATAAAATTAATAAAATTCTAATGACAAAAAATTAATCAGATAATAAAATATGAATAACACAGAAAGATCAAATACCATTTGACATGTTTTAAAAAAATAACAGTTGCACTGATAAAGACCTGCACCCTAGCTACTCTAAATCATAAAAGTGTCCAGCACAAGTTCGGCCAAACTTGCGCTGGACACTTTTGGTCAGGTGCAGTCAGATGGGATCAATTCTCTCTATGGAAATGAAAAAAATTATTTGATAAGAAACTTCACTAGATGTAGTTTGATATAGCTAAATTATCCACCTAGAGTTCATCCAAACCACAGGTACACAATTTTTTATCTTTAAAAAACAATCAATTAAGTACAATTTATCCCTGACGGCTCTCATTTGCTTCAACATCTCTACTGGCCTTTGATATTAGCAATAATACTTGGAGTTCGTTTTTCATATTTGATTGCTTTAAATTAATTTTTTATTCCCCATATTGCTCTTGGATATCAATTAATAATTTTTAAAATAAATTATTTTAATATTTTTATACATTTTTTTAATAATATTATAAAAGGTGTAACATCACTCAGTATGCATTTGGCACACAATTTTTTGCTATACCTATATAATTAATAATATAATTAAGACAAAAAATTAATCAAACAATATGTATGAGTGAGGCACAAAGATAAAATACCAGTAGACATGTTTGTAAGAAATACCAGATGAACTGAATAAAAATTCTACCCCAGCCACTCTCTATCATAGAAGTGTCCAGCACAAGTTTGGCCGAACTTGTGCTGGACACTTTTGGTCATGTGCAGTCAGATGGGATCAATTCTCTGTATGGCAACAAATAAATTTTTTTATCAAATTTAACTAGAAGTAGTTTGGTTTAGCTGAATCATCCACCTGCTGTTCTGCCCAATATCAGGTGTATAATTTTTTATCTTTAAAGAAAAGTTCACTTATTACAATTAAGCCCTGATGGCTCCCATTTGCTTTAACACCTCTACTGGCTCTTGATAGCAGGAATTTTACCAGTATTTTTTTATATTTTAACTCTTTGACTTTTATTCTACTCTTTTATTCCTCTTTTTACTTTTAAATTTCTATTTAATTCTTGTAAAACTAATCCTTTCCATATTTATTTACATCCATTTTAAAAAATTATTGAAGGTATAACTTCACATGGTATGCATTTGGCACACAAGTTTTTGCTATACTAATAACATTAATAATATAATGGTGATAAAATATTAATCGGATGATAAATATGAAAGATACAGACTGATCAAATACCAGTAGACATGTTTATGAGAAATACAAGATGAAGGAACTGAAGAAAATTTCCACCCAAGCTACTCTCCATCATAAAAGTGTCCAGCACAAGTTCGGCCAAACTTGTGCTGGACACTTTTAGTCATGTGCAGTCAGATGGGATCAATTCTCTATATGGCAACAAAAAAACATTTTTTTATTAAACTTCACTACAAGTGGTTTTGTTTAGCTGAATCATCCACCTGTTGTTCTTCCCAACCTCAGGTGTATAATTTTTTATCTTTAAAAAAAAGGCCACTTATTACAACTTAGCCCTGATGGCTCCCATTTTTTTCAACACTTCTACTGGCTCTTGAGAGCAAGAATTTTACTAGTATTTTGTTTTTCATAATTGATCTCTTTGAGATCAATTTTACCTTTTTATCCCTCATATTGCTTTTGTATATCAATTTGTTTTTTGTAAAACAAATCATTTTCATATTTTTTTACCTTTATTTAATAATAATATAAAAGGTGTAACATCACCCGGTATGCGTTGGGCACACGAGTTTTTGCTATACTTATAATATTAATAATATAATGGTGACAATAAATTAATCAAATGATATATATGAGTGAGACACAAAGATCAAGTACCAATGGACATGTTTATAAGAAATACCAGATTAACTGAAGAAAAATTCTACCCTAGCTACTCTCCGTCATAAATGTGTCCAGCACAAGTTTGGCCGAACTTTTGCTGGACACTTTTTGTCACATGCAGTCTGGTGTGATCGATTCTCTCTCAATCATTGCACTAGAAGTTGTTTGATATGGCTAAATGGTTATGCTGAAGTTTTTTTAAACCTCAGATTGGCACTTTTTTGTTTTTCAAAAAAGCAATTATAGTCCAAGTCTAGCCTCACTGGTGGACATTTGCCCCAACATGTCTACTTGCTCTTGATGGCAGTAATTTTATTTTAATTTTTTATTTCATATTTGATTCCTTTAATTTTACCTTTTTATCCCTCATATTGCTTTTGGATATCAATTTATTTTTTGTAAAACAAATCATTTTCATATTTTTTTACCTTTATTTAATAATATTATAAAAGGTGTAACATCACCTGGTATGCATTTGGCACACAAGTTTTTGCTATACTTATAATATTAAAACATAATGGTGACAAAAAATCAATCAAATGATAAATATGAGTGAGGCACAAAGATCAAATGCCAGTGGACATGTTTATAAGAAATACCAGATGAACTGAAGAAAAATTCCACCCTAGCTAACCTCCATCATAAAAGTGTCCAGCACAAGTTCGGCCACACTTGTGCTGGACACTTTTGGTCACATGCAGTCTGATGTGATCAATTCTCTCTATTGCAATGAAAATGAATTTTTCTTCAATAATTGCACTAGAAGTTGTGTGATATGGCAAAATTGTCATCCTGAAGTTTTGGTAAAGCTCCAGTGAATTTTTTTTTATTTTTACAAAAAAGAAATTATAGTCCAAGTTTAGTGCCACTGGTGGGCGTTCACCCCATCATGTCTACTTGCTCTTGATGGGAGGAATTTCACTTTAATTTTTTATTTCATATTTGATCCCTTTAATTTTACCTTTTTATCCCTCATATTGCTTTTGGATATCAATTTATTTTTTGTAAAACAAATCATTTTCATATTTTTTTACCTTTATTTAATAATATTATAAAAGGTGTAACATCACCCGGTATGAATTTGGCACACGAGTTTTTGCTATACTTATAATATTAATAACATAATGGTGACAAAAATCAATCAAACGATAAATATGAGTGAGGCACAAAGGTCAAATACCAATTAATCAATAGTTCTTTTTAATATTATAAATTTTTTGATTAAATAAAATGGTAATAATGAATTATATTTTCATCCACAATACCACTCTAATGATTCCCACTGCACAAAAAGGGTTCACTTGGTCCTTTCTTTACTGCTTGTGCATATATTTTATTGCCCACAGTACTACAATTTTTTGTAGTGATTATCCCACATCTGATTCAGGAATATTTTTAAACAATATAAGTTTTTTTTACAAAAGACCTTATCATATCCAATATCCCACAAAAAATACAACCTGTTGTTGTATTAAAGCCCATTAATTATTAAGAAATGGTTAAAATAATTAGATTAGACCCTGGCACAGCTAGATCCATACCAACCGACCTAAAGTCTTTTCAATATTGAAAACAATTAAATAAAATTATGATATCATACTAAATTATGGGCACCAACCATAATTCAGCACTTCTCATTTGCTCTGCTACAAAATGAGTGCATGTAGCATTTTTCTAACGTCAGACTGTTTTTCTTCCTTCCCTCACACCTTTAGTCCAGAATGAAAATTTAGTATGAGTTTTGGTCAAAATGGTTTGCCAGTGTTATCTGTATGCAATATGAATTCATATTGCATATTTCTATTTATGCATGAAATATACTCGTTAAGCATCATTTTTTTTGCATTTTTCAATCATTATGCATATTTATGCATATTCATATGCATATTCATTATACAGATTTATATGCATATTAATATATTTTATTCATATACATATATGCACCTTTTTTTGCATATTCAATATGCATATTTTTAATGCATATTCAATATGCATATTTTTATGCATATTCAATATGCATATTTTTTATGCTTAATCACTATGCATATATTTTATGCATATTTTTATGCATATTTTTTATGCATATTTATTCTTCATAGTCATTATGCATACACTTTGGATAGGCATTTCACATCAATTTTTAGCATGCAATAAGTATCCACCATGCAAATTCAAATGCATATGCATCTATATCATACACACAACATATATTCAAGTTTAATATTTGAATATTAAGGTATGCTAAGTGATGTTGTTCAACCTTTTGCCAAACCTGAGATTAACTGATGTTCAATGTGGTTCTTAAGCTCTGCTCAAGGAGGGATTGTTCTGGATTCAATCTGTGACAGTTTATTTTTTCAATGTTTTTTCATCAGATTTAAAAACATCTTTCTGACAGTTTCAGGATGGTTTCCCAACAGTTTCCTGACAAATTCCTAATAGTTTCAAAAAGAGGGAACTGCTAGCAGTTCACCCCCAGATTTCCCATGGTGTATCATGGGGTTTCTCATATATAAATATATTTGTCTTTAAATTAGTGGACAATGGGAAATATGAAATCAGTTTTTTTTTCTTTTTATTGGGAGGGGAAGGTGTTCTCATCTTTACAGAAGACCCAATATGAAAAATAGACATTTCCTGGGAAGACTATTCACCAAGCCATAAGTAAATCATATTCTAATAACTAGTATAGGCATAATAATTAATGACTTTGAGTTCTTCAGGTAAACCTGTGGTGAGGGTATATATATTTTAGACCAATTCATTGAAGACTTTTTAAAAGGAATTTCATTTTTAGTTTATTGATTTATCTTTACTTGATGATCTAATAATGTTGTTGGAAATGGATGATATAGGTAATGAGAAATTGATTTCTTTCTTTTCTTTTGTTTTTTTTGGTCATCTAGTAAATTTTAATCTTGTGATAGATTGGTTGCATGTGTTTCTTGTGAATAATATTTTCATGGTTATTGATGACAAATCAGTCAACAATGATGGTAAATCAAGATTAGTAAAAAGGTATTAGTCATTCAGTCAATTTGATTTGATTAATATAATAGGGGGTATCAATGTTGACTGATCCACAGTTAAATTAATTGCCGAAAATAATCTGCATACCTCAATTATCTTCCGCAATTATTTTTGCTAATAATTGGGTTATTAGACACTTTACGTGTCAATGTTCACCTCTTATTCAACATTTTTATCCTCAATATTTCATAACCACATCTTGGACAACTTTCTGGATATCCCAGCCTTCCCACCTTGCTGTGCACTCCTACCCTCATCCCATCCTGTCATCTACCCTGAAAAATTCTTCATTGAAATGTCCAATCCTCTTTACCATAGACAATCTCTCTCACCAACATCTTGAATTCTGGGCCAGAACCTCCCCTATGTGGTAAGAAAGAAAATATTTTTGATCTATGAATCAAAACATATAGCATTGTATGATTTCATAGCATATTTTGAACAGAAATGGTAGGATCTTTCTCAACCACTAGACTTGAGAGGCAGTTTTAGACCTATCTTATGGGAAGTTGATGGTAAATAGATTTTCTATTTTATGTGACAAGCTACTGCTTCTAACCAGGATACTGCTGTATTATTTTTATTTTTTCCTTCTCTAAAAGAGACTCCACCTCACTGCTTCACCTTTACTTGATTCCCCACCCTGCAAATTCACCTCACTTGCCTCCCATTTACCTCCAATAGAAACCCCAGCAGTTGACTCCAGAAATTCATGATTATCATGCTCATTAATTTCGATCGAAATTAATTTTTGATACTGGCATATTTAATGGTAGCTATGCCTGGCAAGTGTAAGTGGCATAGCATGTATTCATTATGTATTAGTCAACATTAATTTCGATTGAAATTAATATGGACATGGACTATGCATAAAATTCCTATAAGTATAGGTAAGCTAAGCAGTTAGATAAACTGGTTTGATCAAGTACACCATATAAAAATTGATGTTTTAATGCCTTGGTTAATTTCGATCAAAATTAATATTAAGCCATGCATGTTGAATTTTATCTATGTCTGTGTAGTCCATGTGAAATGGCTTGTATTCAATATGCAGGGGTCTATATTAATTTCGATCGAAATTATGAGGTTCATTGCCTCATAAATTTGATGGTTTCTGTCAGTGTTTCATGCATGGTGCCATATGATACTTGTTGATTCCTATCAAAATTAATTTCAACACCAATATATTGAATACAAACCATGGCACTTACAGTACTTGGTCATAGCTAAAATTCAATATGCTAGTCTCAAAATTAATTTCGATAGAAATTAATCAGGATCCATGAAGTTTATCAATAGTGTATGAGTTAAGTTTCAAGTCATATGTTTCATCATTTTCTTGCACCCATTTCTAGGTTATCTCAACAATTTTTTTCAAGTTTTATTATATTAATCAAAACTGTGGTAAGTTGTGAAAAATTAGCTAATCCAAATCTCAAATTGAATATTAATATTTTAATAATTTTGAATGTTGCTTAAGGTATTTCATTGGGTGATTCATAATAATATTTTATCAACTTAGTAGTCCTATAACTTTTGAAAAGTAACAATATTGGTATAGTTAGGGACAACAATGCAATATCTTGTGCAGACTAAGATATATCGCAAAATAAAACTATTCAATTTTTTTTTCCCCTTATTTGTATCCAAGTTTATCAAAGGTTTGGTCACGGTGCCCACACCCTAGCCTGACACTCCTCCTGTCACTTAAAAAACAAATTCTTATCTTAAATTCTAATGTTACCAATTTTATATTTATAATTCATTTCTTGTTTGATGAGGCATATCAGTATATATGTGAATCTCGCATTGTCATCTGAAAGTAAATTTAACAAATATTCATAAAGGATTATCCTTTTTTTTCATATAATATACTAATTAAGTGTATCTCCATTGTTTAGGAGTAAATTCTAATTTAAAAAATTTTGAATTTACCCGTGGCAATTTGCATATGGGATATAAATTTGTTATTATTTGTTTTTCACACTAAAAGTCCCCAAAGAATTACTAGTATTTTCTGTTAGCTACATCAAATTTCGCTTCAATATAAACAGATTGTGATTTAGCATGTTACTCAGTTTACCCCACTATGAATAATACATGTTAAAAAAAGCTCAAATAATATAAAATCCCCCTCTTTATGTTTTCTGTTTCTTTCATCCTCACTTTAATTTTAATCTTATTCAATTTTTTATCCTATTAAATTATCAACTTCAATTTTCTAGAATAGAGTTTCTTATAATTATTCATCATATTACATCATAATTTTTTGATATCAAATACTTTTTTTTAATATTCATTAATCAATATGTCTAGTATACAAAATCCTACACCTCCACTTTGTATGTATATCATGTTCCTCTCTCTTAATTTATATATTTCACTTATGTTCTATATCTTTTTTTTCAAAAATTTGATTTTCCAGCACCCAAATGTGTTTCATCCCACTCTCTGATTGATACTCGCTTTGAAGCTTTTGAGCTTGCACCATGTCTGCCACATGGCATGGCACCTAACCCTCCTGTACTTAGCAATGAGAGGCAGGAAATAACAAGAGTTCAGTATTGCAATTTACTTGAATTGGCTAGAGATAAAACAGAAGAGCTTGTCAAGATCCTTAACAATAATCCTTCTCCTTCATATTTATCTAACCCTTGTAATGACTTACTCCAATATGTGAAAAGCCTTGAAAAATGTATGTTCATCACCTTTTTTGTCTCCTTTTAAATTAGTAGATAAGATTATTAATATTTTTTTTTTTTCATATATATTTGTAGCTTATGAGGAGGGTATGATTCCTCCTGATGAAGTCATTGTCATTAGGGATGATGATGAGACAGATGAACCATCAGCTTCAACTCATGCTTCAACTTCTAAGGAAAATCTTGAAACACCTGTTATCCGCTCCAAGAAAAAGAGATTATCCCAAGGCTCCTCTTTTGTTCGACGTATTAAACCGGCTTCTTCTAATGAATTTTCTGATGTATCAAATAATAAATCTCAAAAAAAAAGCAAAGGTTTTGATAATGAGTATATTCTTGTTTCCTTTTTTTTTATTGTTATTCTTTTATCTTTAAAATTCAATCATATATCTCTTTTATTGCTTACATATTGTACTTTTTATCTTTTTTTTGATATTTTGTACCAGAAACTCACCTGCTGTAGATTGTTCCATCCATAAACGCCCTCTCCCTGATGAAGATTATGAAAAGAGCAATGAAAATAGCGATGATCAACTGTCAGAATATGAAGCTATGCTTGTTCATCAAAATAAGCAAAGTTTAAAATCTTCTTCAAGACATGTTGATATGTTTGATAAAGATGATGATTCAAACAGCTCATCACCAAATTCCTTCATTTCTAAGAAGCAATACCCATCACCTCCTAAATTACCTACTTTGACCTCTTTGAAAGCTTCTCTACCAATGAAATCAACTCCAATCAAGATATCGAAAAAACCTCTAACTTATTCACCCTCAGTTCTAAAAGAATCTGATTTGCAGGAGGAATTCTGTAAAATTCATAATTTTTATAAAGGCAGAATCAGCACGGCAAAGGTCCTCAGGTTGTGGTTGGAAATTGTTACTCTCCTCAAATTACGCTCTTCTACTTCTTCCCAAGAACCCATGTCAAATATTCCAATGTTTACTTTTCATTGGGAAAAATCTTGTGGAGAAGATTGGCTTTCAAAACTTACTGAGTTATGTAAGTTACCATAATTTTTAGTCTTGACTTTTGTTCTTTTACTTATTTTTTTTTTCCTTTTGTAGCAAATATTTTTTTAGAGATTGATAGCTCACAGCTATGGGTACTCGATAATATTGATTTCAAAAAAATGGAAGATTTATGTGATCCTGATGGTTTAAATACTGAAATTCTTTCCTCAACAAAGAAAACGGATCACCCTGAATCCAATCTTATCCGAATTCTCATGAGATTAATGATCCCAAGTGACCACTGCCGTTCTTCATGGGTATCTCTTATATCATCTTCACTTTATCTGACCGCACATGAATTCAGCCAGCTTCCATCACATCAAAACATTAACTCAGATTGTCCAATTGAACGTGGTCTTCAGCTTCTAGCTCACCTTTCAAATCTGAAGAGTCGGATTTCTGATGGCTTAGAAGTTGGTCCCACTGCACTTCAAACCCGTGATATATCAATGTCAACTCTTCTTCAAATCAGCAATATTATCATTGATATAATTATGTCAATTATCATTCTTAAATCAAAATATTGTGCTGAAACAATATCAAGTGGCAAGACTAGTGAAGCTCAACAATCAAGTGAGAAAAACGAAAATACTGAACTGACTATAATGAGAGAGAAACAAAAGGCTGCACTAAACAAAATAAATTCTGAATACTCCCACCACCAATATCAATCTTTCACATTCTATATAATTGATGGTGTCCGTGGTTTATTTCTGAGCTCTCAAGATCATAGATTGGCTTCAGCAGCTGATTGCTTGGAGGTAATATCAGAAGTTAAGTTTCTTAATTTACATGAAAAAAAAATCATTTGATGGAAGAAATAATTTGGAAAAATTTAAATAACTATATTTTAACATTAATAAAACCTTTTATAGGCAAGTGTGATCCATTTCCTTTAAAATTTGATACCCCAAGTCCTCCGGGAATTGCTAGGGCTATTTCTGCAGATTTTCTTAATCACTGGAGCTCCATTCAGCCAGTATCACCTTTTTTTGCTAAACATAGCCTTTCAATAAATTAATATTCCAACATGTAAATAGATAAAGTTCTGTCTATATGATATATCTTGTATAATTCAAGTTATTTTCCTTAAAATATGTCAAAAATGTGACCATCTTTGAAATTTATTAAGTAACCTTTGACATGATTTTCTAAATTAATTATTAAAAAAAATTATTGTAAGTCCAGCAATAACAAAGATTTTAAAATCTACTTATATGATTTCAAATACTCACTACGCAATATAGGGGGTGGACTTGCTAGCAAGTCCTCAACCTGAACTCAGATGGAACTCAGATGGAACTCAGACTGAACTCAGACTGAACCCATACTGAACTCTACTTGAACACCCACCTAAAACTGTTCTGCTGAGTGGTGTTCATCCCTGATTGTATGGTTCCTTTATCAATAGCTCAATGTGTGTTCAATCTATGGTGAGTTTGGGTCCAAGGTTGCGGACTTGCTAGCAAGTCCGCCCCCCATATTGTGTGGTGACTTGTATTAAATTCTTAAATATTTTATTGTTTATATAAAAATATGATAACTGCTCTAGTTTTGTTACTTTACCTTTAATATTATATAATCTATTAATTATTACAAATATTTTCGTTGATTGTAACATTTTTAATCAGAAGTAGAACAATTTAAATAATTAAATGAGTACATTCTTAAAAAAATACAATTTAATCTATTATTGATTCAAAATTCTTTCTTCAACTCTTTATTATTAACTTTTTTATTAATAAGCCTGTTTGACCTAAAATACTATACAGTTAATTTGGTAGCATTAAAAGCACATTTTTATGGCTAATATATTTCAAATTCTTTATTATATTTTTTTTTATTTTAGAACCTTTGCTACCAATTTAATAAAAATAAAATTTAAAGATTTCACAACTTATATATTTCCTCAAAAGTAAATCAAATTTTCTTATAATATTATGAAAAAAAATTATTTTATTTCACAAATAAAAAAAATAGATAATACTATAATTATCAAAACTGAAAATGTTACAGCTACTCCCAGTATTTATCATGTTTAAATTTGCATTAAGTTGTGTATATATAATATAAATTTTTAATATTTATATATCTAGATTTTTTAGATTTGTCTTAACATTAGATAAATAATACTTTGCTGATTCTATTTCTTCCTCTATTAAGTCATCTCTTTTCAAAAAAACTCTCAAAGCACTAATCAAATATTCTAACCTAAATTTTTCTTTTTTAATTTCTAAGTATTCTGAAATATCAATATCAAAAACATTAAGCTTTTCTATAGCATGAAAAAGTCTAGTGCTGATTTGAATAGAAGAACCTATCCTAGTGAAGCCAGGAATTTCATGACATCTTGAGGTAAAATGCCTTAGTTGATTGGCAGGCCATAATGTCACTGTTATTCCATTAGTTGCTTCAAAGTTGATTTTACTTCGAATTTCGGGAAACATAAGTTCTCCACCTATTTGTTGTGGTTGGGTCTTATCATACTTCATATGAATGGTGTTTTTTTCTGTATCTTTAGGAAAAAATATTCCTAAAGTATACTCACTTGCATCCTTATCGATATGAACCTCATTAGAGAACCCATTACCATTCCCTCCAGATGTCCAAGTTAAATTACTAGCAAACGGTACACCCTCTTCTTCACTAGAAACTTTTGAAAATCCAGGAATACCAAGTTTTGCGCAAAGATTAGTTGCCTCATTGTACTTTACATATGATATTTTTTTAAAAAAATATTCAAAGTACATTGCAATCCTCTTCATTCGTTTTTTATATTCATCCGTTTTTACAATATCATCAGTGTATTCATCTGCAAGGAAAAGCATTCAAAAATTCAGTATTTAAATTAAAAAAAGTGATACTTACGAATATATAAAGATTTCTTTCTATCTAAAATAAAGCCACCACCAAACATTTTTCCAAAACCACCAGCTCTTCGATGATAACCATTATTTTTAATTTCATGTTCGCAGTAAGAAAGATCCTTAATGCATTGCACCGTAGCTTCTAACATATCTAGTTCTTTGAGCTCATGAATTTCAAAAGTCTGCACAAGAACATTAGGTATTAAGACACCTTTTGGTTTATAAATACTACATCCAGGAAAAAAATTGTAATAATTATTGCAATCTGTCATATTATTTGCATAAGATCATGCAT
The DNA here is from genome assembly GCA_030280995.1 of Hemileia vastatrix. Lineage (NCBI taxonomy): Eukaryota > Fungi > Basidiomycota > Pucciniomycetes > Pucciniales > Zaghouaniaceae > Hemileia > Hemileia vastatrix. The sequence continues at coordinate 26,850,269 of JASXTE010000009.1, read as the reverse complement.
AGAAATGTGGCTTCTTCCCATTTGTATCCATTCCAAGAGCGTTTACAAGTTTCATTCCAGTAGCAATGTCTTTCGCCCACCTATTGTTAGAGTTCTTCCCTGGCCGTTTTTTTTTTCAAATCATTACTCATTGATGGTTCAATCCTAAGAGAATTCAATTTTGATTTAAAATAGAAAAAAATCAAAAATTAGAAAATAGTAACATAATTTCAATTATCAGTCAATGATACCTTTAACTTTATCATATCTTCAATATTAGAAATACAAAAGTTAGCATATCTACATATTAGTAAATTTATATACTTTTTCTTTATTTCAAATATTAAGAAAGCGTTTCAAAGGTATACTTTATTAAATTATACATATAAAGAGTATAGCTTTATCCTGTATGCATTCAGCAAGTACGAGATTTGGCTCTACACTTAATATTAATAATATAATGAAAGTATAACTCCAATACACTAGTAATATTAAAAAATTTACGGAATTATTATATCCACATATATAAAATGAAAAATCTTGCTCTGATCAATATATTGACTTAGAAATTTATACTTCAATAAATTATTAATTTTTAAATTGTAGCATTGTCCTGTATGCTTTCAGCAAGTACGAGACTTTGAAACAACTTAAAAATCAATAAATTAAAGGTAAAGTACAAACAATCTAATTATTATTATGAAAAGCAAAACATTATCCTGTATGCTTTCAGCAAGTACAAGATGATGTTTTACTTTTCATATTAATAATATAATGGTTGAGAAAGTATTAAAGAAATATAGAAAAATGATAAGCAAAACATGAACTTAAATGTCTATAAAATCTTCATCCATTTGTAGCTGATTGATCAAAATTAATTATAAAGTTTATTTTATAATCACTGTTTTAAAAAATAAATGGTTAGATAAATAAATTGAACATTTTTGATAAGGAATAAAGAAAAGTAAATTGACAAACAAATAAAAAAACTTTAAGTTAACTGAAAAAGAATTATTTTATAATGAATTGAAAGGGTACAGTAAAAGATACCATAAAAATAAATTCAGAATTAGAATCATTAGATTAACTTGTCAAAAGTGTAAAAAAGTGTAACAAACCAAAATGATATGAAATGCAATAGCAAGAAAAATTTGCTTACTGGTAATCAGATAAGGTCAAGAAAATAGTACCAATAATTCAAAATGATAAAGCAAAAATATGATTGATAATTTTTGAAAAAGGTAAGTGAGAAAGAGAAAGGAAAAATAAATTGGGTGGCAAACAGATGTATATATCATGAATTTTCACTGATCACATTTTCAAAAAAATGCAGCTCTCCAAGTCATATGATAAACTTCATCTAAATTCCAAGAATGATGTTGCCAAGGCACTGTACACAGCATGATCATTTTTTCCTATGCATATACTAATTCCAGCTAGAATTTACTTGGCTGCATGTTGTACAGATGCACATTTGTGGAACACTGAATTTCACATCTAAAAAAAATTGACGCCACATAATTCTAGCTACCATGTTTCACGTAGCTAAAAAACATACACTCATCACATTTAAATTTACATTGCGCCAAAATTAATTCATTTTTGAATTTTTTTAAAGGAAACTATAATGTGCACCACCTATTTCTAAAATATGAACCTCCGCACCATATTAAATTGGGAGACTTTTAATTATGCAATTTTTTTGCCGTGACCTTTTTCCTGATCTTACTTGGTTCAAAATATTGAAACATGGCCAATGTTGATGAAAGAAACATTTGATTTTGTCTCTATGTGTAACAATGGAAGGCTGTTTCTTACTGGCTGAAGAGTGTTGTATATTTTATTTGAACAAATTTTTATTTTTTTATGTATTTTATTTAAAAAATTTACTTTTTATTGCAGCCAGATTTATACTGGCTGCTTTTTAGAAACCTTAATTTATGACCCAAGCCTTTGAAATTGGCTTGGGTCCCTTACATTGCAATTTAGTACTTCCAGCCAGGTTTCCCCTGGCTGGAAGTGTCTCTTTCAAGCAATCGAAGTTGCTAAAAGCGACTTCGATTGCTTGCTGTAATGTTTGCCACCCTCCCAGCTAATTTACTAGGCTGGGAGGTGGCCAAAGCAGTGTGAAACGCGCGTTGCACAATCGCTACCATATTTCATGCAGCTGATATCAAGTCAGCTGCATGAGATATGCGCAGCATGTGCAATGCGCGCAGCATGCAGCAGAAACGCGCGTTGCATGCAATGCGCATTACTTGCAGCAGCAATGCGTGTTGCATGTGCTGCATGCAGTGCATTGCACAGCCAGTTTTTTTCTGGCTGTGCAATGCACACAGAGAAACCAAAGTCCCTGCAAGGGACTTTGGTCTCTAAAATGGAAGCGACTTTCCCTACCAGGTGCAATCTGGTGGGAAAGTGAGAGAAACGTTAGACCGAAGTTGTTTGAAAGCAACTTCGGTCTTAAAAACATTAAAAATCATAAAAAAAAATGAGAAATGTAGAAAAAAAAAAAAAATTAAAAATTAAAATGTGAGTATAAGAAAAAAAATAAGTGCTAGTGATACCAAAAATCCAAGCCAATTTCATTTGGCTTGGTTATTTAATAATTATTTTTTAATACATTAAATTTAAAATTCAAACACCATAAAATATATGAATTTTTTTTATATGAATATTATAAATTTAATCTACCTCTTTCTCATAATTATATTTATAATTTTGTTTTTTTAATTTTTGACATTTAAGTTTATTTTTTGGAAATACAAAATTAAATTTTCAACTAAATTTTTTAGTAAGGTAAAATAAATTATAAATTTGACATTTTGTAATTGAATAATGAAAAAATTTTTAAATTTATTTAAAAAATATTTTTGTTAGAAGAATACAAATATTTTAAGGGTAGAAATATGGTGCAAATTGTAAGTAAAAAAAATTATATTTTTTTTTGTGAGGGGTTATTTCTATTTTTAAAAATATTTTTCAAAAACATTCATTAAATACTGAATTAAATTACTTTGAAACTCAAATTTTTTGTAAAATAATTAAAAATGAAATAATAATATTGTTGTATTTGATATAAAATTTGAATTGGTAATATTAATGTCTCTTTAAGTAAATTTGAAAATCATTTAAAAAGACCATGTTGATAAGTACTTCATTTTTGATATACAATAGTTATATATATCTCTTATATATATTTCTTGAGTGTTATTTTTATATACATTCAATAAAATTTGTAATATAAAATGCCATTTAATAATTAATTAATGTTCAACTTAGTTATAACAACTTCATATTTAATACCAGCCACTAGTATTTACTTTTTAATTTAAAACTCCAATATAATATGAGAGTATCCTTATTTTGTCTGTATGTAATGAACAACAATAACAGACCATAAATGAGTGGGTAATTAATTACAATAAATAGTTGAAGAATAACCTATAAGAAATGATAAGTTTATCAAAAAGAGTACATTAAAAAAATATACTTTTGAATTTTTTTTGATATAATTTGGGTAGTTAAATGAAAATTTAAATTATCAGACATCAAAATGGATAAAATCTAAAAGTAGTGTTTATATAATAAGCCTCATATAAAAAAAGGATAAAAAATCTACTATGTAACTAAATTATTAAATATTAAGGTATTATTAAAATTATTGAAAAACTTATTTTACAGTTATAATGAAATCTAAATGTGAAAATAATGGTGGGATAATAGTAAGACTATGTGGAAACACTTTAATTTATACATACTTTCAACTATGTTCAGATAAAAAAATTGTTAAAATTGTATAATAACATCTAGTTAATAGTGATGCAATTTTATTTAGATCAAGAATAAATTTTTCTGATGAAAAACTAATTAAATTGAGATATGGCCATCTATTTTCAAGAGATAGAATAATAATAAAAATTTAAAAAATTATAATAAGTATTCTTAATCACCATTTTTGAAAAGTCTCTAGTAAAATTCATTATAATATATCATTCATTGATTACATTATATGGAGTTTCATCTTGAAGTAGTGATGTGCAGCCTTGAACTTATGTTATGAAAAACAAAAAAGTTAAAAAATATATAGTTATACTAATGAAAAAGCCAAAAATAAAAATACTATTATAAATTAAAAAAATAAAACTACATAAATTTTATTCTGCTCTAATGATGGAAGGGTACTATGTATGAATTTCCACATGTTAAATCCAAACCTGCTTTAAGGCTAGTTTACAGGTAGAGCTATTAAGTTTCCTTAAATTCCAAAAATAACTTATGCATTTTACTAATTATTTTTTTCTTGTTTTCTTTCCAAAGTTGTTAGAGTTGCTTAATTAATACTGTTATCTTGATTGTAAGATATATAATTTTTTTTGAATACATGATTTATTGTTTCAAAAATTATATTATAAATTTAAATCATTTATTTCATTTTCTAAAGCTTCATTGTCAAGGACACAACTCCATTTTCTATTACTTAACAAATATATAAAATGTGATAGTAAAATTTGAGGAATTTTCTTTTTGAGAGGGTCAAACTATATTGTGAAGATTTTTATCTAGAAATTCTTGTACTCTAAAACCAAATAATTTTCTCCCTTAAGTAAGCCATTTCAAAAATATGAGAATATAAACAAGAATATTAACTTATCTTATTTTAATTTTCTTTACTGAAAGTTTTAGTTCAATCCCTTTTTTTATATGACATTAGTATAAAAACATGGTTAAATGCTACTATATAATTAATTTTTATTATATATATATATGAAATATTTAGAAGGTCATCCTTTTTTATTTACTTGAATAAATGGCTCAATTATAATACCCAACACTTATTAATGTTTCCCAAACTCAATAACAAATTTCTCATATGAAATATTAGCTTCTAATATAAGAAGTTTATCTATAGATGATATTTAACATGTGATTTTACTTTTTAGATTCAGCTAAAATTAAACAAAAGGAGAAATCATGCATATGTGTATAAATGGTAACCATATGTTACTTAGAGGATTGTGAAATTCACTCATCAGAATGGTTTAAGTATTAAAATAAATTGAGGTCATTATTTTCTAGTATTTGAAACTAATTAGGAAATTATTCTAAAAATATATTTTAATGTGTATCATGTTTAAAAAGTTGGAAATATGATTTTTGAAAATTGTGAGTTTCTTATGAGATACCAAGCTTTAGTTTACATTGTTTCAAGTAGAATAGAATTTTAGTATTAGAAATTGAAAGCAATGTACCATTATCAGATTTTAACTGTGTTCTACTTATAGAATGATTACATAACATTAAACATTATTTAAATCAAAAAGGTTTAAAAGATATTTAGAATTTTACCAAATTTCACCATTTATTAATCTTTGATTTGAAAACAAACTATGATGTACACTCACTAGAAATAAGCAATCCCAATTTTAACATAATTTATCAATCCAAAAATAATGAGTCAATTAACATGAAAATATATATTATTTCAAAACCAATTCTCTAGATTTAAAATATGATGCTTTAATGAAAAATTATTACAAAACTTTAATGCAATGAAGTCTCTTAAAAAATTCAAAAATAGAATATCAAAACAAGTAATTTCTGCAAAAAAAACTACTAACTATTGTAGATAAAGCATAAAAATAAGTCATATTTTTTAAAAAAATGATCTAACAATATTTATTTTTGTTAAAAAAATCAAAACATTGTTAAGTTTGCTTGTTATAATAATGTTAAAATCCACTAAACATTATCTAAAGGTGGTAAAATATGTTAAAAATAAGTTGAATTTTATGAGATAAAAATCAACAATTTTTTATCATTTCCTGTTGTGCTATGACTTTATTCCACCCTTTTTATCTGATTCTTCCAGTATTACTTTGCTATGATCACTAGTTTTCAAGTTAAAATTTACAAATGTTCATTATACTTGATAATATGAAAAATAAATCAAACTTTTATAACTACAAAATAAGATTTTGTAACTCCTTCTTTCAATCAATATTTGAAGAAATTTTTAGTTTATTTGAGTAATGATTTTAAGAATAACAAAAAATTTGAAATTCACAAGGAATTATTTCCAGAGACTATAATTATTTACTTGTGTAATGCATGAGCTACTTATCAATGATGTAAAACATCAGAAAAGTAAGTTATAGTTATAAATCTACAGATTATACTGTTTCTGGTATATATATCTTCAATAAATCTTTTAAACTTATCTTAGCCTACATACCACACAATATAAAATCATTATATTAAAAAAGGAAAAAATTCTATGATAATATCATAAAGAATGATAACCATGGATTAATATTCCATAAAAATGGTTAATAATATTTTAAGAGAACCTAAATCAGTATTCTTTCATCAAAATATATCCTTTTTGTCTTTGTAATTTATTCCAAACAAATTTTTTGAAAGTTGAATCTATATATCTAATGCCAAAACCACTATTAAGTTCCCTCTTAGACTTTTTAAGAAATTATATATATATATATATGTATATATATATATTATTTATCAAAAATTGAAATAAAGAATAAAAACATAATTTTATTTACCTTTAATTATTTAAATATAGAGTATTTTCAGAATGCATTGTGGTTACTTGTGAAGGTTAGAAGATTTGAAGTTGGATTTATGAGTTTTTAGAAGGGCAAATATTGTAAAATTCTTTCATAAATATTTATTTCATAGTTTCAAATGTTGAAATCTACAAACTAATGGGATTTAAAATTATATTGAGATTTAAAATCTGTTTTCTACTCAAGTAAAATAAAATAAAATGATGATATCAAAATTGAAATTAAGTTTAAACTCTTGATATGCTCTATCTTCAATTTTATTGATAGTGCATCAAAAATTTAATAATATTTTTTTCCTTCATCACTTTTTACATAAAAGATAGTTTTATCATTTTATGAATTAAAGATTGCTTATATAAATTTAACATCTATGTCAACTGTTTATGACTATTAATCTATATAATAAATTTTTTAGAAGAAAAAATAACATCAGTATATACTGACTTTGAAATTATTCAATTTAAAATAGTTTACAGGTAGATAATGAAGGGTGATTTCATTTTTGAATATGAATTATAGAAGTCTTATTTTGTCAATTTTAATTCTTTTTGAGCTCAAATGTATCCACCGCAACTTATGTAAGAATAAAAATTATTTTTATTGAAATTTACATGAGAAAGTATGCCTATTATTCAAAATCAAACTTGCTCTAATGGTGTTTTTCAATCATTATTTCCATTCATAACAATAAAAAACATTTCAATTTGCTGATGTTTTAGCTTTTGATATCCCCAAGTTTATATCTCAGGTGTACTATTCACAAAATTATTAAAAATATAATTTTCGAAATACATGATAAACTTGAAAGTGAGGGGGCATTAAATTTTTAAAAATGAATTCTAAATTCAGGATGGATAGTATTTTTTCTATTTTCACAAATGAACAATTTTTTGTTTCAATTAATCCTGAAAGAAAATTTTGTTGTAAGCATATTATATTATATTTATTATGATTTTAAATACTATATTTTCAAGATTTGTGTTTAATATTTCCTGTGAAAGTTAATGTTAATGTGAATTTAAAGTAAGCTTGAAGAAATTTAATCAATAGGCATATTGGATATTTAAAATAATATTTTGCTCCAATCTTGAATCATCCTGGGCTAAAAAATATCCCAAATAAGGTTTTTGTGGGTCAATTTGGATTTAAGTAGGATTAAGTGAGGTTTAATAAAGGACAGATAAAAGGCTAAATTCATTACTAGTGACTTTTTTCTCAAAATAGTTATAAAAAATGTATCATTCTGGAATCAAGCTTCAATAAAGTTGAATTGAAACAGAGATAATTTCTAGCAGCACAACACCATATTTACAAAGGTGTAAAATACCTCAAATATTACTCATAATATAGGAAGGCAAGGAATCTACAAAATTCACATTTCAAATGAGGATTTATATTTTGAATTTGAAATTGAGAAATGGAATATTATTTTCCAATTTAAATATCTATTAGTCATTTTACCAAAAGTTTTCAGTAATCAGATTGAATTTTGATGGTATTTTGTTGTAGATTAATCATTTTGATGAGACATTTACTCAAAATTACTGGTTTCGTTTCTAATATTCCATGTGAAATTCATTACGAATCTTTTTGAAAGTGAATAGTTGACATATTGGATATGCAAAAGCTTATGTTAGATCAAAGTGAGATCAAAGGGAGTTCAACTGATGATCAAATTAGGATTTTACAAGATCAAACAGTGATCAATGTAGGTTCATCTTGAGCTCAATTTGTGACAAATCTCTGACTAAATGTAAGGCCAAACAATTTCCTACATGGTGATGATGTGTGCATAATTCAAGCATAGATTTGTGGCTCAACGGAGTTCAAGCAAGGGGTATTGCTAGCAATACCCCCCCATTTTTTCTGTGGTGTATGTGGTTTATATGGAGAAAAGATATTACAGCTTATTCTGGATTCATATGATAAAGACTCTGACTTGAAAAAGCTGTGTACTATATTAAGAAAACAAAGAGTGCTTCAATACAAGAATTAATCAAAAACCTTCCACCAAAGTACCAGAATTCTTTGAAAAAGGGAAAATATTCAATTGATGAAGGTTACATCTATTATAGAAGAAATTTGAGTAATGTAATTTTTATTCCTCCTTCTATGAAAGAAATCACTTTTAAAATTTGTCATGATGACATATTGGCAGGACATTTTGATCTTGAAAAAACATTGATTAGAATTAAGAACACTGCTTGGTGGGTTAATATGTCTGAAGACACCAAATTATATGTTGAATCCTGTGATTCTTGCCAGAAATCAAAGAGATTAATTGAAAAAAGAGCTGGGTTAATGTAGCATATTGAACCTCCTGATGCACCATGGAAAATAATAAATATGGATTTTGTAACAAGACTACCCCTTTCTGGAAAAGACAGTTGTAACTCTTTCTGGGTTATTGTAGACAGATTTACAAAAATGTGTAAATTCATTCCTACTCACAAAGATGTTTGCACTAAGTAATTAGCCTTCTTGTAGTGGTCTCATATATTCAATTCTTCTAGTTTCCCAAAGGCCATAATCCCTGATAAAGACTCTAAATTTACTTTTGAATTTTTGATGTCTCTGATGAATTTTTGTAGTTGTGATCTCAGGCTTTCTACTGCCCATCACCCTCAAACCAATGGATTAGCTGAGAGAATGATTCTGAATTTAGAGGACATGATAAGAAAGTATTGTGCCTTTGGCCTTGAGTATAAAGACAATGAAAGGCTCACTCATGATTCGGTCACCTTACTGCCTGGTCTGAAATTTGCTTATAATAAAAATTTTCACTGTGTTACTCAAAGAAAGCCTTTTGAGCTCTGAATTAAATATGTTCAAAATAATCCTGCTCAAATTCTCAATAATAGAATACCTAAATTGTATTTACATACTGGTCTGAAATCTTTTCTTCAAATGCAACAACTTTGAAGAAGTTATGCTCAAAAATGTATTGAAAAATCTTTTGAATATGAAAAGAAGAGGTGGGACAAATCCCATGAAGAATACACTTTTAAGAAGGGTGATGAAGTACTGATTTCTACAGTCCTCTTTAATTTAAAAGGTAATAACAAATTAAAATACCCATTTTTAGGTCCATTTTTTGTCAGAAGAATGGTTGGTGATAATGCAGTTAAAGCTATTCTGTACTCTCCATATGACAGGAAACATCTTGTTTTTCCAATATCTCTTCTGAAACCTTACACATCCAATAGTGATTTATTCCCAAAAAGGAGAGGAAGACCAAAGAAGAATCCTAAAGAAATCACTGAGTTAGCAGAAATTGATAAGATTCTGACTGACAGAATTAACACTGTTTAAAAGGGTACTGAATACTTATTGAGATTCAAGAATAAGTCTTCTGAATGTGATTCTTGGATACCTTGTAGAGAGATATCTAACCTTCCTGCTCTACTAAAGAAATATGAAAGGAAAAAATCATAGCATTTTTTTTATTGTTTTTTTTGGAGTGAGGGAGTGTCAGCCAGGCTACTAGATCTACTCAGTAAATAATTAATTATTTACTGTAGTAGAAATATGCCTTTACCTCTCATAGTATTAGTTATAACTTACTTTATAAATTACTTATAATAGGGGGTATCAATGTTCAGGGATATGCAATTAGGGATCAGGAATTTTTTTTGCCCAGATCCAACATTATTGATTGCAGAAGGTTCTTATCCACTAGCCCCAGGGCTAGTAGATATGGAATGCACGATAATACATTATCCTGCCTCTTATACCCCAATTTCCATTCCTAATTCCTGATCCTAAACTCATCTCATCCATGATGGATTTGCAAGAAAGTCACATGACTTATAATTCCTGATGCCATCCTTAAGTCTTTCCTCACTCTATGCTACTTAATTTTGGTGGCAAACACTTAACCTTTTTTTCTATCTACACACCCTCATTTCTTTTTTACATTCATGGTTTATTCCTTTTTTGTAAATATTTCCTTTGTAAATTAACATAAGTTTTTGATCTTATCCTTCCCTTGTGTTCCCACCAATTCCACTACACCTCAAATCTTCCTTTCTCCCTTCCCTTCCACCTTCACTAGAAACTCCACTCCTCAAACTTACCTCTCTCTCCATCTCTTCACTCCACTAGACACCCTAGAACACCATTTCAACTTTAATTGATGCCTCACCTTACAAATCCACCTTGCTTTACTCCCTTTTGCCTCCAATAGAAACCCCAACACATCTTTTTAACCAAAATTGATGCCCCAAGCACCAAATCCACCTCTCTCCCTTCCTCTTCACCTCCAATTAACACCTCATCACCCAAAAATTAGCTCACCACCCTCTTATGTGCTTCTTTAGTACCTTGAACATATATTTAATTTGTCCACATCAATCAAGATTTATAAAAAAAGTAAATATTAATACAAACTATCACATTAACCTTTACTTATAGAAATCATTATAGAGAAAAAATATATATTTCAAAAATTTTGAATGTAACAGGACTGTAATTTTTGAATTCAGTAAACTTATAAAAGATTCAGGTCAAAAATTTTCTAATATTTTTTGGGAACAAATTTACTTTTTTTCTTATTTATGGCATGAATGATACCTCTTGGCCCTTTTGACATTTTTTTGTGGACGTTTTATACTGGTGTGGCATCTTTTATGTTGGATGCATCACCCAAAAAAGCCTAAAAACCCCTAATTAGGGCCGGAAAAGTGCTGATACAGGCAAAAAAAAGTATTAAATAATTTTTGGCAAAAAGGCCAAGCATTTATGGTTTTGCCAAATATATAATTGTATAAATTAAAGTGACTGTTTGTCAGACTTTTAGTTACTTTTTGGAGATGCTTAATGGTGTGAAATATAATAATTTTTTTATCCATTGGTTCATAATTTATTTATTTATTAGCTATTTTCTTCAAATAATGTTCATTTTTATTATATTGGGCTATTAAATCATATATCTTGTCCCATAGACTATTTCAGTTATTGCAAAACAGTTGGCTGTATCATAAACTTATTTTAATATATTTTTGTTAATTTTCTTTATTCATCTCTATAAATTTAATATTACATACTTTAAGATTATCGTTTTTTTGTGGAGATGAAGTGAAGAAGAGAATATTGGATGTAAAGGTGGAGGGTTTTTGGTTGGAGGCTATGGAGAGGGTGGCGAGTTAATTTTTGGATGATGAGGAAGGGAGCAAGATGGATTTGATGCTTGGGGCATCAAGTTTGGTTAAAAAGGTGTGCTGGGGTTTCTATTGGAGGCAAATGGGAGGCAAGCGAGGTGGATTTGAGGGGCCAGGAATCAATAAAAATTGAAAGGGTGTGTTGGGGTTTCTAGTGGAGATGAATGGATGGATAGTGTGCTAAGTTTTAGGAGTGGGGTGTCTATTGGAGGCAAATGGGAGTAAAGCGAGGTGGATTTAAGGGGTGGGGCATCAATTAAAGTTGTAAGGGTGTTCTGGGGTGTCTAGTTAAGATGAATAGATGGAGAGCGAGGTAAGTTAGGAGGAGTGGGGTTTCTATTGGAGGTTAATGGGAGGCAAGAGAGGTGGATTTGCAGGGTGGGGAATCAAGTAGAGGTGAAGCAGTGAGGTGGAGTCTCTTTTAGAGGAGGAAAAAATAAAAATAATACAGCAGTATCCTGGTTAGAAGCAGTAGCTTGTCACATAAAATAGAAAATCTATTTACCATCTACTTCCCATAAGATAGGTCTAACACTGCCTCTCAAGTCTGGAGGTTGAGAAAGATCATACCATTTCAGTTCAAAATATGCTATGAAATCATACAATGCTAAATGTTTTGATTCATAGATCAAAAATATTTTCTTTCTTACAACATAGGGAAGGTTCTGGCCCGGAATTCAAGATGTTGGTGAGAGAGATTGTCTATGGTAAAGAGGATTGGACATTTCAATGAAGAATTTTTCAGGGTAGATGACAGGATGGGATGAGGGTAGGAGTGCGCAGCAAGGTGGGAAGGCTGGGATATCCAGAAAGTTGTCCAAGATGTGGTTATGAAATATTGAGGATAAAAATGTTGGATAAGAGATGAAAATTGACACGTAGAGTGTCTGATAACCCAATTATTAGCAAAAATAATTGTGGAAGATAATTGGGGTATAAGGATTTTTATCCGCAATTAATTTAATTGCTGATCCCTGAACATTGATACCCCCTAATATTGTAACTAATTTATACATGAAATTAAGTGATGATATAATTAAACTGTTCCCTCATTTTTTATTCTTTGAAAGAGTCCTCCTGACAGCTGTAAATTAGACTAAAAGTTTAAAAATACTAAATATTAAAATCAAATATTTTTATTTTACATTTGACATATACAGAAACTAAGATAAATCAAATAATTCTAATTACATTTTATATATACAGTTAAATACTGTATATGATAACACTCTTTATACACTAAAATTTAATATTTGAAATTCCTATGGTGTGGTATTATTTTCTCTGAATCCTTCTTGTATGTAGACTTGTGGTTCTGTAACTTCTCTCTTCTTTTCCTATATGAGGCCTCTCTACTTCTCTGTTTTTGATCATCCTATTCTTAGTTTAACAAATTCTTATATACAATACATTTTTATTATTACTACCAAGGAATGATAGTAGGGAGTATCAATGTTGACCAATCCACAATTAAATTAATTTCAGATAAAAATCATTATACCCCAATTATTTTTTCTAATAATTGGGTTGTTAGACCTTTTACGTGTCAATTTTCACCTCTATCAGTTATTTTTATCAATGTTTTATAACCACATCTTGGAGAACTTTCTGGATGTGCCAACCTCCCTACCTTGCTGCACATTCCCATCAAGTCTATTAATTTCCATTTAAAACACCTCCCCATCTCATCTGTTTTTTTCTTCTCCTTTTTATCTTCAAATATCTCAACATGCCTTGTCATCATAGATCTTCTCAAAGAAAGCCTTCCCCCAGTTGTTCATCGAATCCCATTTCTCTTTCTTTCCCTCACTAAGCTGAGAAATCAAAGACAGTTCAACTAAAAAAAGATGATCATATCATACTTGTCAACTGGCTGAAAATAAAAACTAATTATGATTCTTGTTTTGGTACTGAGAATGTAACTAAAGTAGGAAGTCCCCCTGCATCAGAAGTCAATGGCTATCTTCTAATGGCCAATAAATTACAAAATAATACAAAGGGAAGGATTGATCTTTTTCCTGAGCAGATTTCTGAACATTTCAAGCATAAACAAGCCAAATACAAGAATGCAAAGACACTTTCATCTTCTACTTCTCTTGTTATTACCAAAATTGATATCAGTAAGGGCATAAAATCCATAGATGATAAACTTGAATCTCTATGTCCATACTTTCAAAAGATGGATTATATTTTTGGGGAACGAGCTGATGTTAATCCTACCAACATTTTGGATGGTGAAGATTCTATCTCCAAACATGATGTTGAAAGAAATCTTTTCCCATCCTCTTCCTCCACTCAAGCCTCCCCTGTTCTAAATTCAGAAAATCTAGATAGCTTTCTAACAGATCCTTATGGTGATATAAACCAAGGTGATCCCACTCCAGTAAGTTTTTATTTCTTATCTAGTTGTTTTATTTTTTTATTTCTAAAAAGGCTAATGAACAAACCCAGGATCCTCAAGAAAGTGAGTCTGAAGCTAGCATCAATGATGAAGAGGAAAATGTTACCTCCAAAAATAAGCAAAGACCATCAACAGTCAAAGAAAGAAAAACAGAGATAGTTTTTCCCAAACCCCTTTTTCTTCCATTGATTATTTTCTGGAGAAATGTGAATCTGGTAAGTGATATCATACCTCTTTATAGTTAAGTGAGCTTTTATTCATTATTTTAATATTACTTTTTACTCTAGGTAATATTTAAGTTGAAAGAGATACTCTCAAATTTCAAAAGAAACAATACAAGCTCCCTTTAAAAAGGGATTATAGGGCACAAGATTTGGAGGAGAAGAAATTTGAGCTTTCTTTACAGAGGGATGAAAGGGTACAAGACTTGGAGGAGAAGAAATTCAAATTTTCTTTAAAGAGGGATGAGAGGGCACATGAATTGGAGGAGAAGAAATTTGAGATAGAGAAAGAGGAGAAGGCTCTTGGGTACAATTTCCTATTGGATCAAATGAAACTCAAGTATCAACTTGAATATGGATCAAAAAAGAAAGATTTCTTTAGAGAATGTGTTAAAGATAATAAATCTATTGAGGAAATGGAGCACCTAATGAAAATGTTTGATAACTAGTGTTTTTTATTTTGTTTAGAAAGTTTTCTTTATAGAATTCATTAAAGCTAATAATCAATCCTTGGCACACACTCCTCACTGAGATTTGAAGCATTTAATTGCAACATTTTAGATTATTTGTTTGTTTGGTTAAATTAATTTTGTTCTATTTCTTTTTGGTGATAATTTCATATGTGCTGACTTATTAAAAGTCTTGATTCTAGATGATTTTTTTTGCAAAAATTTAAAAACCCATAAATTTCTTTTTCTTTGCATTCAAATCATTTATTTTTACTTTTCTAAATACAGCTAAGTCAACAAAACTCTAAATCTGTTTTAAAAATCTGGCAATACCCTCCCGGTCATTTTATTGAAGATAGGGGTGGGTATCACCAAAATTTTTCTAAGTCATCAATTTCACATATCAGATTTGAAAAATTGGAAATATTCTTCCCTTCATTTTATTGAAGTAAGGGGTGAAAATCACCAAAATTTAATAAAGTTACATAAATTAATATATAAACATCTAATATATATCAATTTCCCTAGTTTTAAAGTAATGACAATTCCTCTAGCCAAAATGTGGATACATCTAGAAACAAATGTTTGAGACTTTCCACAAGTGTAGGCTGAGGAGCCTCATGAAACAAATAAATGTTTTCATGATTCCCATTTATACAACACAAGGTCGTTGGGCCATTACTTTACTTTAACAATTTGAAACATAAGAGTTATTTATAAAAATTTTATGAAAAAATAAAAAATATTTGATGACTCTACTCATCCCCATACTTTTTTTATCTACATAAAGTTTCTTTATATCTGTTAGATTTACCTTTATTTTTTACCTTATTGACTTTTTGGATTAGTTTTTGGCTAATTTGGAAGGAGCAGCCAAAATGAGTAAAGCTGTGACAAGATTCCAAACCAGGGGGGGCTTTTGTTGTTTGGTGATTATCCTTAGAAGAGTTCCAAATAGTTTTAATGATTCCAGCTCCCAATCCAAAATTTATTATACAGTTTTAGTCAGGAAAGTATAATCCATGACCTTTTATTTTAGCTGGGGAAGGAATAGGTTGTCCAGTTATCGGATTGATATATGAGAAAATTCCAAAAGTAAGATAATCGGGATCATTCCTATTGATATGAATCTTATTGTGGAATCCTGAATGAGTAATAATAACTTTTGAAAATAAAAGACATTTTATGCTGATTTTTATCCATTCAGAGTCACACCAATTTGGTATTTCAACTTTGGTAGCAAGCTGATGATTCTTTTCAAAAGCTTTATTACAGAGTTTTTTGAGGCGAAGAGCAATAAAAGTATTGAAAGAAGGTAAGGGGTCCCATAAGCAAAAATCATCATCTTTTTCAGCTTTATATAAATTTTTAAGTAAAGAATAGATGCTTATGGAAATGAAATTAGCGACATTATTTTAAGAATAAAAAATATATTATCAGACATACCAAGAAAATAACTTTTAACAAATCCTGGTCTCCAACCAAATCCAATCATAATACCACCCAACAAATTTGTATTCCTTGATGGTAACCAAGCCAAAGCCATTTTATATAGAGTTATTATGAGATCAGATAAGTGATTAAAGGTTTCATCTTTTGAACCATTAAAAGAATGATTTTCATAAATAAATTGAGGTTTAAAAGAATTACCGATAACTGCCTTAATTTCATTGTCTCCTGATTCAGTTAAATATTCTAAATCTTCTGGTAACTCATTTGGATAAGAATTATTTTGATCCACTCTAGTTTTATAGGTCTGGATATTTGATATATGGCCAAATAGAAAATACAAATGAATTCTCTTTTTTAAATTTCTTTTATTTTGCTGGCTTCAAACATCATTATTATTTTTTTTGATATTTTGGATGATGATTGAAATGAAGTTGAATTTGAAAAAGATAATAAAGGTGATAAAGAGGATGATGATAGAGAAGTAAGAGGTGATTCTGATGAGATAGAAATTTTTTTCTCTGAACAAAAAAAATTTGTTTCAAAAACTAAAAAAAAAATTTCAAAAAAATATAACTCACAAAAATTTAGTTTGCTTATTCAACCTTAGAGCCATAATTTTTTTTTTAAATATTCTGTAAAAAAATACAAAAAAAAAATGTTAATAAACTCCCATATTATCCCTCCTTGTCTGCCTCATTTCCCTCTTTTTGCTGTCCTCAAACCTCCCTCCCCCTTCTTGATCTCCTTAAAACCCCCCTCCCCCCTTCCCCCCCTTCCCCCCCTTTAGGCACATCTTTTTTCCCCCTTTACCCCCTTTAGACTATCTCTCAACTCTCCCCCCTCTCCCCTCTCCCCTCTCACCTCCACTGCTTCCCCCCTTCCCCCTTATTCCTTTCCCCATCTTTATAGGGATTTGGAGGTTAAACTTGATCTTCATCATCTTCAGCGACTCTAGTATGATAGCCATTTTTGTTTAAAGTAGCACTCTCTTCTAGTGCCCAATTTCCATTTGTCCCTCTATATCCCAAAATCCCTCTTATTCCAGAATGGTAGCCTTTTGCAATGGAGTAATCCTCTCTTTCAGCTTGAGCACTGAGCATTGTCAACATCAATCCTTGCTAAACCACCTGGTGAGCCATGCATGTGATATTTGGCTGGGGTAAGCCTGTGACTAAGTTCATACCCTACATAAGAATAGAAAAATCAGAAATAGCAAGGCAGGAAGTATGATAATAAGGAAGTGAAAACCAAGGGGGAAACACAGAAAGAGTATTTTAATTCCAAAGCCAATGAGATTCAAATAACCAAACACCTTCCAAAAAAGCAAAGTGAGCTGGGGCCGCAAAAGACAAAGAGAAAAACAGAAGTGAAAAAGGGAAAGACAAAATGAAGGACACCATAAGGCAGCCAGGCAGTGATATTGAGTAAAGGATTAGTGTAGCAAGTTAAGATATTGGATATATTTTCACCATAAAGGATGGAAACCCAAATGTGAATTTTAGAGCAAAAAGAAGGAGGGATGTAGTGGCAAGAAAACATCTGTGCTATCCAGAGAGAAAGAGCAGTGACCAAAAGCATGAATCCATACTCAGAATCCTTCTTCCATGTCCATCGATGAGCCTTGAGCCTTGCAATCATTTGAAAAGGTAGATGGTGGATGTTATGGGGTGATAAATGAGAGAGACGTCCAGAGAGACTTACAACTTGGAATCTGGGATATCCAGAGAGAAAGAGAAGCAACCAAAAGCATGAAGCCATACTCAGAATTCTTCTTCTGAATATAGTTGTGCTGGATAAGAAAGTGGATCACATCTTGAATGCCTGAGGAAATCAAGTTGCACATGAAGCTGAGGAAGACCATGGAAGCCTTAGCATTCATGTTGCGCATGATTTTCTGCGCTTGGGAAAATGTCAATTCCTGGAAGCCAATCAATGGAGACCTGGCCAGAAGCTCATCCAGCATGTGAGCACAGTCCATGTCGGGTCCCTGGGCAAGCAGAGCATCTTCAAAGCTCACCAAATTCTTGAAAAGTGTTGCATGTGCATGGTCCATGGTTAGATCTCCATACTCAAAGGAGGGATCCATGGCTGTAAGGGTGTTGGGATTGGCTGAGCACTGGATGAGGGAAAGCCTAAAGGGTCAACCAGATGATGAAGCAGATAAAAGTTGATTGGATTTTTGAGAAATTCTGCAATCAATCCATGTCCTCATTCTCTCCCTCAAATTCCACACAATCATCAATCAAAATCACTTCCATCTGCAATGGGGCTGTAGGTTCATCAACCACTCTGTCTGAAGATAGGGGGGAGGGTTGGAGGGTTGGAAGCAGTGGAGGGGAGAGGGGGAGGGGGGAGAGTTGAGAGGTGCCTAAATGGGGTAAAAAGGGGTAAAGGAGTGGGGGAAAAGGGCCTAAAGGGAGGGAAAAGAGTGCCTAAAGAGGGGAAAAGGAGGGAAAAATAGCAGGACAAGAGAGAAAAGAGGGAGAGAAAAAAAGAAAAAAAATTAGTTTAACCTTGAAAAAAATTAAATGAAGCACTTACAAAAAAAACAAAAAAAAAGCAAAAAAAATCATGATTAGACAACAAACAAAAAATCAAAAGAAATGAATAAAATGACTTACCTGGAGAGATGAGATGATAAAATATGTAGAACCAAATTGTTTGAGGGATGTTTGAGGAGAGGAGAAAATGGATATGAGGGATGAATGAAAAAAGAAACAGTGAAAAATTATGCAATAGCAGAAAATATGCACTTTCATGTTAAGCTGCTGAATGAAAACAAGTCAGACATCCAAAAAAGAGATATTCACCATAAATTCAAGAAAAAATGTTTATGCAAAAAAAACACCAAACCAAGTGAATTAAGCAGAAAAGTTGAAAATTTGGAGAGTATGAAAAAAAAATTAAAGTGTTGTGTTTCAAAATGTTGGAGGGTGATTAGCATAATGACAGAGCATATGCCAGTTGAATGAATATTTTGTGATTCAAGAAAGGGAAGAGCCGGTGCTGGTTCAGGATCCTCTTCTTCATAAAGATCATTCCACTCATCCTTTAATTCAGCTAGGATATTGTGGAGTATAACACAAGTCATTATCCAATGATTTTCAGTTTTTATTTCCATTTTTTTTGAAATTGGATTCTGAGTTCCCAGAGACTAAAAAATCTTCCCTTTAAAATCCCAATAGCATGTTCAATCTGTACTCTTGATTGGGAAAGGTGATAATTAAAGGTGGTTTTGGGGTCATTTTCTAAAGTTGCACCATGGAAAGCAGGTATAATGTACTTTCAACTTGAATATGCTGAGTCTGAAAGGAGGTACTGAGATTTTTCAAAGTATGAGTCAGGACTTTCAGAAATCCTCATTCTTTTGAAGAAAGAAGAGTCATGACATGATCTGGGGCAGCCACTATGAAAAGTAAATAACTTTTTGTTGATGTCACAGACAAGTTGAACAGCAATAGAGTATCTACAAAGAAGATTAAAAGTTAGTTTATGAAAGATGTGAAGTTGGAGAAAATTTTGAAGAAACCTTTTTTTGCAATCAAAATAATGGTTTCCATCATTAGTAGGCTTTTGACTCAAAGGTATAGTTGTACCATCAACAAAACTTACACATCCAGGGAACCCTTAAGCTTGCATTAATTGAGAGGATTCAAGTTGCTGTTGTGGAGTTTGCCAAGAAAGTGTTTGAGACTTGAGAGAAAGGATAGAAAAAATGCAGGGCTTGCTGTATAATATGATGGTACCATATCCTATGGTAAAGAGATTATCTAAATGTATTACAGAAGCACCATTTCCATTTTAACCAAAGAAACATAGTGCAAAAGCAAGTTGAAAGGCAGGATCACACTGTTTTTTATGGAAATTATTATGGAAGATAGGATGATTGGACATGAGTTGAGAAATTTTGAAAAAATAATCAGGAAAAGTTCGAAAACGTTATGTGAAGTTTAAATGAGGAATGTTGAGAACAGAGTGGAGATCATATCTGGTATCATGATAATGATTTTCCCCCCTTGGGATGAAGTAACGCTTTTTGGAAAGAAAAGAAATATTAGCTAAAATGTCTTCCAAACCAGAGTCAGGATCAGAGTCAGTGGCTAAAACTAATGTGATAGCATTCATAGCTGCGTGAAGTTGCTTCCTAGTGGAGAGGTGCTTCATTATTGTTGGTAGAAAAGGTTCTTGGTAGAAGGTTTAGGTGATGAGTGAGAAGTGGTAATTTTCCACCAAATGAGCAGGTGGGGTCTGCAGATAGAAAAAAATTTTATGTGTTTGCCACCAAAATTACATAGCATAGAGTGATGAGACACATAAGGATGACATCTGCAATTATATTTCATGTGACTTACTTAAAAATCAATCATGGATGTGATGAGTTTGGGATCAGGAATTAGGAACAGAAATTGTGGTATAAGAGACGGGATAATGCATTATCATGGATTCCTTATCCAGTAGCCCCAGGGCTAGTTAATTAAAATCTTCTGCAATTAATAATGTCTGATCCCAGGGAAAAAAATTCCTGATTGCTAATTGCGGATCCCTGAACATTTATACCCCCTATTAATTTTATTAATATATTTATTTTTTATTTATTTTGATTTTATGATTGTTATGATTTTTATGGTGTTTATGATTTTTTTATTTTTGTTAATTTTTTTAATTTTTTTTTAATTTTTATAATTTTTATGATTTTTTAATTTTTATGATATTCATAATTTTTTAAACTTTTTAGAATTCTTTGATTTTCATTAATTTCATAATTTTTTTTCAAATTTAAAATTTTTTGGACTTTTTTTATTTTTTTTATTTTCATAAATTAATGATTTTTTTTGAATTTGATGAAGATAATGATTTTCATGAATTTTATGGTTTTTTTATTCACTTTTCTTTATACTTTTCTAAAGATTGTTTTTGATATTGATTGGTTTTCTTTGAGTTAATACATTTTTTTGAATACACTTAGAGGGTTACAGTTGGATATTCAATATAATTTTTCATATTGCATAGATATGTTGAGAAAGGTAAATGTATGATTGCCCTCATAAATTTTTACTTTTGACTATTACATGAGGGGACAAACACAATGCAACATTTAATTTTTGATGATTTTTTAGTGAGTGGCTTGGTTGATGCAAGTTGCCCCTCTTTGTCATTGAACATGTAAATCATAAATTCAGAAAAATTATTTGTTTATTAACATACATTGATTATATCATGTTTTGTTATAAAAAGCAGCCTTTCTTTTTCCAAACACCTAAGGGAATAGTGTTTTTGTGATGAACAATTTTGTTATGAGAATGACATAGTTCAGCATTTGCTGCACTACATTTGTTTAACAAAGTATACTGGGGAATTTTCAAATCTCATGAACCATAACTATTGGTGCAATATTACATATCCAATAATAATGTATCTTAGGGTTTGTTAGTCTATTGTTTTTTAGGCATATGTCTTGCTATTATTTTTTGATGTAAATGTTTTTTGATTTTTATTTTCTTGCCAAAGGTGTATTTAGAGTTGAACAGAGGAGAGAATATAATTGTTCAAGATAAAGAGAAGGATGGTTTAGAGTAAAAAGCAGTGACAGAAAGAGGTGTGATAAAAGAAGGGTGGGGAAGTGAGAGAGAGAAAGAAAGTGGCAGTGTGAGGGGAGAGAGAAAGTTCCAGGCTTAGCTCAAGTACAAAGACATGAAAAGCATAATTAGTAAGTCTTCCAGAAGATCCTAATGGTCTAGTAATAATAGTGTTGTCAAAATCCAATTAAGTAATAAAATATAATTCAATGTAATGGTCTCAGTAATTTAATCTCACTTATTATAAATTTTATACAGCATACAGTTGGTAGAAAAATAGAACCAATGATTTAAAAGACTTTAACAGTACTAATGAATATGTAGTGTATTGGTTTGGTTATTTGTATGTAAGGTTATGTAAAAGAATGTAGAATAAAAAACCAAAAACTTCCTCCTTTTATACCCATAACTTCCCCAATTTTCTCCCCTGTCTTTCCAGTCCTTTCCACAGCTAATGACACCTCATACTAGAAAAATACACATGCCAGTTCACCCCAGGTCTATTCTATAACAAATGGAGAATCATATCACACACCAAAAACCAAGAATAACATTGGTTATCCATCAAGATAAAGTAATAATTCAAAAGTTCAGTATCACAGGGGGAAAAATCCCTGAACCAGTTGTCTAATTCAGTTTTTGGTTTCAGGGTATAATTTAGGGTCTGATTTGTGTAGTGGCCCTGTTTGACCTCACCTTATTTTTTAATTTTCTGACATTGGCATCTCCTTGGCTCATGTGCTCTCATCTTCATGGATTCATCCAAAAATTTGATTTGCACCTTTTCCTCCCTTCTCTTACAATCATACCTGCACCACACCACCTTAATCCTCATCCAAAGGCAAAAAATAAGGTGGTCTCAAAAAGTGACATTAAATGGGTTGTCACAAAAACACACCTAATAATAGAATAGGGTTGCAAAACTGTACTATACATCTAGTTCACCATTTTTCCCCCCTGTGTATATGCATGTAATTCTTAAAATAAAAGACTAAATGAGGGAACAAAAGGACCTAAAAATAATGTCTAATTAAGGGGGATCTTCATTTTAAATGAAGACATTAATTATTACAATTTAACACATGAAATTCCTATTTCAAAATAACCAATATAGCCTGAGAACCCATTGAGAAACCTAAAATAAGACATGAAATGTAGGGTGACTGAATTCAGACTCTTGGAAGGTTCTTTCATGAGTAAATCCTTGACTAAATAGGCAATTTTAAGTGGGGTTGTAAAATCTGGGCATTAATCTTGAGGTTATTAATGAAATTAGTGCATATAATGAGGTCAATGCACTAATAATGAAATTATGAAACCAAATAAGCGCCTCTTGCCTATTTTAGTGTGTTTACACATATAGAGAATACACTGTGGGTTAATTTTAGTGTAAAATTACTTAATTTTCTGATAGTGAAGCTATGCACATGGGATAAATACAGGCAGTATAAGGCCAGTACACAGAAGCCATTTCTAGCATAAAAAACATCAATTTTTAGAAGTGTTATTATTATACATTTTAAGCAGCCAAATCAATATTTCTTAAAATTAAAATTGATCTGTAAAAGAAAAAATTTATATTATTAAATTTATAGTGCTTTTATTCAGCTTTAAGTGATTTAAAGTGCATTAAATGATTATTTCACTATAATAATGAAAACAACAGCTTTAAGACCACTTAAAAATTATGCAACCTTATTTATAAGGCTCTTAAGATTACCCTAGCATATCAACTTAATATTGAGTACTTAAGACCTGCAAAAGGTGGATATATGCATGTATTTAAAGTATTATAATGGCATATATTGTAATAAATGACTTATTTCACTTATGTATACATATTGTATACCTTCACTTATTGTCCCCATGTGTAATACATGTGTTTAGCATATTTTATATGCTTATTTTACTCAGTCATTAAAATATCTAGGCTGATAGAAAGAGTGATAGTAGGATATTATGGAAGTCAGGAAGAGGAGAAGGTAGTATAGCAAAACTGAAGTAGAGGGGCATGATGGAGAAATATTAAAAACTAGAAATAATTACACATTTGACATGGGGGAGTATACAAGTCTACAAAGATAAGAACAGCATAAAATGAAGAGGATGAAAATAAGAACTCATGATAAAAGCAAAAAAATAAAAGAACAAACCACTCATGAAGATTGAGGAAAAGGATGACAAATGAATGATCAGGAAAATGAGTAAAAAATGAAGATTTTGACATCAGAAAAACAAAAGAATCAAAGGCTTTGAAATGGTTACTTCTAGAGTCATTCCCTTGGTTCAAAAAGTGGCATTTCATGTTTTTCACAAAAATGTACCCATGAATGGAATAGGGTCACAAAACTGAACTCAACTTCAAGTTCACACTTTTTTCCCCTTGTTTAGGAAATATTAGTGGTTCTCCAATATTTCATTCATAAAAGCCAATTCAATTTCAGCATCAGAATAAGTATCAGAATTAACCATTATATCAAGAGCTAGATCTGTAGCAGTAATCTCAAGTTGAAAGCGGACTGAAAGTGGCATGTTATATTAGTGAATAGTGATGAAGATTAAAGGTAAGTGTATGATTAAGGGATTGATTAATTCTGTTAAGTCAAATACCTTTCTCATATGAGTTATCTCTTATATATTAGGTGAAAAAAACTAGGGGCTAGCCCTTTTGTACCTAGTGCTGACTAATCATGATGAAGAAAAAAAATATTTTGATGAATTGTTCGACCCAAAAGAAGATGTGTTTAGGAACAAATACACCTGTACAGGGAGGGTGTATTTCATTTTTTGATGGTAGGTTTGGTATCTTTTTTGTGATGTGTTTATGTGCTGTATTCGGTAAGGTTTGAGACCCCCTAATATATATATATATATATATATTATTGCAATAGCAAAGATGTGTAAAAAAGGGATGAGTGAGCATTTTTCAAAAATAAAATCAGCCACTCAATAATCTTTAAAGATTAGAAAAGAAAAAGATTAAAAGAGTGTGTATAAAATTGACCCACATCTTTATTTTTGATTGGGAACATTATTTCTAGTTTGTGACATGTTATTCAGAAATTGGATTATTTAAAATTTTAATATCAGCTACCTAAAAATTGAATGATATCAAAATGAATCTGTTTTTTAAGAATGTTACAATATTATGGCTTGAAGATGGATAAGTTGATGTTATTAACTACCCTTGTTCTGAATGGAAATGACTAATTGAAAACCAATTTGGTTGATGTTTTAAGAAATTAGACGGACTCCAAAAAAGCTGTATGAAAGAGCTAGGTGGAATCAAATTTTTTTTGATCAACCTATGGTTTTCTTAGTGACCTTTTATAAAATCATAAAAACCATTTAACTTAAAATAACTTTTGGAAAGAATTTATATATATATTTTATATGCCTATATTCTTCAGGGACTTTTTTAATACAAACATTGATATAGTTAAATATTTTTTAGGTTTTATAAGCATTTTGAATGAACTATTATTAAGCTATAAGTTTTAGCTAAGCATAAAAACTGATAATCAGATGTTTGAAAATATCAGGGAATCAGATTCAAAACTACCACAAGTGAAGGCAGAAAAAAAATACTGTAACCTGTGGAACCAAAAAAAAATTATAATACAAATACTAGCTTCAACATTGAAAAATCCCAGAGAAAAATTTAATTTTTGTGAGAATCAATTAAATTTAGTTAACAAAAAAATTATTCTGATTATGAAAATGATAATGATAATGAAACTGATGATCACCACAAAGTATGGGAGGTGAACTTTCTAGAAATTCAGAAACATTGAATCATGATAAACCCAGAAATTAAACTCAAGTGAAGTTAGTGATAAGGAAGCTGAAGAGTGAGGATGAATTTTTACTGAACGTAACTTAAAGACAAATTGAAACTTAATTTAAGATTAGTAGGTGTCAAATTTTAGTCTTTTCTCTGTCAATTTTAATCCAATGCTCAGTAACTTCTAAGAAATTTATGAGTAGATTCTTTGAATTCTCTCAATAAATATTCAATAATAGATTAATGAATTACCAGCCAGCTATCATTTGTTACTCAGTAAATTTTTTTTACAAGTCAGTAAAGGTTCAGCTTGTGTTCACTTAGAGATAGCATAAAGGTACAGTATCAGCCCCAAAAAAATTCAGTCTGAGTTTCCTAGGAGTTTAAGTTTCAGACTTGATAACAAGTCAGTCACCCCCCCCAAATAAATAGATATTCTGTCACTGCACAATATGTGGGGTAGACTTGCTAGCAAGTCCCCAAACTTGGACTAAAATTCACCACAGATTGAGCACACATTGAGCTATTGACAAAGGATCCATACATTAAGGGATGAAAACCCCTCAGCAGAACAGTTTTAGGTAGGTGTTCAAGTAGAGTTCAGTCTGAGTTCAGGTTGGGGACTTTCTAGCAAGTCCACCCCCTATCTTGCATAGTGTGTGGTGAATGAAACCATTACAGAATTTTATAGTAATATTTCTTACAGTATTTGATATTTTTTCCAGATAATGGGTTTTAATATTGTATTTAATATTTTATATAGTTTTTTTTTAATAAATCTTAAAAATTAAAAAACACTTTTAATTTTCATGTTTTATATGTAACACTACACAGGAAAGTGATGTTGTAGACTGTCCTTAAAAAATTAAAGCCAAAAATTGGCCTTGAAAATTACAAATCACAGATGACAATGTGCTGCTACAGCTAAATGTGTCTTGTGACAGTGCTAAGTGATGCTGAACACACCTTTCAACTTTTTCTACTCATTTTTTATCATTTTATTTTCTTGTGCCCCTCATTTTAGTGCATTTACTCTATTTTACTCATTTTAAATAAATATACAGCTTCCATTGGTTTGATAGAGTGTAGTGTTTTTTTTACTTTCATACAATCTCACCCTACTAGGGGCATGAAGGAGGCAGAACACATATGACCAAGTACATTGAAAATGGGTGGGGACAACATGTAGGGTGACATGGGAATTTAAATGTAAGAAAAAATGAGTATAACTACTGGGAGAGAATGAGGCACAGTGTAGTTTTACAAGGAGCAGGCACCAAAGTAACCTATACAAAAATATACTATTTAAAAATTATTGCATGGTGGTGGTGGTGGTGGTGGTGGTGAAGACTATTGTGGCACAGACGTTGGGATTAAGAAGATATAGAGGCAAAGTAACAATCTGTATTTCACACTCCCTCTAGTGATCTTTGTTCTAAGTTTATATACAAGAGTTAGGGTTGTGGTGCTGATGCATAGGTGAGTATGTTACAACAGAAACAAGTTGTTGGTGGAGGTGGTGGGTGAGTGGAGGGAGGGGTAAGGGTTGAAAATAAATGAATATTGGGTTTTTAAATTTTTGAAAAGCATTGAAATACTAAAACTAAAGAAAGAAAGAAAGGACAAAACAAAAGAATAATGAAACTAAAAATCAAAGGAAAAAAATTGTGCTGCATCATCATTAATTGTTGTAGGCCCTTTAAGACTGTCTCTGCTCATTTTGAGTCTTGACAGTCACATGCTCTGTGCTGAAACATGGATGAGTCTGGTTGATGCAGGACAGTTTTCAACACTGTTTTCCACATAGTGCAAAAGCATATGGTTCCCCATTCTCTTCATGGGATTCAATGTGGAAACACAATATGTAACCCATTCTCTGTGTGGGATTTAGGGTGAAATTAAAAGTGCTGCTGGTGGCTGCTTCATGAAACTGGGATTCACCTTTATAGTCATTTTTCTTAATTACAGGGTTTATTTATTCTTTAATTATTTAATTATGTCAATCCCTTTTGATGCTAAGTCTTTCTAGTTATTAGAAATCTAATTTTTTTTTTAAATTTTATGCTATGGGGAGAAGATGGACCTCACTAGGCTTTAATTTCCAGGCATAACAAAAAAGCAAGGAAAGTGGAAGAATATGCACCACAGGGATTTGGTATATAAGGAGGAGCTGATTGGAAAGTTTTAAAAACTTATTAAATCACTCTATTATCATATAAGTAATTATTAAAGTGTTAAAATATAATTATGATATATTATAAAGTCTTTTTTATCTTATTTTGATTATAACTTGTATTATAAGTTTGATTTTCTACTACTCTTTGAATTCTGACCCTTATATTTAAGAAAATTATGAGTTCCAATCATTGAGTCTCTACAGTTGACTTAAAACCCCTAAATAATATATTTAATTGCTTACATTAAGGTTTCGACCATAAAGTGTACTTATAGACAAGGTTTTTCAGTTTAACTATCTAACAGGATTTGTATATCATAAATGACAGCATGAAAAATATATGTAGCCTTAATTTATATTATGTTCTATAAACATATTATTGTATATTTTGTAAGTATTTTTTCTCATATATATATACATATATAAGTATATATTAATTTACTATTGCTTTTGTGAATTTTTATTCTATCCATAGGCTTTTTACATCATCAAAAGAATTTCCATATGATTCCATACCAAATAATCCTACCTTTTTGAATAAGTAGGAGTATTGGAAATAAATAGTCTCTCAAACTATAAGGAAGAAAAAAAGCCAAATTTTGATCATTTGATCATGAAAGAATAATTAGTAGATAAATAGGAAAATAGAAAGTAAAGTTTTCAGCTTATACATCTTATCAATTTACTCAGTATAATTTATTAATTAAAATTCTGAAAAAGTAAGATGATTAGACTCTTTTAAGAAATACTTCTATACAAACTAGCAAAAATTATACTTTGGAAGTTGGTTAATGGTGGGAAATAATCGGAGTGTTTCATTTTTATCTGCTATTAATGTAATGGCAAATTGGAGTGCTTTGATACCCTCTAATAGTCCATTATACTACTGTTATAATTGAATATAAAATGAGCAATGTTAAGGACACCCCAGTGCATGAAATTGAAGGTGTTCATTGTAAAGTGGGGGGATTAAAATTTCCATCTGGTTTATGCATCATTTTTGTCATATCACTGAAAAATATTTTGTTTTGTCTTGGGGCACAGCAATGGTGCAATAATTATGCAACAGTTATGTAACAATTTTTTTCAGCATTTAAAATTCATAAGTGCAAAAAACAATTTTTTTGTAACTGTTTCATAGTTTTTGCACCCCATGGTAAAAAAAAATATGTTGTATTGTATCTCCATCCTTGTTTTGGATAATCACTACCTCATCAATGCTTCCAATTGTTGTATCATTTCTCTTCTTTATTATCTTCTATATAATTTCATAAAACTTATTTCTCATTTCCAATAATAGGGGGCATAAAAGTTAAAAATCTTCCATTTCAAAATACTAATTTTTTCCACCAAATCAACCATGATTCTTTTTTAAAACATGCTATATTGTGCCACCAAACCACCCTTTTACTGAGAATTAATTTCAATTTTGTGTCTTTATTTTTGTGTTGTGAAATACCTTTTAAATAATTACAATTATCTAACTTTTATATCCCCTAATACAATTTGATTAAGAGGTTGGTTAAGTTCAATTTTTTTTTACCACTTTGGTTAAGATGTAATGGTCTTTAGAGCTGGTGAATAGACCCACACCCCTCAAAGGAAGGCACACAGTGAAAGATGCAAAATCAAAGAGTTGATTTATTAATTTAAGAGTAATTATTTTCCCTACTTGGAAAACTGAGGCAAAAAATATGTCAAAAATTTATTTCTCAGGGTTTGTAAACTGAGGTTTTGGTGTTGGTGTTGTTGTTTTTGTTGTGTGTTATCTGGCTTAATTGATAGTTATTTCTTGAGTCCATTTCAATTTTGTTGTGATTCATGGTACTTGGAGCATGTCAAGCTTCTAAAAATTATTCTTCCTAACTCAATAATACCTTGACTGTACATTTTTTTACTTTCTCACACTATCTTACTGTTGCTAAATATATATGTTTGTTAGGGCATCTCCACTCATTTTGGTAAACCTTGTTGGTATGCATATTTTTACCCAGGCAACATAACTCATTCAATTAAGACCCATTGGTAAGCCCTCATTTCAGCAATTTTTCAATAAGGGTCAGTAATATTACTGGAAACCACTGCTTGAAAGTCATTAACTCAACCCCTCATCCACCAAAAATTTTGCATCTCAACTTGGTTGTCAATTACACAGACATGTCTGAAGGTTACCAATTTTTTTATTTTTCCATTGCACAACACTATTTTGACTTCATATCACTATTTATTAAAATATTTTAGTAATACAGAAAACTATATAAACCTCCCCACTAAAACAACCCCTAAATGTCATCTTATTAAAAGAAAAAAAATCACCAAACTGGAACCCCCAGGAAGAAGAATAGCTCACCTTTTCATGGATAAGAATCAGTGAAAAGCCTGAATATACAACAAATCAAACTGGGGAAGCCTTTAACAAAAGAATCAAGACAAATTTTAATCAGTATAGCAAAGTCCATCACAGATATTATGAACAAATTAAAATAAGGTATGTCCACATTTCTTCTTACTCACATCACATTTTACCAATTTAATCATTCCTCTTTTCAATTTGAATGACAGATGGAACGCCTTAAATACATCAAATCTTGAATTTAGTGCGTTTTATTACTAAATTGAGCAAAACCCACCCAGTGGAAGTAACCCGAGTGACTGGCTCTGAATGGCTCTTATCATCTATCAAGAACAAAATAAGCCAGCTTTCTAAAGTCTTCCAGAATAGGAAAAACTCAAGTGTTTACCAAAATAGAGAATGGAGACAAAAAACTCTTAATTTATTTCTTAGGGACCCTATACCTGTGGACCCAACAATACCTGAATCAAATTCAAGTTTTTATGATGATCAAAACAGTGAACCAGTTACTACTTCACCTTCCACTGGTATCAGTGTGCCTCCTATAGTTCAAAAGGCAGAAGAAAAAAGAAGATTTATGGAAAGCACTATAAGTGAAGATAAAGTCAACATCACTACTCACCTTAAAAAGATTTGGCTGTAAAATGACTTACAAGCATGTGCAGTACCAATTCAATGTTTGAGCAGTAAAATAATCTTTCAAAAACAAGTGGATATTGCACAAGACAGAATCTTAATTGAGAAAGAGAAACTTTAAATAGACAAAGTAAAAGTTACTATTGACCAAACAAACATCAAGTTGAACCAGGAGGAAATTGAGATTGATAAAGGAAACTTGAAGATAAATGGGGAACAAAGCCATAGTGAGGCTCAGAGTAATGATATCAATCAACTGAAGGAGCTTTTGATATTGAAGCAAAATAAAAGTTGTACTGAGGAAGATTTAGCAATTCTGGATAAAATGAAAGATGACTTGAAAAAAAGTGGTCAGTGAATTAAATTGTATATATAATAATTATGGTTGTATTAGACAGTATATAAAGTATCTAGGCATTAAAAGAAGAATTTTAACCAGTTATTTTTATATATTTTTATTAATAAGTAAAGTGAAAAAACTGTGGAAAACTTCATATGAAATAAGTAATAAAATTAAAAAATTATTATTAGTTATGAGAGTCTTGATGGCAAAAACCTGAATTTTATCAATAAAACTATTAAATAAAATTGTGGAGAGATGTAAAATTTAAAAGTTTCATTTAATAAAATTAGGATGGAAAAGTTATGGTGAGGCATGAAAAATATCAATGCTTAAATATAAAGTATTATTTTTTATTATTATTCATGTATTTTAAAATATGTTTAATAGAAAAGTATTTATTAAATTTCTCAATTCTCAAATAAGATAAAGTATTATGTTTTATTTAGAAGGTATTTAATTTCAAAAGATGAGTGAGGGAATTTGGTGAAATACTTACCTCCTTATATATTGGAGAGGACACCTATTGCCTTCCTCCAGTATGGATGTCCTCCTTTGCCAAGCTACATTGAGGCAATAAAGCCTCAAGCCAATATAAAATAGGGGAAAAGATGCACAATATTCTCTCAATATTGCACTTTGAAATAGTGAGAGATGGTTATAGTTGGTAAAAAAAATTACAATAAAAGAAAAACAAGCAAGAATTTTAGAAAAAAAAGAAAATTAAAATTAATAAAATTACTAAGTAGTGACTTACCAGTAGGAAAAAAAAGGAGATTGGAGGAGCAATACACCTGAAGAATATTTCTCCAAAGAAGGGGTGGAAAAAAGGTGGGAAAAAATGGAAAATCTAGCAAGAGATTTACCCAAGGTTATCAAAAATAATTTCTTCTTGCTTTGAGGTGGAAAAAATTTGGGAAATTCAAGGGAGAGTATTTTATTTTTGATATCCTTGGGTAAATCTCTCGCTAGGTCTACCATTTTTTTCCCACCTTTTTTCAATGCCTTCTTTGGAACAATATTTTTCAGGTGTATTGCTCCTCCCATCTCCTTTTTTTTTTCCTGCTGGTAAGTTGCTACTTAGTAATTTTATTAATTTTGATTTCCTTTTTTTTTCTAAAATTCTTGCTTGTTTTTTCATTTTTTTTACAAACTATAACCATCTCTCACTATTGCCAAGTACAATATTGATAGAATATTGCACAGCTTTTTCACTATTGCCTATTTACTTGAGGCATTATTACCTCAACGTAGCTTGGAAAAGGAGGATGGACATACTGGAGAAAGGCAATAGTTGTCCTGTCAAATATATAAGGAGGTAAGTATTTCACCAAATTCCCCCACTCATCTTTTGCAATTAAATACTTTCTAAATAGAACATAATACTTTAACTTATTTCAGCATAAATCAATTTAAGAAATATTTTCCTATTATGCATATTTCAAAATACATAAATAATAATAAAAATAATACTTCTTATTTGAGCATTGAGATTTTTCATGCCTCACCAAAACTATTCCTTCCCAATTTTATTAAATGAAACTTTAATTTTTATGTCTCTTCATAATTTTATTTAATTTTTTTGTTGATACAATCAAGGTTTCTGCAATCAAGACTCTCATAACTAAAAATATTTTTTAATTTTATTACTTACTTCATATGAAGCATTCCATGTTTTTTTTTCTTTACTTATCATTAATAATATATATAAAAAAAAGGTCAAACTTTATTTTATTACTTATTTCATATGAAGCTTTCTAGGTTATTTTTTGTTCTACTTATCTATAATAATCTATAAAAAGGTAACCATTCATCATTATAATATTTAAATCCTATTAATTACTTTAAATAATTTGTTATCGGCTATAATTGTCCAATTATGAATTTTTAGGTCTTCACACAATTGAAAGTGGACTGAAGAATTATGTAGTTTTTGGCTCCTTTTCACATAAGACATTAATCTATTGAAAAGAGCTGGATCATGATGATTGGATAGTATTTGTGATGAAGATGATTCTTTATTCTCATTCAAACTGATTCTTTAGTATGGTAAGGGTCAGAAGCTGATTTATCTTCTACAATCATGTTGTGCAATATTACACAACGCATCATTAAATTCTTTACTTCACTGATATTTCAAAGGCAACATGGTTACTTGAAAAATTTCCCATAAAAATTTTATCACACCAGAGGGTTGTTTAACATCTTTTTGGGCTGCTTCTTGTAGCTTAGCATAGTACTGGCTGGCCTCATCTTGAGGATTGGAAATCATTTTTACAAGTATTGACCATGACAGATAATTTACATCTGCAAGATAATATCCACAGGTATAATTATGTTTGCTTACTTTGAAACTAACCTCATCTTGTGTTCCAGCAAGTAATTTGTCAAATATATGGCTAAAATGGAGGATGTTGATATCATTTGGCACACCAGGAGAACCAAAGAAGAAGTACCAAAAGTGTAAGTTTTTGTTTTCTACACCCTCTAGTACTATAGTTGGAGCTCCTTATTTTCCTTGAAACTGACCAGCCCATTCCTCATGGCAGTTTTTTCACTCCCAGTGCATACCATTAATTTATCCTAAACAGCCAGGAAAGCAAAATTCTTTGTATTGGTTCAAGATTTTTTTTTCATATTTGGCTCACAAAAGTATTCTGATTTGTACAACTTTATAATATCATTAATAAAAATTTTAAGTGTTACTAGTTCCCTGGATTCTGCTATTTGGATATATTCATTTGTGCAATCTGCTGCAATACCATAGGTAAGTTGGCGTAGGAAACAAGCTATCTTTTGGTGTGATGTTAAACCTGGCCGCTTACAAAAATTCTTGTGAATAGTAAAAGGTAGTGGCAAAGAAGAAATAAGGCTTTTTATTATTATAAAATACATAGATCAGTGTAATGCAGCTTACAGTCTTCCATATCTGGTAGTTTTTGTGCTCTTGAACATCATGACATATTTTTTTGAACAAATATTTGACATATGGAGTCTTCTTTTGAATATTCAATTGTTGTATGTACAATTGTGTTCAGAATAATCTCACATCAGTTTATAGTGACCTTCAATATAATTGTGTTGAATTATTTTTTTAGCTTTCTCTTCAGTGTCTTGTAATATTGATAAAATTAGTTCTTCCTCTTCCATCAATTGGAATTCGTCAAGAATGTAGTATCTGTATAGATCCATCTGAAAATTCAATTTAGATGTGGAATGTGTGGAAGGTCATGTTGTGTTTAAAGAAGAGTTACTGTTGCTGAAAAAAAACACAAGTGATGAAGATTTTGAAAATATTGAGTTAATTGAGATTTACTTGATACAACTGGGGTTGCATGCAGATCAGTAAGCAAAGACTCAGTAATATGCAAATAGTTACTAGTTATTTGATGCAACCAGTGGAGATGCTCTTATGCACACTACATATTTTGTTGATAGGTTAAAGAAATAGGCTAGAAAATGGTGATAAAAACTACCACATATATATTGCTTGTTGTTACTATTATATGATCATTGATTGTTATTGCAATAGTATCAATAACATACATTACTAATCAATTATCTGTTACTTGTAGTTCCCTGTTACAATTAATAATAGGTTGGCTCATTAGTGTTTGCCAACACTCTCTGATCTTGTAACTAACAAGGTCTAATCTATTATATAAAAGTTCATAGAGAAGTCATGTGAAAACCATTTTATTATTTTTTTTCTAAAATAATGAAAGAATTTGACAAGTAACTCTTTTATAAAATAAATAGACCCTTTATCAATAAACATCCTATCCTCTCAAATAGACTGATCTCTTCCAATAAGTGCCTTTTATAAAGTAAATAGATGCTTTATCAATAAACATCCTATCCTCTCAAATAGACTGATCTCTGTCAATAAGTACCTATAAAGGTAATAATAATTTGATGAGAAAAATAGTCAGAGATCATATTTCAAAGTAGTATAAAGAGCCTTTTATAAAATAAATAGACACTTTATCAATAAATTTCCTATCCTCTAAAATAGACTTATACCTTCCAATAAGTACCTGACATATTAAAATAACCAATAAAACATTAATACATAAGTTTATTGAAATAAATAAAATACCCAACCTATAAAGGTAATAATAATTTGATGAGAAAAATAGTCAGAGATGAGAAAAACAAATGCATAACACCTCTATATATAATAATGATTTTTCTCATCAGCAGGTTTGATATTATTGAATAGCACAAATAAGTAGAATCTACACAATACAAGATGCAATAAAATTAAGGAACTATGTACTTTCACACCCCTCCTTGCTGTCAATTGTATCCAACAAGCCTATTTTTTAGTAAATCTGGTAAACTTTTCTTTGCTTAGGGATTTTGTGAAAATATCTGCAACCATTTCAGTAGTAGGAAAGTATCTGAGATTAATTTTATCATTTCCAATTTTTTTCTAATCAAATGAAATTGAATTTTGATGTGTTTTGTTATTGCATGAAAGACAGGGTTTTTACAAAGTGCTATACTACCTTGATTATCTGAGAAAAGTGTTGAGGATGTCTTTTGGTCATAACCAAGATCAATGAGCAGATTTTGAATCCAGATTGCTTCTTGACTAGCATCAAAAGTAGCTTTACTCTCAGCTTCAGAAGTACTTAAAGCAAAAGTTGGTTGTTTTTTATAATTCCAGCTTACAGCTGTTCCATTCATGACAAATACATAGCTTGTTGAACAAGGTGTTTCTTGAAACCCTACCCAATCAGCATCAGCAAAGCCATTGGGTAATGAATGACTAAAATTTCCATTGTTTGAGAAGACATAAAAACTTTTGAAGCTCAGAAAGACATTAATTGTGCCTTTTAAGTAGCATAATACTCTCTTAAATGCAATTCAATGTTTTATACCTGGTGCATTCAAAAATTGAGCAAGTTGACTATTAAAAAAAGAAATGTTGGGTTTAGTTCCTTGTGTAATATAATTCCATTGTCCAACAGCTTGTTGATAATTGATATTTAATTTGGAGAAGGCTACAATTTCATCCTCTTTTGTTTTTTCCAACTGAGTATTCATCATCATGGGAGTGGAAATTGGCTTGAAATTGCTCATTTCATATGATTGAAGTAAGTCTCTGATTTCTTGATATTGACAAAGCAAAATATTCTTTGCTTCTCAATTTCTTGTAACTCAAATTCCTAGGATGAAGTTTGCATCACCCAAATCATCCAATTCAAAATGTGTTTTGATTGCTTCCTTGAACCATGAAATGTCTCTACCAAAAATAGAGAGATCATCAACATGAAAATGAACATAACAATGATTGGTTTTGCTTTCATGAATAAATATACATGGTTCCGCTGAAGAAGGATAAAAACTTAATTGAGTAGAAGAAATTCAATAATTCATTTTACCAACAACAAGAAGCTTGCTTGAGACCTTAGAGTGAACATTTGAGTAGAAGCACAGGATTATTAAAATTATCAGGTTTCTTCATTTGAAGAGGGAAGTTCATAAATACTTTTTCATTGGGTATTCGATGAAGGAAAGCTCCATTGAAATCCATTTGAGCAAATTCCCAGTCTTCACTATTAGCTAAGCTGATCAAAATGCGGAGTTTTGTCAAACGCCCAGTGGGTGCAAAATTTTCAAAATAGTTTATACCAGCCTTCTGAAAACCCCTTGCACACAATCTGGCTTTGTATTTATTGATGTTACCTTCTGCATCTTGTTTAATTTTGAAGACCCATACTGAACCAATAGTGGGACTATCATTAGGTTTTTCGACTATTTCACACACTTTTTTCTCCACTATCATTTTTAGTTCTCCATCTATTGCATCAATCCAATTTTCAGACTCAGGTAAATTAATTGCCTCAAAGTAAGTAAGAGAATCTGAAAATACTTAATTTGATGTAAGATCATGTGTGGAATGCAATGATAATTCCATTGTGTTACATGAATATTCATTAATTAGAACTTCTGAGTTAAGCACACAACAATTTTGTGTTCTTGATCCAACTATGATATTGTTCATGTCAATGTTTGAACTAATTTCGTTTTCAGCTTTATCAGAAGTTAATTTATATTCCAAGAATCTTGATGAATTTAATGTAGCATCATTGCTAATAGGATCTTGAAAATTTTGCTGACATCTAAATCTTGTTCAACATTAATAGGTGTAATTAAATCTTTGTCACAAGTAACAATAGACATTTCGATAAAATTGGAATTTTATGCCAAAAGTTCAACTAATTCTGAATTTTTATGATCTTTAATGCTTAGAGGAAAACTTGATTCATCAAAAATTACACTATGCAAATACATAAACTTCATTTTGTCAAGTCTTAACAGTCGGTATGATGTTGTGTTGTCTAAATATCTAATAAAACAGAATTTGATTGAATTTGCTGAAAACTTTCCTTTTCTCAGGCCTTTATTAAGAAGATCATATGCTGTACAGCCAAAAGTTGGCATGCGTGAAAGATTAGGCTTCTTATTAAATCTCTTTTCAAATGGGGTTTTAAAGTCAATAGATGTGCATGGCAATTGATTCTCAATATAAACAGCAGTATTCACTACTTCTCCCCAATATTCAACTGGCATATTAGCATGAAAAAGAAGAGACTTTGCCATTTCAGTAGTGATGCAATCACCTCTCTCTGAAATTGGATTTTTCTGAGGTGTGTACAGTGAAGTGTTTATTATCTTGAAGCCATCTTTAGAACTCAAATCTAAAAAATTTTATTAATGAATTTGGTTCCATTATCACAGATTAAATGTGCAACTTTTTGTAATGATATTTTTTCAATCTGATTTTTAAATTTCTGAAATACATCAAAAGTATCTTATTTATTGCTAATAATATACAAAAATTGATACAATGTAAATGAGTCAGTGATTTTGAAATAATAGCAAGATCCAACCTCAGATGGTGGTGAGATTAAACTGCTTCAATTGCAGTGTAAATATTTGAGAAATCATGAAACCCATGGCAAACTTCCAGGAAAAGGATGTGTATGATGCTTGGCATTAACACAAGGCTCTCAAACACCAAGATCTTCAATAAAATTACACATAAGTAGCTCTCAAATTTGTTGAGATAGTTATTATTCAAATGGCCTAATCTGTAGTTCTGTCAGCCAGGCTACTAGACTTAACCGGTAAAATAATTAATTATTTTACTGAGTTGAAGCCACACCCCTTCTTCTTACTAATAATTAATTATCTACTTAAGTATTACTTACAATTAACTAGTTAAGTACAATAAGTAGTATAATTAATTAGTGTAAATAAAATGTTCCTTACAATTTTACTCCCTAAAACCGTGCTCAATGGTATAAGTCAATGGGAATAGAATTTAATAATAAAATTATAATAAAAAAACTTTAAAACAAT
This sequence comes from Hemileia vastatrix, assembly GCA_030280995.1. Taxonomy (NCBI): domain Eukaryota; kingdom Fungi; phylum Basidiomycota; class Pucciniomycetes; order Pucciniales; family Zaghouaniaceae; genus Hemileia; species Hemileia vastatrix. The sequence goes on along the minus strand of JASXTE010000009.1, from coordinate 26,811,782 downwards.
TATATTACCTCAGTGAGAGGTCTGGAATCCCGTGAAAGTAATATAATTAATAAATTATTGTGTAATTAATTGTGACAGTCTAAGGAACTCAAACTTTATTGCTAATAAATTTGATGCCCTTGTTGACGTACCAGTTTATTTATTTCTTATGTCATATATGTACTCCTTTTAGTCATTCTTTTTCTCACATTCTTACAGCATATGGTGTAAATCCCGTATATTTTATTCCCTCATGTTTTGCCTATAAAAGGCCTCTTACTTTGTGCTTTTCAGAACATTCATTCATCAATTACTTATTACTACAATTACAAAACAATACTTATTTCTATACTTTATAATCTTAGTAGTTACAACAGTGTAATTCTAATCTATAAATTATACTAATATTTAAAACCTACCTCTTATACTTGAGTAAATAAATCAATTGGATTAAGAAAATACGTACTTTTCTTTGAGAGTTCATTTAATCCCCAATTTTCCTTGTATAAACCTCGAATAAACTTCTAGACCCAAAAGGACCCCTTGAAAATTGGAGGCCTTTCTGAATTATTGAGGACGCATTGTGATTTGAGGGCGTAAATCAAAGGGACCATCGTCATTCAAGTACCTGTAAGGACAAGAGAGTGACAAAAACAACGAACGTCATACGTCACGTGACAAAATTTTTTTTCTGCGAACGGGAATTGAACCGCGCTCCAAAAATTAGGTTCATATATTGACTAAACATCGTATATATTGTGGTAATTATTGATATTACTATTTGTGGGTTACTTTGCACTTTTCATTTGCTACGTATTTTCCTTTTACTCAGCACTCTGTAAGTGGCATTAATTTGCTCATTTTACAGGGGGAGGTGTCTGGTAATTTGGATTTAATTTTATTATTATATTTTTTTTTATTTTTCCTGGTTGACAATAATAGAGAAATAGTGTTCTTAGTCCCAGAAGTAATAAATAATTATATTTTAATATTAATTATTACAATTTTCAGTTGACATTTTTGTCCTGATTAATTTAAATTTTATTTTTTCAAGTTGACAAATTGTCCTGACAATAATTTTTTTTTTAAAATTCATATTTAATTACTTCAGTTGACATTAAGTCCTGGTAGTTAAGTAATCAGTTCAATAAAAAATTTTTAATTAATAAAAATTCATATTTAATTACTTCAGTTGACATTAAGTCCTGGTAGTTAAGTGATCAGTTTAATAAAAATTTTTAAATAAAAATTCATATTTAATTACTTCAGTTGACATTAAGTCCTGGTAGTTAAGTGATAAGTTTAATAAAATTGTTTTTTCAATTAATAAAATTCATATTTAATTACTTCAGTTGACATTACGTCCTGGTAATAAATTAGTTGATTTAAATCCTGAAAATAATTAATTAAAATTATTAATAAAAATTTTAATTTATTTCTACAGTTGATTATATTTAAATCCTGGTTTCAAATTATTTTTTGAATTAATAAATTAATTTTATTTAGTTGATTTTTATCCTAAAAAGATTTTTTTTTACTATTTTTATTTTATTTCTGTTAAATAAAAATTAAAAATAAAAAAGACTAATTAATCTTATTGTCTCTTTTCTTCATTTCAGTTAAATCTTAAAATGACTGACCAAAGTGGTTCTGCTGCACATGAAGAGGAACTAGACTTGATTGATTATGATAAGCCTACTTCTGTAAGTTCTCCTTTAACAAGAAGAATTTCTCAGATTAATAAATCTTTGCCCCAAACAGGATGTAGAGATGGAAGAAGTAGAAATCCTAGTAGACACAACTCAGGATCAGAAGCCTATGATAAACCCACCATAAGAGCTTCCAAAAGGCTTCAGGATAAAAAAGATGCCATTGCCTCAACAGGTAAAGAATCTGTCAACTCACATAAAGGAGCTAAGGACAGAAAACTTGAGACTAAAGGCAAGGGTATATGCTCTGGAAGAAAAGACGAGAAGGATAGATACCTTTCTTCAAGAGAAGAAGAAACCTCTTCTTCCCAGGGATCAACAACAATTGGCTCCCCAGTCCCAAGAAAAGGTGGAAGTGTCCAAGTGGCAGTGGGACTACCTGTCTCAAAATCAGCATCAGTTACCTCAGGCAGGTCCGTCAAGACCCAACCAGGTCAACCCCACACCTCCTCACCCCTATCAAGGAGGCAAAAGAAGAAGAAAGCCCAATATGGTCATACCCAGCAAACCCTGGTACGCCCCTCTATTGATTCTCAAGTGCCATTTCTTGTAGCTGATTCTGTTCTTTCAGGTAAATCTGAGAGGGAAGAAGAAACCTTGAGACCAGTAGAGGCTGGGAGCAGTAGACAAATAACTCATGTATCTAATCCATTACTTTTAATTGCTACCTCAATGATTAAACCTGATATGGCTGTAATTGATGAAAATCTTGACCCTGAGTTCTATGAGAGTCTGGAAATTTACTCAGTTTCCTTATTGAGAAACACTCCAGATGTAGCACAGATTAATGATGAGTACTTCAGAGATATTATTGCAAAACAAAACCATATAATGAACAACATGCAATTGGCTCAGAGATATTATAGTTTGTTAACTGATCAGGGTTATCAAGCATTAAGAAGTGAATCACAGAGAGTCTCTGATGAATTGTCTCATTACAAAGCAACCCATGAAAAGAAAGTTGCTTTATGGCAAAATATAAAAAATGATTTGTCTAAACTAAAAGATACTGTATCTGCCTGTTGCCAGGAGGTGGAGATAGATAAGATGAATCTGAAAATATTGAATGACCATTTTTCATCTTTTCAAAATAAGAATCAGTTATCTTTTGCAACAATCAATGAGAATTTATCTAGTCTTCCAAGATTGAAAACTAGACTAACAACCATTGAGGAGAAATTGAACTCATTTTTTATTGATCAAAAGTATTCTGAGATTTCTTTGAAGGAACAAACAGTACAGGATGCTCCAGAGTTACCTGTGGCTAGTTCATCTAAAAGTAAATCAGTTCCAGAAATACATGTTGATACCCCTGAGTTTCCATTAAAAATTAATGATGCACCAGGACCTTTAACAGAGGGATTGAACAATGAGATTACTTCCCAACTAGAGAAGTTAAAGCTGCTCCTTACTCAGACACAAGCTTGTACTAAGGAGACTCCTTCAAATCAAAAGAATTGGCCAACACTTGACCAGTACCCAACATTTGATGGTGATTCTTCCTCTGATTGGCAACAATTTATTTGCAGAATTGATAACTTAAAAAATTCTTACAAGCTCCCAGATGAGGAAATTGTGTCCAAGTTAATTTCTTTGTTTACTAATGTTGCCCTAATGTGGTATGAATCTGTTCTCCTGGATGGGAATGACTACTCATGGGAGGATTGAAAGAAATTGATCAAAACACAATTTGGTGGCTCCAAGTTCAGAATGGCTCAAAAAAGGCAGTATGAGGAAACTAGATATATCTCTTCTACTGATAAACCTATTGAGTTTTTAATGAAACTTGTAAAAATCTTAAGGGCAATGGACCCAAATATGGAGTTTGAGTTATGGAAGGACAGGATCCTTTATAAATTACCAATGTCTCTGAGAGACTTGATAGTGGCTAGGACTGAGTTCTCCAGAGAACCCTCTTCTTTCATTAATACTTGCAATGAGATCCTTCTAAACATCAAGTATGATGCCAGAAGATTCATTCCTAGGACCCCTTTGGAGAAACCCTCAACTTACCAACAGAAACCTCTGGAAAAGGTTGGTAAACCTTCTGCCCCTGTTGCACCAAAAAAGTATGCAACAAACACTTCCTTAAAGTGCAACAAGCCTTGGCAGAAAGGCCATGTTTGTGACAAGAAGATAAATCTTGTAGAAAAAACAGAGGAGAATGCTGATGTCACAGTAGCACTGGATGATACGTCAAGTGATTGTGCCAGCAATATTTCATATGAATCTCAACAAGAAATCTTGATGCTGGAAAAGGATATTCATTAATTAAATACTATTGATATTGATAATAATGCTTTCTCTGCAGTTGAAGATGCTGAGATCATAAAGAACATTGAGGATAACTCAATTGTTATTGCCCCTCTCAAGGCACCAGTCTTGATTAATGGAACCAGCATTGAAGTTGTTCTGAATTCTGGAGCTGGAGGAAGTGTAGTTTCTGAAAGAGAACTTGCTTCAGTGGATCAAGACTATAAATCAAAACTGATGCCTATCATTTCTGAAATTTGGAGAGGGTATGGCTCTGTTTTGTCCCCTATTGGTAAATACAAAGCCACAGTGTTTTTTAAATATAACCATGGTTTTGTAAGAGCTATTTGTAATTTTGTTGTCATGAAAAATGATAACTTAAGCAATTGGTTTATTGTAGGGAATGATATTTTAACCAAGTATGGCATAAAATTGGATCCCTCAAACCAATGTTTCACAATGGGGATGAATGGGAAGAGAAAATTTAAGATTTCCTCCCCTAAAAAATTATTGAAACCAGAATTGAACACATGTAATTCTGTGGTTCAATGTAAAGGAAGATCTACAAAAGAGATGCATGCCCTTTTGTCTGAAATTGACAATGCCTCTTTTGGAGAACAACTTTCTGATGAGGATAAAGATTCCATCATTAACTTGATAAAGTCTTTTCCTATGGCCTTTCTCATGGGTCACATGAACTGGGATTAGTTAAAGAAGAAATGAAACTTTCATTGTCTTGCCCATTAACTTATATACCACCTAGTTTAAAGAAGAAGCCTTATCCTGCTTCTCCCACAAAGAGAAAAGATATTGAAGACAATATCTCTACCCTTTTAAAAATGAATATTATTGAAAAGGTAGTTGAAACACCTAAATGTTGTGTTATCTCACCTGTCCTAATTTCTTATGAGAAAGATAAAGCCAGGTTATGTGGTGATTATAGAGCACTAAATACTTATACTGTTGATGATATCTACCCTTTACCTAGAATTAGCTCTATACATGCTACTTTACAGGGTGCTAAATATATCAGCTGTTTGGATGGTAACAAAGGATATCACCAAGTACCTGTTGAGAAAAATTCTCAGAACTTTCTGATGATTGCTACTCATATGGGTATTTATAAGTATATTAGGATGCCATTTGGCCCTAAAAATGCCCCTTCAGTTTTCCAAAAAGTCATGGATAACACATTCCATCAAGGGATAATTGAAGTATGGCTGATGGTTTATATTGATGATATCATTATATTCTCAAAAAAATTTGAGGACCATCTTAACTACCTGTGTAAAGTATTCCAGAAAATGGATGAAATAAATATAACACTTGCTTTGAAGAAATGTAAATTTGGTTTCCATTCTTTAAAAGTTCTTGGTCATGTTGTTTCAGGCCTACAGATATGTGTTAACCAAAACAAAGTGGCAGCCATACAACAGGTGAAGGCTCCTACTACAGTTAGAGAGCTCCAAAGTTTTTTGGGAATGTGTGGATACTATAGAAAGTATATTAAAAATTACCAAGTCATAGCTTTACCGCTTACCCAATTAACTAGAAAGGATTTTGCTTTTGTCTGGAATATTGAAAGACAAAGAGCCTTTGACACTATGAAACACTGTTTGATGTCAGCACCAATTCTTGCTTTACCTGACTTTAATCAACCATTTGTTTTGTACACTGATGCTAGTTTCATTGGTCTTGGTGCTGCCCTCTATCAAAAACAAGTGATAAATGATAAAGTTTCAGAAGTAGTAATTTGTTATATTTCAAGAACCTTGAGAAATAGTGAATTGAAATATGGTGCTACTAAATAAGAATGTTTAGCTGTATTGTGGGCCCTAGAAAAGCTTCATTATTACCTAGATGACCAGAAATTTGAACTTGTAACTGACTGCAGTGCAGTTAAATCCCTTTTAAACTTGAAAACACCAAACAGACATATGTTCAGATGGAAGTTGGCTGTTCAAGAATACAGATGAAGAATGACAATTATTCATAGGGCTGTTATTGTTCACTCAAAGGTGGATATGTTATCTAGCTTACCTTTACCAAATAATGACTCTAATCCTGCTTATGATCCTGAGGATGAAATTATTCATATACATGGGATATATGTGGTTGATATGGAGGAAGAGCTATTACAGCTTATTCTGGATTCATATGATAAGGACACTGACTTGAAAGAGTTATGCACCATATTAAATGATCCAAAGAATGCTTCAATACAAGCATTAATTAAAACCCTTCCACCAAAGTACCATAAGGGTTTAGAAAAAGGTAAATTTTCAATTGATGAAGGATATCTATATTATAGGAGAAAGTTGAGTAATTTTATTGTTATTCCTCCTTCTATGAGAGAAATCATCTGAAAATTTGTCATGATGACATATTGGCTGGACATTTTGATCTTGAAAAAACAATGATTGGAATTAAGAACACTGCTTGGTGGGTTAATATGTCTGAAGACACAAAATTATATGTTGAGTCTTGTGATTCTTGCCAAAAATCAAAAAGATTAACTGGTAAAAGAGCAGGATTAATGCAACATATTGAACCTCCTGATGCACCATGGCAGATAATAAACATGGATTTTGTAACAGGATTACCTATTGCTGGTAAAGACAGTTATAACTCTTGTTGGGTTATTGTGGACAGATTCACAAAAATGTGTAAATTTATCCCTACCCACAAGGATGTTTCCACTAAAGAATTAGCTTTCTTATGGTGGTCTCATATGTTTAATACTGCTGGTTTTCCTAAAGCCATAATCTCTGACAGAGACCCTAAATTTGCTTCTTAATTCTGGATGTCTCTGATGGATGTTTGTGGTTGTGATCTGAAAATTTCTACTGCCACCATCCACAGTCTGATGGTTTAGCTGAAAGAATGATTCAGACTTTAGAGGACATGATTAGAAGGTATTGTGCCTTTGGCCTTGAGTATAAAGATAATGACAGATTCACTCATGATTGGGTTACCTTACTTCCTGGGTTGGAATTTGCTTATAATAGCACTGTTCATTCTGTTACTCAAAGAAAGCCTTTTGAGCTCTGGCTTGGATATGTTCCAAATACTCCTGCCCAAATTCTCAATAACAAAATACCTAAATTGGATATAAATCCTGGTGTAAAGTCTTTTCTTCAAATGCAACAACTATGCAGAAATCATGCTCAACAATGTATTGAAAAATCATTTGAATATGAGAAGAAGAGATGGGACAAATCCCATAAAGAATACACTTTTAAAAAGGGTGATGAAGTGTTGATTTCTACAGTCCACTTCAACTTACAAGGTAATACCAAATTGAAAGATCCATTTGTTGGTCCATTTGTTGTCAGAAGAATGATTGGAGATAATGCAGTTGAGGTTATTTTGTATTCTCCATATGACAGAAAACATCCTGTTTTTCCAATATCTCTTTTGAAACCTTACACATCCAATAGTGATTTATTTCCAAAAAGGAGGGGAAGACCAAAGAAAACCCCAAATGAAATCACTGAAACAGCAGAAATTGAAAAAATTCTTAAGGACAGAATAGTCACTTCTGAAAAAGGTACAGAATACTTATTGAGATTCAAGAATAAATCATCTGAATATGATTCTTGGATACCTGGGAAGGAGATATCTAATCTTCCTACTCTACTAAAAAAGTATAAAAAGAAAAAATCATAGCATTTTTTTTATTGTTTTTTTTAGAGTGAGGGAGTGTCAGCCAGGCTACTAGAATTAACCGGTAAAATAATTAATTATTTTACTGAGTTGAAGCCACACCTCTTCTTTTTACTAATAATTAATTATCTACTTAAGTATTACTTACAATTAACTAGTTAAGTACAATAAGTAGTATAATTAATTAGTGTAAATAAAATGTTCCTTACAATTTTACTCCCTAAAACCGTGCTCAATGGTATAAGTCAATGGGAATAGAATTTAATAATAAAATTATAATAAAAAAACTTTAAAACAATTATATTACCTCAGTGAGAGGTCTGGAATCCCGTGAAAGTAATATAATTAATAAATTTTTGTGTAATTAATTGTGACAGTCTAAGGAACTCAAACTTTATTGCTAATAAATTTGATGCCCTTGTTGACGTACCAGTTTATTTATTTCTTATGTCATATATGTACTCCTTTTAGTCATTCATTTTCTCACATTCTTACAGCATATGGTGTGAATCCCGTATATTTTATTCCCTCATGTTTTGCCTATAAAAGGCCTCTTACTTTGTGCTTTTCAGAACATTCATTCATCAATTACTTATTACTGCAATTACAAAACAATACTTATTTCTATATTTTATAATCTTAGTAGTTACAACAGTGTAATTCTAATCTATAAATTATACTAATATTTAAAACCTACCTCTTACACTTGAGTAAATAAATCAATTTGATTAAGAAAATACGTACTTTTCTTTGAGAGTTCATTTAATCCCCAATTTTCCTTGTATAAACCTCAAATAAACTTCTAGACCCAAAAGGACCCCTTGACAAGTTCCAAAGCAATTTTGAGTTAGAAGATGAAAAGGAATTGAAAGAAAACATTGAAAGACTCACCAAACTTTGCATTAAGAATGACAATACCTTCCAATGAATCCAAATGTTCATCAAGAATAGTTTCTCCATTTTTGCAAATCAGTACTTTGCCATTGGGATTAGTAGTTTGATGACAACCAAGCTTGATAAATGGACCAATACCAATTAGATTCTGATTTATTTGAGGAACATGAAGACAGTTTGTGAGAGTAATGACTTCTTTAGGAGTAACAAAATTAACAGAACCAGAACTGTGGCTGTAAATGACAGTGCCATTCCTGAGTTTAATTGCTTTTTGGAAATGATGATAGTTTTTGAAATGACCACGGTTTCTGAACATATGAACTGTTTCTCCACTGTCAAAGATAATGAGATTTCCAACACAGCTATTATTTGAACAGTCCTTAAATATTTTAGTAGGGCCATAACTGAAATTCACATGAATTTCAGGCTCAGTGGTTGAAATATTCTGTAAAACAGCACGAGATTTCTTCTTTTCTGGATGAAGTTCAAAACAGTTATCCTCACTATGCTTTGTTTTTGGTTTGTGTTTTCCATTGTGGAAAACTGGCCATTTGGGCTTTTCAGAATTCTTTGTGGTGGAATTAAGAGCTGAATTTTCATTAGCCTCAGAATCAACTTCAATATCAATACAAGCCAAGTGAGAAAGTAGGTTGTGAACAGAGAGTTTCTGATGAGAAACCTTTGAATAATGAAGAATGAGAACTTTGTGATTCTGATAGGATTCAGGAAGAAGAAGTAAGATTTGATGTGCTCCAAGCTTGCCTTCAACAGAAACTCTAACTGCTCCAAGCTCGTTAATGCAAGTTCTTAATTCATTAACAAAATTGTTGAGACCTATATCATGAAATTTGACATCATGGTAGTGAGAGAAGATTGACGCTCTATTAGGAGAATCATCAGCAGCATATTGAGTGCTTATTTTAGACCAAATTTTCCATGGTCTTTCCATATCTTCATCTGTAACAAATGCGGCTAGATTTTCGGCATCAATTTTTGATATAATAATTTCAGTCACTTTGTCAATTTTTTTTTGAAAATCATCAATGACAGCTTGTGCTGCAGTTTTGGCAGGTTTATCTTCCTTTCCCAAAACTAAAAATTTTAATTTGTGGCAAGTTAGATGAGAAAGCATTCAAATGCACTATTAATGGAAATGGTCTGAGGAAAGGATAGGCATATTTCGAGAGGAATTGTTGGAATTTTTAGGGTTCTGCATATTTCTGAATGTAGGTCATATGTTAGATGTCAAGAATTCGGATGATGGATCTGTCGGTGCTGGTGATGGGATATCAAATGTATCACTTGATGACATTCAATATAGGCCTGGGCCCATAACCTGAAAGAATTTGACAAGTAACCCTTTTATAAAATATATAGACACTTTATCAATAAACGTCCTATCCTCTCAAATAGCCTGATCTCTGCCAATAATTGTAGCACGGTTTCAGCCTGTAGAACTCTGGAAAGAACCACTAATCATTACTTTACCTGTAGCACGGTGTCAGCCTGGAGAACTCCGGAAAGAACCGGAGAACAGGGGATGCCGCAACTACAGACTATAACACAAATGACTATGTACATAAGGTGCCTAAGCACATAACATCCCCCCCACATAGTCATTTAAACTATTCCAGTCTAATTATCCTCCTCACTTGTAATTAACTATCACAAAACTAAAAGAAAATGAAAAGAAATATAAAAGAGAAAAAAGAAATAAGAAAGAAAAGAAATAATCCCCCCCATTCCACCATATCTCACCATACACAGACATTTTCCTTTTGTTGAAAGTTAGAGATGGGCCCAGCTCTTTGGTTAGAATATCAGCACGCATTTTTGCAGTTGGAACCCATTCTAGAAAAGCTTTCTTAAGAAAGAGCTGTTCATTCACCAAGTAATAACACCTACTAATATTTCTTGTCCTTCTTTCTCCAGGATAATTTTTTGCATTGGAGACAGCACCTTTATTGTCACAATGGAGCTTGATAGGTGGGAAGTCAGGGTATAGATCTTGGAGCGAATTTGAGATCCAAATTTCATCCTTCATTCCACTACTAAGAGAAACATATTCAGCTGTCATAGATGAGTCACTAACAGTTAGTTGACGTCTTGATGTCCATACAACAGGGCAGCCATTGAGCAGTAAAAGATGGCCAGATTGAGCTCTGGAAAACTCTTCATTGTTCCATGTGGCATCAGTGTAAGAGAGAAATTCAAGGGGGCTGTCTCTGTCAGGATAAATGTGAAATTAAAGCTTAGTGGTGTTCTGTACATAGTGTAATAGGTGATTGAGCGCTGTCCAATGAGTAGCTGTTGGTTTTGAAGAGAATCTAGCAAGGAAATTTACTGTGAAAGAAAGATCAGGCCTAGTCACCACAGCTACATAGCTGAGAGCACCTAGAATAGAAAGATATTTTGTAGTGTCAACTGCTTCTTCATCATCTGTTGCTGTCCTGATTTTTAACTGCTAAGGTAATGGAGATCTTGTGACTAGTCCTGAAGGATTGTGTTCTCTTAAAATCTTCTTAATAAGCTGAAAATTGTTGAGATTAAAGCCTTCAGGGACCTCTTCAATACCTACACCCACAATTCAATTCACCTTTTCATTCAATTTTATCTTTAAAGATCCATCTAAACCATCTTCCAGATCCTTCAACACTTCCTCACTACTACTGGTCACAATTCCATCATCAACATGTATACATACTACACCCAAACAATCATTTTTCCTTAAGACATAGAAAATTTTGTCGTATTGGCTAGCTTTATATCCTAAAGAGTCAATTTTGTCAGCGATGTGCAACCACCAACATTTTTCTGACTGCTTGGTGCCATATAGAGCTTTCTTCAGGCAGAGAGCACTTTCTTTATCCTTCAGTTGAAAACCTTCAGGAGGATGTACCCATATGGCTTCATCAATTGGACTGTGAAGATAGGCTGCTGTGACATCAAAAGACTTTACAGGCCATTTGTGATATGCTTCAAGAGTCAGGAGAACACGCTGTGATGAAAAAGTTGCAGTGGGAGAAAAAGTTTCAGTAAAGTCAATACCATATTGTTGAAGGAAACCTTTTGCTACATATCGTGCCTTGTATGTTGGTGAGTCTGAAGAAGGATTTTTGATGGTGAATACCCATTTTTCATTGGTTATTTTACTGCCTGGTGGAACTTTTTCTTCATACCAAACATCCATGTTCTTTATGCTAGCTAGCTCTCTTCTGCATGCCAGTTCCCATTTTTGATGGTCAGGAGATAGCATGGCTTGTAGATGAGTTATAGGGATAACATCAGAGTGTGACAAACCTTTTTTGACAATATTTGTAACAGCCTTTTCTTGTGACAGAAGTGCTTCTTCATCTTTGAAATCACCTAATTTCAGATTTTTGAGAATAGACTGAAGAGAACCCATTGATGTTGTTGTCTTTGGGGCTTGGAGAGCTGCATCATGATTGGGAAGTTGATCACCAGGAAATATAGCCATTTCAGATTCAAAAAAGGTTTTTGAATTCTCATTCCAGAACAGCCAAACAGCATTGTTTAAGGAATAACCTACACACTTACGAATCAAAGCACATTGTTCTAGTTTTTGGAATGCTTCCTTGTGAATATGGAAAAATGCTGTTTCACCAAAAATGCAAAAGTTGGAATAGTTTGGGGTGGTATTGTACATTAGTTTTATGGGAGTTTTGTCACCTGTTTTAACATTGGGGATCCGGTTGTGAACATGAGCCGCCCACTTGTATTCCAAGCCCCAGAAAGATTCAGGTAGTTCACTGGCAAGGAGTATGGTTCTTGCAATGTCACCGACTGTTCTGTTAAACCTTTCAGCTGTTCCATTCTGCTTGTGATGATGGGGGCATGTAACTTCATGAGTAGCACCAATGTTGGCCAAGATCTGAGCCATTTTATTGCTGTGCATAAAACCTGAAGCTTCTTCCCAGTTACATTTTCTAATTTTTTATAGATAGAAACAAAACAAGAAGTTGCCTCAGATTTGGAATTCAGTAAAAATACCTCACCATAGGAAGTTGAGCTTTCTCTGAACATTGCTGCCCGTCTAGCACTGTGAATAGTGAGATCCATGGGACCAACATGATCTCCAACAATTAGGCTCATTAAAGATTCTGGCTTTGACTCATGGGTGGCTGATGGTTTCCTAGTGCTCTTTACAATTAAACAGTCTTCACAATAAATCTTACCTGCAGGCATAGATAATGGCAATCCAGTGCCCATACCAGCATTGATTATTTTTCTGATGGTTTCAATGCTGACATGTCCTAGTTTTCTATGCCAATCCATCAGGGAACCTTTGGCGGCAGGTGGATGGTTGATATGATGATTCTTCTTAACAGTGTGAAGTAATGATGGGTGCAAGGAATAGCAATAAGAAGGAACATCATTTGGATTGCAAGTACTAACACTAATTACATCCAAGACCCATCTTCTTTTGGTATTCTCTAACCGGCCAGTCATAATCGATTCCTCTTTCAATTAAATCCCCAAATTTTTATTTTCAGAACACAAACCAAAACAGAATCCACAGTTCACTAAATCAAATAAAGAAATTAGAGTTTTCCTAACATCTGGACAATAGAAGACATTGGTAATAGTGACTATTTTACCATCCCCTTTAATTTTTAAATCTCCTATGCCAGTGATGAAGGAAGAAGGACTGTTAGTGGCCACTTTGACTGGAATCTGCTTTTTAAGAAGTTTGAAATTGCTGAGAAGGCTCACATTGTGGGTGACATGATAAGTTGCTTTACTGTTGAAGATAGCATAGTTATCAGCAATCACATCAGGAGACCATTCAGCACTATTGAGATCAATTTGTTCAACCATTTCATATAGCACCTCAATGTTTTGTTTAAATATAGTGATTTCATTAGCTTCAATTTGAACATCCCTGGCACAAATGGGACCACATTGAGGGCGTTTGTATGGAATGTAGAATTTCTTGTTCCTTGCATTAGGATTAGAAGCAAAAGCAGTAGCATGTTCCTGCATAATGTATAGTTTAGCTGAGAAATTTAAAGAATGAGGATTATATGGGCAGTGTGCTACAACATGAGCAGTGGAGTGGCATTTGTGAAAATTAGGAACTGCACCAGGAGGCCTGTAAGAGTCAGTCCTCCTCTGGGGTTGAGCGGCGGCATGAAGAGATGGTTCAACAGTAAGGGTAGCAGCAGGTGATGAAAATCCTTCTCAATCAGCTCTGTTTTGGGTGAGAGTTGGTGTCAGGCTGAGGTCAAGTACAAAGACGTGAACTAGCTTTAATGGTCAGTTGTCTAGAAGATTTTAATGGTCCTATATGAATACTGTAGTACTAATCCAATAAGTAGTAAAATATAATCAAAATTTAAAGGTCTCAGTAGTATAATTCTCACTATTTTTATATATGGCTTACAATCTTTGTAGTTGGTAGAAAAATAGATTTTATAATTCAGATATTATTCAAAAGTCTTATAAAATTACTAATTGATATGCATTTTAATTGATTTGGTTATATTGGTAAATTGTAAATGATAAAGAATGAAGAAATACAACCAAAAACCACCCTCCTTTTATACACATTGAGTTCACCAATGATTCCCTTGATATACCACCCAATACACAGTTAAAGACGCCTCCAAACAACTAATAGATATTCCCATCAACATTCCCAGTATCCCACGACATAATTAGAAGAGTAGCAGCCGCCAAAATCCTGTATTAATAAGGAAAATCCATCAAAATTAAAGAATAAGATAAAAAGAGATTATATGTGTATTAAAAAATGATATAAAAGACTAAAGAGGAAATTTTTAAGTTTAATAATAGCTTAATAATAGGGAAGATTCACTTTAGAAATAATGGGGCTAATCCTGACATTATACTACGTGAAATTCCCATTCAAAAATACCCAATATTGACTGAGAAACCACCCAAAAACCCAAAAAGGAGCGTGAGATGTGGCGTAACTATATTCAGTCCTTGGCAGGCGCTTGCACGGGTAAATCCTTGACTAAATTTAGGCGAATTTAAGCGTGGTAGTGAAATAAGGCGCCAAGAGTGAGGTTATTAATGAAATTAGTGCATATAAATAGGGTCAATGCATTATTAATTAAGCTAGGACACTAAATAAGCGCCTCTTGGCTATTTTAGAATGTTTCCCCACAGTGGGCGTAGAATGTGGGGTAATTATAGTGTGAAAAAGCTAACTTTGCTAAAAATGAAGCTATTCACACGGGAAAAAAGCAGGCAGTATGTGGCCAGTACACAGAAGCCATTTCTGGCATAAAAAACACCAAATTTGAAAAGTGTTATTTTTATGCATTTAAATAGCTAAATCAATAGTCCTAAATGAGGCAAATTGATCTTTTAAAGTGCATTTTTGATATTCTCAAATTTATGGCGCCTATAGTCAACTTTTAAGTGAAATAAAGCACATTTCTTGTTTTTTCCATAAAACAGTGAAAATAACAGCTTTAAGTGTACTTAAAAATTATGTATCCTTATTCTTAAGGTTCTTAAGATTACTCTAACATATTCCAACTTAATATTAAGTACATAAGACTTATGAAAGGTGGATATATGCGTGTATGTGAGGTGTTATAATGGCATATTTTGTATATTATCATAATTTTACTTATGTATACTGTTTGTGTACTCTTAATTATTATTCCCATGTATAGTTCATGCGTTTAACATAACTTATAAGTGATTTTTACTCAGTCCTGGAGATATACAGGCTGGCAGTTAGCATGAGTTGGAAAATTTTTTCAAAAGTAACAGATTTTGAGTCTGGGCAATTATTGAGGGCAACACATAGTTCAATGTATAGATCTTTGAGAAATGAAGGTAGTAAAGCATGGGACATAAGAGCTTTGAAAACTTTCTGATTAAACACAATCCCTTTCTGTTCAATGACATCAAAGTGTTTGTTGAAGGCTTCAAAATATTCAGCATGCAATGTAAATTGAGTTTGTTTCAAATTGATGAAGTTACAGATAGACGTCATGATTGATTTATGGTTGAATCTAGTGAATTTATTGGAAATGTGGAGATAGGTCTGACGTTCTTTCCAATCTGTTGAAATTTCATGGCACAAAGTACTAGAGATTGAGTGAACAAGAATAAGATGTGTGACTCTGTCTTCAAAATCATCAGGTCCAGGTTCATCATTCATTGCGTAAGCTCTTGTACCAACAAAATCTTTGAGAAGAGCCATGATGTTACTGTGCCTTTCAGAGAAATTTCTACCTGATGTTTCAAGGCAGGGGATGGACTTGGTGAAATCAATTACATTTTTTAATGTCCTTTGTTGCTCAATCATTCCTATGGGTTGTGCAAGATGAGGAGGAACAGGGCGGCGGAAAGGGGAAATTGAACGGCCTTGTGCAGGTAATGAAGGAAATTCAGCAGGTGGAATTTTGTTATTGAAAGAAGTGGGTAGGGTTTCTAGAGTTAAATCCCCTATTGCACGAGTAATTTTGTCAATTGGAGTAGGGGCAGTTAGATTATATGTATATAAGGGGGTAGCAGTAATGGTGGAAGCCTCGCTAGGCTTTATGAATTTCACAGGAGGGTCAGTAGTGGTAGGTACAGGAGTAGGAGCGAGGGGGGGTCTCGCTATGTTTTGTTTGGTGCAAAGGGGAGGGTACAGGTTTAGTAGCAAGGTCCGATGCCTTGCTATGCCTTATTTGGCTTACAGGGGATAAAGGAGAGGTGGATGGGAGGGAAGCAATAGGGTCAGGGGATAAAAGAGAGGTGGATGGGAGGGAAGCGATAGGTTTTTATCGCAAATGAGATAGAGGGGGGGAAAGGTGGCATTGCAAATGAGATGGAGGGGAAGAAGGGGGGAAGAGTTTAGGTGTGGGAGGTGTTTGCTGAATGGAGGTAAGGGTTGGTGCAGGTGTTATGGAGGGGTGAGCGCAAGTGTTGGGCAATGAAGATTGGGACTCAGGAGTAATTAACGGAGTAATACCGAGGCTACATAGCTCATGGTTAGATATCAAGCGAGTAAGTCAGGTGGTTTTAATTTTACCAGCGCGGGAGGTAGGTGCGTCTTTTTCAGACATATGCTGGGGGTCTTTCGTCTACTAGTGTTCCTAGTGTTGCTAACGCTGGTGAAGTATTCTATGCCTAACGTTTCAATGCCCATGGGTACAGCCCATAACCTGTAGCACGGTGTCAGCCTGTAGAACTCCGGAAAGAACCACTAATCGTTACTTTACCTGTAGCATGGTGTCAGCCTGTAGAACTCTGGAAAGAACAGGAGAACAGGAGACGCTGCGACTACAGACTATAACACAAATGACTATGTACATAAGGTGCCTAAGCACATAACAATAAGTACCTATAATAGTAATAATAATTTGATGAGCAAAATAGTCAGAGATGGGAAAAACAATTACATAACACCTCTATATATAATAATGATTTCGCTCATCAGCAGGTTGGATATGATTGAATAGCACAAATAAGTAGAATCTACACAATACTGCACAACTAAAATAGAAAGACAGAAAAATACGTGATAAATATAAATAACTTGTATAACACAATGAGCATGTCAAGTTAAATTAGAAGATGTGAGAGCACTAAGGAACTATGTACAGTGGCCGGACTGAAATTTTCACCTGGTGCATGCATAATCCGGATTATCAGCTTTTTTTTTCTTCCTGCTACCACCACCAATGCCACTCACACCTCAAGGTAAGTACCGATTTCTCATTTTTCTTTTATATTTTACTAATATCACTTTCTTTTTCTTATTAATTTTTTAAGTTCAATCCTTACCTGCATTTTCACCTGACCCCTGCACCTATGACACGAGCCCGAGCCAAAAAAAGGCACTTGACGACTGAAGAGAAGGCAAAGATAGTTGGCATGTCAATGTGGGGGGCCAATCCATACCAAATATCAAGGCGTTATGGGATTCCTCGGGCCACTGTGCGTTATATCATCAAGAAACACAATATCACTGGCACAGTGGAAACTGTCCAACGCCCTCGCCGACCTCGCATTTCTTCTGATCGTGACCTTTGGGAAATTAGCCAAGTCCTGTCAAAAAACAGATGATCAACATTAGCTGAAATTACAGACACACTTACCAATGAAATCTCACCTTGTACACTTTGAAGGTGTGCACACAAAGTTGGATTCCATAGCCGAGCTGCTGAAAAAAAAGCCATTCATTGACACCTCACAATTCACACCTCACACCTTTCTGCTCAATTCCGTGATGTGATTAACTTACGCAAGATGATAGACTGGCCAGCGTAGTCTCCTGATCTCAATCCAATTGAGA
The DNA here is from genome assembly GCA_030280995.1 of Hemileia vastatrix. NCBI lineage: Eukaryota > Fungi > Basidiomycota > Pucciniomycetes > Pucciniales > Zaghouaniaceae > Hemileia > Hemileia vastatrix. The sequence continues at coordinate 26,793,992 of JASXTE010000009.1, read as the reverse complement.
ATGGATGGTGAGAAATCAAAGATTCTATTTCTCAATTTTATCAACTAAAAACGATCCCTCAGATGCGCGAGGCCATTCAAATGGCTTGGGACAACCTTCTGAGCAACATACTTGACAATTTAGTTGCATCCATGCCTGCTAGGATGCAGGCTGTTGTTGATGCTGAGGGTGGCTCCACCCGCTGGTAAGGTGAGGTAACTTTTTTTTTAATCATTTTTCAACAATTTTTTTTGATGAAATGTCTTATCATACTCTCTAGTTATAATGCTGAAAGGCACAGTCTTGTCACCTTGCTCGTTCTCAAATTTCGAATTTACAAAATTTCAAATTTGGGGTTTTTTTTATAAAAATGTTATCCGATTAAAAAATAAATGTTATGGCTGTTTTCTACATGGTGGTTAGAGTCGGAAAGATATTAGGACCATGTATGTAGAATGGATAATCGCTGAGTTATGAGAAAAAAAAAACAGGTGGAAATTTTTGTCCGGCCACTGTACTTTCACAAATAACTTCTTCGTTTTTACTTTTTTCAAAATCATTATAGTATAGTGAATAATTCTCCTGATGTAACTTTTATTAGTTTGAGTTGATGGCTTTTTCATTTGTAAATCCGAAACGTAATAAAAAATGATCTTTTTCACAAAAATAGATATCCTTTTAAAATTATTCTATTACCATCTCAATCTACTTGGTCTTATGAAGGAGGAATTACTAGGTCAAGAATAGGTAGAGAGAGTTTCTAGCGAGATCTCGTGAAATGAAAACAGTCGTAAACGTTTTATTCTCCCCCCCCCCCCCCCCCCCTTCCCACTGCACGCCAATCCCACCAAAGAAATATTTCAATTCAATTCCGACACAAACTCATGATTCTGAGAAGGTAGAAAACTCCTTATATTCATGCGACATATAACTTCAATGGAAAAAAACAAAAAAAAATCTGCCATAAGAATCTAATATATATATGTAATGCTTTAAGGTGAAGAGTTACAAAAGAAATCTTAAGAACATGAAGAACGGCAAGAATTTCTCATTGGAATTTTTCCATTTCCTTTTTTAAATTTCTTGGATCACTTGGCACATACCACTATACGAGTTGAAACAATTGATTTCACAGTAAAAGTAGCATAATATTTATTACCCCTCAACTTCTACTCAAATTTTAGCGAAAGCGTCAATTTGTAAAGCTTCCCAAGCCAAGAAGTAATTGATACATGCACACTATCATTAAATTTCTAGAGGTTTAAAATACTCTGTCAATCACGTGCGTTTTGTTACGAAACTTGTAGTTCGAGGGTGATGAGTAAACTCTTTGGTAAATTTACACTCGTGAACATTTTTTTCCTTTTTGATATTAACTTTGATTTGCTTTTTTTTAGTGTATAGTTTTATGTCACATGATTAAAAAGGTTTCTACCTTGGCAGAGTCTTGAGCTCGTGTATTGGAATTGAGTTGAAATATTTCCTTTCTTTGAGGCAACTGGCGTGCACTGAGCACTTTCAATCCAGTTTACCGGGGTTATACTCTCCCTAGAATAATAAAAAATTGATCCATAATAGATATGTGATGCACTGATGAAAAACAGACAGCCAATTTTCACATTTTAGATTTGTAGATTATAGATGGTGAGCTCAAAAAGGTCAAAAACAAAATTATGTTTCAGTCTAAACATGCTAAAGTCAAAAGGAACATTATTCACCACCGTCACAATGATTTTAGTCAGATCGAAAATGATCTTGGCATGATTTCTGAAATATATAAAATATCATAAAACAAATCTAGTGAAACACTCTTTATAAGTCACTAGTACCAATGAAAATGAATATATAATCGTCACCCTGAAATCCCCCACATTGTTCAATCTAATATTTTCCTACTTCTTTTGATTGATTTTCCTCGTTTTATTCACCACAAAAATAATACCATAATATTATAATAATTATAAGCTATTATGGTTGTTAAACACAAAGCTTTTTCCGCCAAATTTTTACTCTTATGTTGTGTGTCTGTCTTTCTTCTGTATCAGCCATTGACATCAGCGTTAAGATGGAAAGAAACTCAAGACCTCGAAGAGGGTATTATGGCGGATATTACGGGTGTGAAAGTTAGATATCAGGTTGAAGAAGTAAAAAGCAGATTGGATTTCTCTTATAAAGGATGGCAGCTTCCACAACGCCTTCGACAGAGTAAATGGCGTTTAAGCGCGAAAGCGGAAAACACATCCGATGAGTTTAGAAATGTGATAATATTCGACAAAACTAGAAGCGACCAAATATACATGTTCCTTCTAGATAAAAGTCGAACGGCAGGTGACGAAGGGGGCGTGCTTTTAAAAGAGAAACCGTCTCTCACTGCGATCATCATAGGAGGATATGAGAAACAGGCGTTGTAAGTTAATTGTGGAATATATGAATTTTTTGGAGGTCTAAAACTGATCTTGATTGTAATCGATATAGGGAAGAAATGAAGCAAGGAAAATCAGACCATATATTGGATAAAATGGCGTTGAGAGTGATCAAAGCGTTTGAGTCACATTCGACCTGACCACTTCCTCATGAAGTAGCAATCTACTCAGTGTTGAAATAGAAAACGGTGCTTTAATATATGTAAATATATTAAAATTTTTTACTAATATTGATGTACAGTAAATGCGGGCAGAAACATGGTATTTGTTTTGGGTTAAATCTCTCAGTAAACGTTTTGCTGTTCTTCGTTATTTTAATTTATTATTATTATTTTATTTTTTTTCGATAATCGTTGAGAGAGATATTATAAAATTAAGGAGGTAAGACAAGTATAATGCTAGTGCAAAGTTTTTGTCAAAATTATGAATTGAACGTTGAAAAGAAATGTAAAACTATAACAAATGTGAATATATAGGTGTGTCTCTACCTAATGACTCAAGATGCTCATCGCCATAGCTTTACACACTACCAACAGAGTCAAATATTTAAGGGGGCTATATATAACTTGAGCCTCTTCTCATTTTCGTTTTCATTTAAATTGTTTTATCACAATTGCGCTACCAGAACATGAAATACTCATACAAGATGTGCATACAACCAAGTCATAAAAGCTTGCGGAATTTCTGATGAAAAAATTGAACTTTCCCTCATAAAAAATGATTTACCTATTCAAAAGCAAGAACCACGGCGAAAAAAAAGTAGTTTGCCTTCTGACATACCGGTTATATTTTTCCCTATGCATAAAATTGTATTCAACTTTGAGTTTCATCACGATTTAACACTGTAAATCAGGTGATTTGGCTACTAAGAGCATGTATGTACAGTGGCCGGACAATAATTTCCACCTGTTTTTTTTTTCCTCATAAATCCCTTAATATTCACTCTACAGACATGAGCTTGTACATTTCTAACTCATACGACCATGTAGAATAGGACTGTCACAAAATAAACTCAGCCAGACACCAATTCGTAGAAATATTACATTTTTTGAAAAAACATCATTATTGAAAGTGACAACGAGCAAGTTGACAAGTCTACCCTTTTCCTTAATGAAAGGGATGGGGTTGGTATGAGAATTGAGCAAAAAAGATTGATGAAAAGTGGACAAAATTGAGCAAAAAAAGTATTACCAAGACATAGCTTTACTGTTTGCTTCCCTGACAACTTACACCTTTGAAAGCAAAGATGCAATCAAGTTTCCGAAATATGGTCGGAAAATCCATTCCAAGCCTATTTAAAGGCATTAAACATAGCAGGAACTGTCATTGGGTGATAAAATTACAAAACTATATTTTTGAGGTGTTTTCATGTGTTTGCAACAAGGCTTGAATAATGTGATTGGATTGTGCCAGGAGCACAGATTGTGTATTAATTTGGAATAGTATGTAGATGGTTTAACTATTGTGATCTTCATTTCATGGATGAGATGTCATTTGCGAGCTGAGGACCCTGACGTAGTTTGAGTGAAAAGCGAAAAAAAGGTAAATATTGGATAAGAGATTAATGAGTCAGTTTGGCAAAAAAAGAGAAAGAAAGGACAAATTACCAAAGTGTGAAAGGTAAATCATAAAAGTAGTATGATTTTGAGGCGTGAGTTGTGATGGTGGTGGTGTTAGGAAGAAAAAAACAAAGGCCAATAACCTGGATTATCAGCTTTTTTTTTTCTTCCTGCTACCACCACCAGCGCTGCTCATGCCTCAAGGTAAGTACCAATTTCTCAATTTTCTTTTATATTTTACTAATATCACTTTTTTTTGTTTTTCTCTTTCTTTTTCTCTTTAATTTTTTAAGTCCAATCCTTACCTGCATTTTCACCTGACCCCTGCACCTATGACACAAGCCCAAGCCAAAAAGAGGCACTTGACAAACGAAGAGAAGGCGAAGATAGTTGGAATGTCAATGTGGGGGGCCAATCCATACCAAATATCAAGGCATTATGGGATTCCTTGGGCCACTGTGTGTGATCACTGGCACAGTGGAAACTTTCTAACGCCCTGGCTGACCTTGCATTTCTTCCGATTGTGACCTTCGGGAAATCAGCCAAGTCCTGTCAAAAAATAGAAGATCAACATTAGCTGAAATTACAGACACACTTACAAATGAAATCTCACCTCCTACACTTTGAAGGCGTGCACACAAACTTGGATTCCATAGCCAAGCTGCTGTAAAAAAGCCATTTATTAACTCCTCACACAAAACTCGCTGCCTCAAGTTTGCTCAAGCCCATTCGCACTGGACTATTAACGATTGGAAGGCTGTGCTATGGTCCAATGAATCAAGTTTTGAAATTGGAAAGACAAACTGTCAAACTTTAGTGTGGCGTCAAACTCAAGAAAAGTTCAAAAATGATTGTCTTGTACCCAATTTCAAGAGTGGGCAATCCTTGTAAATGGTTTGGGGTTCTTTTCATGGCAATGTTAAGGGCCCCCTTGTATTTCTTCCAGCAAAACAATGAACGACTAAAGATTTTATTGAAAATGATTATCTCTCAAACTTACTCCCTTGGCTTGCAAAAAATGATAGACACAACCAGCTAATCTTAATGAAAGATAATGCCCCAATTCACACCTCACACCTTGCTGCTCAATTCCGTGAAGCAATTAACTTACGCAAGATGATAGACTGGCCAGCACAGTCTCCTGATCTCAATCCAATTGAGAATGTATGGCAAGAAATCAAAGATTCTATTTCTCAACTTTATCAACCAAAAACAATCCCTCAGATGCGCAAGGCCATTCAAATGGCTTGAGATAACCTTCTGAGCAACATACTAGACAATTTAGTTGCATCCATGCCTGCTAGGATGCAGGCTGTTGTTGATGCTGGGGGTGGCTCCACCCGCTGGTAAGGTGAGGTAACTTTTTTTTAATCATTTTTCAACAATTTTTTTTGATGAAATGTCTTATCAGACTCTCTAGTTTCAATGCTGAAAGGCATGGCCTTGTCACCTTGCTCGTTCTCAAATTTTTAATTTACAAAATTTTAAATTTAAGGTTTTTTGATAAAAATGTTATCCAATGAAAAAATAAAATTTATGGCTGTTTTCTACATGGAGGTTAGAGCCGGAAAGATATTAGGACCATGTATGTAGAATGAATAGTTGCTGAGTTATGAGAAAAAAAAACAGGTGGAAATTTTTTTCCAGCCACTGTACAATCGTGCATGAAAAATTAAATTAGCAAATGTTGCATGACATTAAAAAATTAGGCTAATTGGCCTGTTTCTGAAATCGTTCAAAATAGTATTCAATATAAACTCACTAATGTTTGCTAAAGCTGGAGTTCTACAATCATACATCATTAAATCCTTACTTCCCTCCCCCTCCATGTATCATTGAATCCTTACGTCCCCCCCTCTCTCTGCCTACCATGCCACCCATCAATTGGTGCAATATTTTGAGAAACCAAAAGGTTTCAACTCTTCTCAACAACGTGCAAACATTTAATGAGCTATGTCTTCTAGGAGATGATCAGACTACTTTTACTTGTAGGAGAATACATTGTGAATGAGCTCAAGGAAACAATCAACTCATCTCAGATTATCTTGGAGATAACCCAAAGTACCCAGAGTACTGTTTCAACCACCGCTTCTGAGTAAATAAAAAATATTTTTGAGATTAGCAAATGACTTGCAGGCTCATAATATCTATTGGGTTCAACAACAGGACTGTTGTGGAACCTGGGGATTATCAACAAACCAAAAATTTTCAGCAGCCCTCCAACAAATGGCATATGGTGTATCAGCTGAAATCACAGATAAATACATTCAAATTGGTGCTATAACTGCAATTGAATGTTTAAAAATTTTTGTTAAAGATGTGACAGCAATATATGGTTCTGAATTTCTGTGACCTCCAAACCCTGAAGAGCTAAAAAGGATTTTAAAGGAAAATGAGGATTGAGGCTTCCCTGGCTGTAAAGGAAGCTTGATGGAACACACTTGACATGGAAAAACTTTCCTGCTGCCTGGGCTGGCCAGTATCAAGGTAAGGAAGGTACAACAACAATGGTTCTGGAAGCTGTGGCATCAAAAAATTTATGGATTTGGCATGCATTTTTTGGAACACCTGGTGGACTCAATGATATTAATGTTTTGAATTGTAGTACTTTTTTTTACAACTTTATATCTGGTGTGTAATTTCATGTAGAGAAATATTATACAAGCTTTTCTCATGATTGAATCTATAGGGAAAAAAGATGAAGTTAATTTTAATTTAAATGGCCATCAGTACACTCATGCATACTATCTTGTTGATGGGATTTATCCAAATTGGCCTGTGTTTGTTATGTCACTTCAGCATCCTCAAGATGATGCTTGTAGGCCTTATCAGACCCTCCAGACTGCTTGCAAAAAAGAAATTGAATGTGCTTTTGGTGCTCTCAAAGCACAGTGGGGTATAATTTCTCAGCCATGCCACTTGTGGCACATAGCAAATATTCATGATGTTATGACCTATGCAATAATTCTTCACAACATGATTGTAAAGTAGAATTATAATGAAAACTGTTTTCAATTAAGCAATGAAGAAAGCACTGAAAATTTAACTCATATTGTTCCAGAAAATCATGATCCAGATATCTTTTTCACACAATCAAGATATCAAGAAAAAAATTGTACATTACAGAATACTGCAATTCATCTCCAACTCATGGAGGATTTAAAAATTTACAACTGGTTGAGGAGAGGCCTGCAATCCTAAGACAAATTTGAAAAAGAATTTTAACATTATTTATTATTTTCTTTTCAGTTTCTAAAATTATCACTTTAACTTTTCTTATTTTTCTTATTTTTTCACATCCTTTTTTCTCTATTATTCATCCCTTATACTCCTAGCCATTTATTAACTTATGAGTTTCTTTCAATTAGAGCTTATTTGTTTTTAAAGAAGTTGTTTATTTTTCTCTTTTTGTAGTGTGAAGTAGTTAGTATTTTTATTAAATAAATACAAGTTTTTTGTTTAATTTTTGTTATTAATTTGATATGATTCTGGAGGTGTGAGGAAGATAAATGGGAAGCAAAGAAAAATTATATAAAAACTTTCCCACTGCTATAAAGGAAGCTGAATTACCTGTGAATCTCCCTTCCAGGGTAGTGTTGCTGATGGAGCTTAATAAAATAAAAAAAGAAATGATTAATATGAAACATCATACACATTTATTCAAGCAAGATCTGGAGATCAAATGTCTTGAAGGCATATGTTATCCCAAGAGTCAATTACATTAAGATTTCACTCATTTTGTTTGTGTGTTTGTTTGTTTGTTTGTTTGTTTTTTTTGGAATAGCAGAAAAGTTCTTTCCCTAGACTATTAGATTTGGAGAATAATGGTGTTACCTTTGTAAGTTGCTACAAGAAAAGCCATATCTAAAAAATAATGTGCTCACTCCATAAATTTTTATAAAGTCTTCTATCAGTTTTTTTAAAAATGATTGGGTAGGAAAATAAATAGGAATTTTTTTCTTGGGAAGGAGGGTAGAGGAAAGATGAAATTTTTGCTTCTTACAGCATAATTCAACTATACCATTTAATTTTTTTATTCCAATGTATTTCAAATTTAGAAAAGTGGAGTACGGGCTGTCTTTATGGGATTTTCTATTCCACAAAATCCTTTTTCAACTCATGTCTCTAACTTAAAAAATGGCTTAGCCCTTTATGAAGCAATTTTTCTATCAATAAGAAGCATAGGTGTAGAAAATTTTCATCATGGATTTCTATCTTCCATGAAAAAATGAGAGGTTTCAACTTTTTATTTTCAAAACTCACGGTTTTTTACAGACAATTTACCACCTGTAAATTTGATAGGATTATTGAGTGTTTCAATTTTAAGATAGATATAATATAAAACACCACTGTGGCTGATTGAAAAAAACTTTTTCATAATTTTTGTCATTTTCTTTAATGTTTCCTGAATTCCGCAAATTTATCTATAAGTTATTGGATTAAACTTTTTAGATTTACTACCATTGTTCCTATTGTAATCTTCAAGATAAATTGGATTTGTTTGACCAAGCTGAAGCTGCAGGTGCTAATGTGACAAATATACAAACCACAATGAAATAAGAGATTCAGGGACCTTCTCTCTCAAAGCCAAAAGATTCGAAAACTGCAAGTGTGCCACTATCATTCTCTGCTCTTAATTTGAGAATAATCTTATGCATTGGAGTACTCCTTCTAGCAAGTTACTTAAACTCAAATATCTTTTAATATTATTGAATAAAAATGAAATTGGGTCTTAATCAATAATTTTGAGCTTCTCAATCAATAGAATGATAATGAAATATTATTTTTACACTGATATGGCTTCTATGCTATGAAGTTTCTCAAGTGATTGTGTTACAGCTAATTCTTGAAAGCTTGGGGTTGTTTTGCATCCCACTCCCAGCCAAAAATCATGGATTTAGGTCAGCTGACCTATGATTTTGGCGGAGATTAGAGGCAAGACAATTGCAAGCATTCCAGGATTAGCTGTATCTCTAAAATAAAAAAGTGCTGCTTTTTTCCTTGAAATATCTACATTAATCTCCACCTCCTTTTAGATAACGCAAAAGAAATAAAATATATAAAAATATATAAAAAAAAAAGATAGAAGTAGAATGCTCATAATGAACATATCATCTTGTTATACTATATCCACCTCCTCTGTAAATCTTCAACTCCTGCTTATATTAGTGCTAGCTCTACCATGAATAGTTTCATGTCCAATGGGCACTGTGGAAAAAAAAGTGTTCTATAATACTAAGCTATAGACACAATTCTGAGATGGGTTGGTTCTCCTTTTTAAATCTAATTCTAAAAAGAAGTTCCTACCACTCTAATATTTAAAGACAGTGGAATCACGTATTGTAAGTCTTGGTTATCTATATTTTTCTAATGGAGGAGAAAGTAGAATAGATTTTTAGAGATATTTTTTGAAATAAAAGGTGAAATATATTTTAAAATAAGCAATCAAACTGTTGGCTAGATCTATTCTAAGTAAGCAATAGTACTCTCAGTCACTCCCTCTTGAAGTGCTCTATCTAATACTATCCTTACTGTAGCAATAAAATAACTCTACAGCGCTGCTTCTGGTATGCACACCCAATATGTACAAAGAAATAAAAACATATCTATTTCACCTTTTTATTTGATAGAAAATATCTACTGTTATTTATTTTCTAACTTTTTCTATTCTATATTTTTCTACTCTCCCTAAACTATTTACAAGTGAGTGCTTATATACATTTATATGATCAATGCCCCTTTCCTATGTTTCCTTGCCCTTTGGGTTTTCCTACACAAGTTCAGTGCTAATACAAGCATATCAAAAAGTATCTAAGTATCTCATTAGTCTATGTACCATTATTGTGTAATTCTTGGTTCTAATAGCACCTAAAACTCCACTCTTATGTACATACCCTACTCTTCCTGAGATTCCTTACTTAAATAATAGGTACTGTACCGCCTTCATACCTGTTGTATAACTCACACTTTCTACATGAGTCCCTGATAATAATGAAACCATCAACGCTAAGAGATTAACTTCCCTATCCTGGATCTTACCTGCTATCCTTTGTTTGAGTGCTACTTTCTTTCCTTGACATGTTTTTCATCTCTCCGGGTGAACACCACTTTTCCTAAAAACATTATCCTTATATTAGGCTTGATTTTTCATGCCATCGCTCATTGCTAATCCTTAACTCCATAGTATGTGTCTGGCCCTAACCATAGTTTACGCAAGTACATACCATACCCTTTAATCCTATAGTCCAGATACACATTTCCCTCTATTCTTTACTTTCTGCTGCTTGTGTATCCTTTCTACCCCCCAAAAAAAAGTGTGCACGGAGAGTCTAACTTTCCCTGTGCTTTGAATATCCCTTAGTTGCACTTCCCTAACCATCTTACCTGACAACCCCTTTGTTGCACCTTTGAGACCTGAGCCTTTTGCTGGGCTCCTGGAAATTTTTCTGCATTACTGCAGGATGTGTACCACAGTCTTCCTCTACTTGCAACTGTCTCCAGGAGCTATAAAACCAGATGCATATCTTGCACTTTTTCCTCATTCCTTCTTCTTCTATTCCTTCAACTTCTAGTTTCACTCTATCTTAAAGACTAGTTTTCCTTTTTTTCCTCTATATTCTCTTCATTATGGACATGAAAAATGAAATTGCCAACACCATTTGTCAATTTTTCAATGTGCAGAAAACTGATATTGCCGCTGGCCCTGCCATGAAAGCTGCTCTTACTGGAGCCAAGCATCGCCAATGCTGCACTTAGAATGGAATCACTCCATGTTGCTTCTTGAAATCCCATTGTGGAAACAGTTTCTTTACAGTACGCTCTTTTCTTCTCTTTCCTTCCTAAATGTCTAGCACTGACATCTATTTTCTCTTTCTTTTGATAGTCGTGTGACTTCTGCAAAATTCACAAAAAGACATGCAGCCTCAATAATCCCCCTGCCATTTCTGTAGCCTCTTTCACCACCTTTGTTGATCCAAACACTTTGACATCAAACTTAATGAGAAAGTTGGCCGTCAAGAGCCCTGATCCTGCCACTCTTACTCCTGCTACCACAAGATCACAACAAAATCATTGCTCACTGACTCTGGGTAGCAAATCAAACACAATTCACCCCTCACTATTCTCTGAAGAGTCAATTCATACTGTAAGTACTTTCTTTCTTCCAAATTTTTCTTTTCATTTCTAAAAAAATTTTCCTTTCTTTTTCTCTCTTTTTATATTTTCTGTAGGAGGCTCCCAATACTCCTTATGCCACTATGCCTCCAGCTCTTTGTCTGGACTTCACCATCCCAGAAATAGAAGAAGACCCCTTCTGGGAAGTAAAACCTCATGCTCCTTTCTCTCCTGCTGTTGAAACCAAAATCAGCTGGCCTGTGTGAGAGGCTACTCTTCCTCCTTTTACCCCTGACAACTGGTTCTTGGCTCCACCAGCATTGGATCCCACCTTCATGGAAGACGCTCCTCAAATTGACCTTCCTTGCCCTCAAGACTGGAAAGTTCTTAATTGAGTGGTTGCGGCTCCTTATTACTGCACTATTGACCAAATCAATACTGCTTTTGATGCAGTATTCACTTACCTCAACAACACTCTAGCCCTCAACAAGCAGGATGCTCAAAACCATTTTGCCCTAGTTGAAACCTTAAATTCAACTTATAATAACATCAAAAATGACTGGGAGTACGCCTTCCTCAATAAAAGTTAAAGTAAGTCTTAACTCTATTACTTATTCATTATTTAAATACTAATTTTACTTTCTTTATTCAGAAAACAATTTTTCTTTTTAACTCTAAATTATTTCTTGTTGTACCCCTATGTAACTAGTGTATCATTATCTTTTCTTGTAATAGTAAAAATTATTATTATTTCCCAAAAAATGTGTCCAAAAATTGCCCATGATTATTCAGTGAGATTGAAAGAATCCCATAATTTTTTAAAAAATAATAAGATTTCTTCTGCAAATTATATTTTCTTGAGTCCTTCTGAAATAACCTTGAAACAATAAAAGTTTTCCCACTTATTTTAAATTGCTAGCACCATATCCTCTTCAACCTATTATTCTTGAAATAAACTCAGATCCTCCCAATATCTTGCGCTCCTTAGCACTAACTTCCTTTTCCCATAAATCTTGATACACTATATTCTTCTACTAATTAGCATCCCCCACTTGGAAACTATTCAGCGCTTGCCTTCTCTTTGCATCCTTATAGTACCTTAATATTATAAATAGGCCTGTAATATGCTCTTCTACCTTATACATTCCATTACTCTTCACAAGTTCTAATTAGACATGACCATATATCATACTCTACCTAAAGATAAAGCTTGCAGCTTTTGCCGCTGCCGTAATTTTAACTGTACTTTCTCTAAGACTTGTGGTTATGCCACTTTTAGACCCACTTGTGATAAATGCTTTAAATTTCATAAGACTTATACCTTTTCTTATTAATGCCGTAGTTCTCCTATTGGCTACATCCAGTTCCCATCCTTAGATACTTCTAGCACTCTTACTGTTCTAGCTAGACCTATTAGTGCTACTTGCCACGCGCCACGTGACACTCGAGGCAAAAGTAGCTCATTAAATCAATAATACAGAGGTCTAAATCCATACTTGAAGCGCAGAAAGCAACTTTCCTTTGTGTACTCACTATTCAACCGTGCTAGTCTAAACTCTAAATCTAAATTAGTCAATCTCTCAATAGTGTGTCTCAGTCTTTTCCTCAATAAGCAAGGCACAGTGCAATAGTCAATGAAATAGTACACTGAAAAGTTTTATTAAATGTCTGTGAATTATTAAAAGGGGTAGTGAGCATGGACGGAATGGTTATTGGAGGATTAAAGGGTTGACGGATGTTAGTGAGGAGGGTCCAGGTGTAACGGGTTTATTTTTTAATGGTCTGTGGTGTGTGGAATAGTGAATGGGTATGAGGTCAATGCAAGGAGGAGTAAAGGATATAAAAGGGGTTGGATTTTTGGTTTGACATTCTTTAGAATTAAATTATAAAATGTATATATAGTTAATAGTAGTAAAACTTTAGGTTAAATCATTATTATTGTATCTTTCCTTATTTTCTCAGTAATCATTTCTAAATCCTAAATCTTTGATTATTGAGTTTCCAACCCTTTGTGAGATTTTAAGAATTTTAACATTACCTTTAAATTATATTAAAATTCTTCTCGAACATATCTCGAAGCAGTAGCTCTTCCCTCGAGTCATCTTTGAATCACTTTCTCAAACATTTCCTCTGTGCATCAAAGAAGTTTCTAAACTCCTCCCTCCATCTTACTTCCAGGAACACCCTCGACCTTGTGCGTAGGTCGTCCGGTGACAGTATAATTTAACTCTCCGTAGTTCTCATTCTTTGTACTACTACGTCCCTTTTCAGGTGTTTTCTAAATTCTTAAAATGGCACCTGTTCAACGCACTCCTCCTACGGGCGCTACTACTAGAGCTTGCACCAGAGGCAGGCCAACAGCCACATGGCCTGTTTCCCGCACTCACTCATTGGAACCACTCGACCTAATGGAACGGCAACATTCAGTCCAATCTGTAGAAGACATCCCACAAGATTTTAATGATTCTAGTGATGATGAAGAAGGAGAGGATACAATGCACGAGGCACCATCCGCCCTTGCTACTCACCCTTCTGGTCAACCTTTGGAACCTGGACCATCTAATTTGCTGGAGGACTTCATGAGACTTTTCATGAAAAGCCTTTCCAATACAACGTCTTTGGAGGGATCTAATTTCAAAACTCCTTCCATGAAATCTCCTGATAAATTGGATGGAGAACATCCAGACAGATTGTGGCCCTTCTTGCAAACCTGCAAGCTCCTGTTCCATAATGACCCTTGAACCTTTAATGACGACCAATCGAAGGTTGTTTAAGCATCTTCATTCCTAGCCGGGAAAGAAGCATGATGGTTTGAGCCTTATCTTTTCATGCTCTCTTTGACAGAAACCCACTTACTTATTAATAACTGGGAAAAGTTCGAAGACCAACTCTTCACATTGTTTGGTGACCCTAATGAAACTGACAACGCAGAAATTGAACTTGATTTTCTTCGCATGAGTGATAATGGTAAAGCCTCTGAATATATTTCAAATTTCAAAGCACTTCAAACTCGAGTAGGTTTGAATGATGCTGCCCTTAAGTATCATTTCAAAAAAGGACTTCCTTTGAGGATTCTGGATCAATTAAATCTTCATGGTCAAAAGATGACTACTTTAACAGATTTAATGGATCAGACCCTCAAACTCAATGGCGTTTACCAAGGCCGACTTCAACATTGTTGATACATCAACAAATCTCAAGGCCTAAACTTTAAATCAGGACCTTCTTCACACCCACGGACAACTCAATCCTCCTTGACTCAATCCAAACCCAATAAGGGAAAGGACAAACCTCAACCTAAAAGCTCAACCCCAGGCAATATCAGCAAAATACTGGATCCTAAAGGGGAACTTAAAGAAGCTGAGAGGAAGAGATGAGCAGATAATGGGTTATGTATGTATTGTGGGGGTAAGCACAAGCTGGAAGATTGTGTAAATTTGAAGGAAAGAGAAGGTACTGGTTCAAAGTCAAAAAACTAGTAGATAGTTTACTTGTGTGCAAAGCAAAATATCTTATCTTGCCCAGTGCACAGAACCTCCATGTCTTAAGGACTGGAGTTGCCTTAAACCGCTTGAGATTAATTCTTTTTAAGGATGATACCCCCTTCAGTTGTCTTATAGACTCTAGAGCTTCAATTTCTTTTGTTAGTTTATCTTTTGCCGAGAAGTTACAACTAAAATTTACAGATATCGATCGAATTCTAATTTACTTGGTCAAATCAGAGGAACCCAAATACTGGGTAAGTAAGAAAGTTTTATGGGTTTTCAACTTTCCGAACTTTCCCCCCTTCGAGTGGGAATTATAAGTCTTGAACTCCCCAAGAATGGATGATACCATCCTTTGCCATGACTTTTTAACGCATTGGAATCCTGAAATTGATTGGTCACGGGGATTGATCACCCCACGCACTAAGTATATTTCTAATTCTTCAATGCAGGCCAATAGGGAGTTAAACAACCTGCCTGACATTGTTCTTCTAGAGGACAAATCTCTGCCAGATGACTTGCAAGCATCTGATCTTTCTCTAAATGAGCGATTGGCTAGCCCTTCTAGCTCTATGACTTCACTCGAAGAGGATTTAAATTGCCTTGAAGTAATCGAATTATGCTCTCTCAATTCTGGTCTTCCCTCAACAGATTCTCTTGAAGATGATGAGGACGAAAAAATCAACGTTGAATCCATTAAATCAACTCTACCGGAAATCTATCATGATTTCTTGATGTTTTCTCAATCCGCAAGGCGGATAAGTTACCACCTCATCGACCCTACAACCATCAAATAGAGTTAATAGGTCTAGTACCTCTGGCAGGTCCTGTCTATTCTTTGTTGAAGGACAAATCTCAAGTTCTTCGAGACTACATTGCAGAGAATGTAGCCAAAGGTTTCATCAGAGCCAGTAAATCTCCAAAAGGCTCCCCTGTTCTTTTTGTAAAGAAAAAAGACGGTAGTCTTAGGTTGTGTGTTGACTATAGAAAGCTCAACACAGTTACTAAGAAGAATGCATATCCTGTTCCTCCTATGTCATTGCTTCTTACCCTTTTCAATGGTGCTAATTTCTTTTCTAAAATTGATCTTAGAGGCGCTTATAATCATATTCGCATTGCAGAAGGTCATGAACCACTGACTGCAATGCGCGCTAGATTTGGTAGTTTTGAATATTTAGTTATGCCTTTTGGATTGTGCAATGCACCATCAACTTTTCAAACTTTTGTCAATGACATCTTTCAGGATGTTTTCGAACAATTTGTTGTCGTCTATATAGATGATATTTTAATTTTCTTGAAGACACTGGATGAAAATATTCATCATGTTTGACAGGTTCTAAATCGACTTTGAGATCACGGTCTCTATGCCAAGCACAATAAATGTGAATTCCATCTTAAATCAATTGATTTTTTGGGTTTTGTTATCCACTGATGGTTTATTCATGGACAACAAAAAGGTCCAAAAAGTCCTGGAATGGCCTGAGCCCAAAACTGTTAAATCCCTCCAAGGATTTTTGGGTTTTGCAAATTTCTATAGAAGATTTATTAAAGATTACTCTAAAACTATTTCCAATCTTACTTCTCTTCTTAGAAAAGATATTCCTTTTGTTTTTACTTCTACAGCACAAAAGGAATTTGAAGCATTGAAGACTGCGTTCACCACGGCCCCAATTCTTTGACACTTTGATCCTTCTGCCTCGACAATAGTGGAGACAGATGCAAGTGATTATGCTAACGCAGGGGTCATTTCTCAATAAAATCCTGAAACAAAATTGTTTCATCCTGTTGCTTTTGAGTCACGCAAACTCATTGCAGCAGAATTAAATTATGAAATTAATGACAAAGAGCTTTTAGCTTTTATTCATTGTCTTAAAATATGGCGCCCTTTTCTTCTCAGCCTAGATAGTCCTTTTCAAATTCTAACTGACCATAATGCTTTGAAATACTTTATGTCCTCCAAAGTGTTAACCAGGCGTCAAGCCAGGTGGGCTGAATTTCTGTCTGAATTTCCCTTTTCTATTTCCTGTCGCCCAGGTAGGAACTGCATTGTCCCAGATATCTTGTCACGTTGGGACGATGTTTACCCACACCGGGGGGACACATTTGCTGGCAAGAACCCAGAAAATGTGAAATAAATTTTCAATGAATCAATGTTAATGACTCATCAACTTAATTCAATGAAAATTCAATCTTTTCAAAATCCACTATCCAACATCCTCGAAGCTCAGTCAAAGGACAATTATTGTTTAGGGTTAAAAGACAAAATACTCTCGAAGCAAGGGGCCAAAATATTTAGTATTGAATCAGGTCTATTAGTTTTCAAAGGTAGAGTAGTCATACCCGACAACAATGAAATAAAATTATGGATTTTCAATAGTCAACATGATTCTCCATTAGCTGGTCATTTTGGGGTTGATAAAAACTACCAGTTAATAGCGAGGGATTTCTTCTGGCCAGGAATGACCAGAGAAATTAAGGCCTATATAAGAGCTTGTTATGAATGTAATAGGAATAAGGCTCCCTGTCACCAGAAGCATGGGTTGCTTCAAACGCTTCCTATTCCCTCTAAACCTTGGGGATCTTTATTGATAGATTTCATTTCTCAACTTCCTCTTTTTATTAATTTTGATGCTATATTAGTAATAGTAGATAGATTTTCAAAGATGTCTATTTTTATTAAAACCACTACTACTGCTACAGCAGAAGATTTGTCAAAATTGTTTCTAGAATATGTATTTTCCAAACATGGCTTACCTAATGATATTATTTCAGATAGAGGCTCATTGTTTTTTTCCACATTCTGGACTCAACTGTCTCAAAAACTCAATATCACGAGGAACCTCTCCACGGCCTATCATCCTGAAACCGATGGGCAAACGGAAAGGGTCAATCAAATCCTCAAACAATACCTGTGAATGTATGTCAGTTACCATTAAGATGATTGGACCACATGGTTACCATTGGCCGAATTTGCTTATAATAACTCAACTCATTCTTTGACAAAACAATCTCCTTTTGAAACTGTTTATGGAAGACATCCTCGATTCAACTCAATCCATGTGGGAACTAATCATCCTGGGGAACATTATCTTCGAACCATATCACGACTCCAAGAGGAACTTAAATCAAATTTGGAATTAGCGATTTGAAGGTACAAGGAACAGGCCGACAAACATCAACAATCTGCTCCTTCTTTTAAACCAGGCGACAAAGTATGGCTCGACGCACAAAACATTCGAATGACTCAACCATCAAAGAAACTAGCTGAAAAGCACTTGGGACAATTTGAAATCGACTCTGAAGTCTCTAAAACTGCATTTCGACTCAAGCTACCTCCTAAATGGCAGGCTATTCACCCTGTTTTCCACGTATCTCTCCTGGAACTGGCTCGAGAAACATACCCGGGCAAGAACCAACCTCCTCCGGAACCAGTCAAAGTAGAAGACCATCTAGAGTGGGAAGTAAGTCATATCCTTGATTCAAGAATGCACAAGGGGAAACTTCAATACCTCGTGTAATGGGAAGGCTTCCTCGATGATTCAGACAAGACATCCTGTGAACCAGCCATCAATGTTTGTAATTCCCCTGAACTCCTAAAATCTTTTCATCTTAAATATCCTTTAAAACCAAAACCTTAAAACTCTCTTTTTTTTTCTTTCTTTTCTTTCTTTTTTTCCTTCCTCTCTTTAAAATCTAAAACATCTTTACCTTTAAAAATTCCTTATTCTTTGTTTTCTTTTCTTCTTTCTTCTTTTTTCTTTCAAAAATTTTTTCAACCTTTTTTAAAATAAATAAATTAAAATTTAAATTAAATTAAATTAAAAGTAAATAAAATTAAAATAAAATAAAATAAAATAAAGTAAAAGTATTAAAAATAAAATTTAAAACAAAATAAATAAAAATTTCATAAAACCTTCTAAAATTTCTTTAAAATTTCTTTTATTTTCTTTTCAAATCTTCTATATACTTTCTTTCCTTAAAAAAAAATAAATTCTTCTCCTCGAACTATCAAAAAATTTTTGCAAACGCAACACGACCATCTTTCTCGAATTTCACTTCAACCTCTAAATCTCTCTTTTAAAAATTTCTTCAAATCCTTTTAAAAATTATTTCTCCTCTTCTTTTCTTTCTTTCTTTTCAAATAACTAAAATTTCTCAATACTTAAATGAATAAACTTTCACAAATAACAAATTTTTCCTTCATTAAATTTTCATTTCCAACAAAATTATTTCAATCAACTATTTCTTTTTTCTTACTTAAAATTTTTTCATTTCAAAATTTAAACTAAAACTCCTTCAATTAAATATTCTTTCTTTTCTTCTTTCAAAATTTAAAACAAAATTTTATTTAAATCTTTTTCTTTCTTTTTCTTTTTCTCTCAAAATCTTATAAAAATAAATATCAAAATTTTAAATAAAACAACAAAATAAAATAACTAAATATACAAATTGTTTCTACTTTTCTTTCCTCTTTCTTTCTTTTCCTTTTTTCCTTCCATTTTAAATCCTCTCCTTTATTTTCTCTCAAACTAATCCCTTCATCTTATCCAAAATCACCCTTATTTTCTTCCTACATTTCTTAAAAACCTCCTCCTCTCCTACTGGTACCACTTCCACAATTTCCAGTAATTCTTTGGCCACGTCAAAGGAGGCAGCTTAAAAAATCTTATCAACTTCACCACTTAAATCTTCAATAAACCTAGCTCGTCCACCCTGGCAATGTTTTTTCGACCATACCTGGTCAAGAGTTTCTTCATTATCCTCCCTCAAGGCAATCACTGGTAATTGTTCTTTGGTAGGGATCGATGGCACCACTTCCACAGCAGTGGTTTCCACAATAGGAGCTCCCACACTTGAGGCTTCCACGATGACATCTAAATTCTAAATCATATGGTCATCAGTAAAACTCTTCTTTGAAAAAACAAAATTAAAGTAAAATAAAATAAAAGCAAACTTACTTTGAACATCGGATCAGCCTCTAGAAATAACTTCGATTTGACTCCCAATGTCACTTCTTTTTCTTCCTCTTCATCTTCGATGACCATCCGCTGCTTTTTCGGTGTCCTCCTTGAAATGGGAACTTCCTCCTCATCTTCCTCCACCAATTCATCCACCTACTCTTCTACCCTTCGCTTTTTACCAGTGGCTTGGGTTACCCAGGTTGCCATGGTGTCCTCAAATTCCTCCTCAGCTGCTTCTGATTGATCATCCCCAATCAACACATCCCATATGTCTTCGACCACTTCTTTGGTCTTCGGTATTACCCAATATTTAGTCTTGGTAAACCTTTGTTCAATGTCAGAATTTTTTTGCTAAAACATTGCACGCCACCCGTCTCCATTGGCAAAACTCGCATTTCTGGAGAGGACCTCGAGTAGCTGTGCTTTCCACACAGAAGTACTCCATCGATTCACAAGCCGTGCATGCTTGGGATTACTGTCGAGTAACAAGCCCACCATCCGCTTTGGGGTGAGGAGGCCTGGGAGCTGGAGTTGGACAAGCTGACATAATAATAATAAATAAATAAACAAGAATTAAATAAAGGGAAAATAGTATGGGAAGTATATGTCTCACGCTCAACGGAGCTCACATTTTTATACCTGGGCATCTGTCATGCGCTACGTGACACTCGAGGAAAAAGTAGCTCAATAAATCAATAATACAGAGGTCTAAATCCATACTCAAAGCGCAGAAAGCAACTCTACATAGCAACTGCGACTTTCCTTTGTGTACTCACTATTTAACCACGCTAGTCTAAACTCTAAATCTAAATTAGTCAATCTCTCAATAGTGTGTCTCAGTCTTTTCCTCAATAAGCAACACACAGCACAATAGTCAATGTAATAGTACACTGAAAAGGTTTATTAAATGTCTGTGAATTATTAAAAGGGGTAGTGAGCATGGACGTAATGGTTAGTGGAGAATTAAAGGGTTGACGGATGTTAGTGAGGAGGGTCCAGGTGTAACAGGTGTATTTTTTAATGGTCTGTGGTGTGTGGAATAGTGAATGGGTACGAGGTCAATGCAAGGAGGAGTAAAGGATATAAAAGGGGTTGGATTTTTGGCTTGACATTCTTTAGAATTAAATTATAAAATGTATATATAGTTAATAGTAGTAAAACTTTAGGTTAAATCATTATTATTGTATCTTTCCTTATTTTCTCAGTAATCATTTCTAAATCCTAAATCTTTGATTATTGAGTTTCCAACCCTTTGTGAGATTTTAAGAATTTTAACATTACCTTTAAATTATATTAAAATTCTTCTTGAACATATCTCGAAGCAGTAGCTCTTCCCTCAAGTCATCTTTGAATCACTTCCTCAAACATTTCCTCTGTGCATCAAAGAAGTTTCTAAACTCCTCACTTCATCTCAATTCCAGTAACACCCTCGACCTTGTGCATAGGTTGTCCAGTGACACTACTTTACCATCTAATGAAACCTTACCCATCAATAGTGCTTCTTTTCTTGCGCACTCTCAACAAGAAATCTCTATTTAACCTAAGGCTGAATCACCTTCTTCCTCTGAACAAGAATTTGCCATCCAATCTTGCTCTACGCCTGTTCCCGATTCTGTAAGAGTGCTTTTACCTTCCACGCAGCCTTCAAATTTACTAGCAAGTAAGTTCAACATCACATATTTCTTTTATTTAATTATTCTCAATGTTATTCTATCCTAAGGTTTTAACAAATCCATTTCCTTAGGATGGGTTCCCATACCCCTTCCATTTGCTCATTCAATGCAAATCTTCTTGTGCCTTTGCTTTATTTACGACACTATTTCATCCTCCTAAAATTGGGCTCCTGCATTCTCGGACAACAAATTGAATGCCTGCTATAAACACATTATAATGATTAGTCAGTTAATGAACAAAATTAGTTCTACTTCTATTCCTGGTTTTCCTGCCAACCCCAATAACTTCATTATTCCAGAAGATTGGAAAGGATTCCCTAGTAGTTTTGAAGCAGACTCCATTTATTCCTGCTTTTTCTTCTAAATTTCAATTTATTAGTGCTTTTGCTCTTGTACACAGTTTCCTTTAAACTATGCTTGACCTTTTCAATTTTCATAAATCATAACTCATCATAAATAATAAAAATTATAAGCAAGGTCCATAGCACTTTGTAGCACACTTGAAGTTTCCTAAAAAAAACACATAAAGGAGAGGAGAGCACTACCTGCGCTCCCTGTACTTTTTTTAAATAAATTTTACCCATCATAATCAATTTTTACTAATAAGATTTTTGAAAACCCATGTCTCTGAATTGGGCGCTCCATCTGCCAATCTTCTTCAACTAAGTTGCCTGCCTTCTGCTAAGCGTACTGTAGCCTTCTGATTTGCCCAGAAAGACATTCCTCTATCCACTTGACCAATTGCCTCATATTCCCTCTAATGAAAAAACATCTTAAATCCACAATACTTTCATTGAGCGCTAATGCCAACAACTTGTTCAGCCATAGTTGCCTTGCCATTGCTAGCACTCTATCTGTCACAGTTGTGTCATTGCCTCCTAATAAAATACTTCTGATAGTTATATACTCTTTTCAGAGCTTAAAACATAAATTTGGTAGTTTTACCTCATTCTGGAGGTTAAAAATATTGTTAGTTTACCCTCATTCTGGAGGTAATTCTTATGTTAATGATATCTCTCTTGGGTAGAATCTTTTTATCTGATTGGCTGCTACATGTAGCTTTCATTCAGTACCATCCAATTCTTCCAGTAAATAAGACCCTCCAGTTATTTTTTTCCTGATCTTATAAGAAACTTTTGATCTGTCTGCAAACAGTTTTCCCCATTGAATTTTGAGACTTCTATTGTGTACCACTACCAAATCCCCTGGTTTCAATGGCTCCCTTAATCTGTGTGCTAAGTGCTTATCCCAATATTTAACTGATTTGTTTCAAATATGCATCATTCTTTTATATGCTTTCTCCAAGAACTCATCCTTCCTTTCAAGCTGCGCTACACTTGCTAAAATCAAGTCTTCAGTCGAGCCCACTTGATCTCAATCACATCCTAGAAAAGATCCAGCTTCCAGATCAATAGGTGATACTGCCCTACGACCAAACATAAGTTCATAAGGTGAAAACCTTGTTGTTCTTTTTACTGAAATTCCATCTGCAAATAATACTTAAGGCAAATATTTCCTCCATTTAGCCCCAGTAGTTCCACATAGCTTAAAAAGTGCATCTTTAATAACTTGCTGTCCTCTCTCAATCATTCCTTCTGCCTCTGGATAATACGGTGTTGCCACTCAAATTTTAGCTCCAATCCCTTTAACAACTTCTTGGGATTCACCTGAAAATTCAGCATCCCCATCCACAGTTACCATTTTCATTACGCCTTATCTATATACACTACGCAATATAGGGGGTGGACTTGCTAGCAAGTCCTCAACCTGAACTCAGATGGAACTCAGATGGAACTCAGACTGAACTCATACTGAACCCATAGTGAACTCTACTTGAACACCCAACTAAAACTGTTCTTCTGAGTGGTGTTCATCCCTGATTTTATGGTTCCTTTATCAATAGCTCAATGTGTGTTCAATCTGTGGTGAGTTTAGGTCCAAGGTTGCGGACTCACTAGCAAGTCCGCCCCCCATATTGTGTGGTGATACCCATTCCTTCTTTATAAATTAAGCTACATTACTTGCTTTAAGGTTTACCAATGGCACTGCCTCAACCCATCCTGACAGATCATCCCTGGCTACTACCAAGTACTTAAAGCATCCTTCTTTAATATGAACAGTGTCTAAGCTAATTCTTACAAAAATGGTGCCTTCACCTGTTGCTTTCCTGTTTCCTTTGGCTATAACTCCTACACTGAAATTCTGGGAAAGATTGAACCCCATCCTTGACCTCTGCTCTCATATTAGGCCACCAGAATCTTTCCCTGACTCTGTGATACATCTCATCTTGGCCCCTATGTCCTAAATTCTCATGTAACTCCCTAAGAATTTTCTCCTTCCCTTCCCTAGTTCAAATTACTAACTGATGAAACAAAGATTGATTTTTCCATAACTTTCCTTTTTTAATAAAATAACCTTTAGCGCTCTTCTTTATTTTTCAACAAACCTTTTCATCACAAAATTCTGGTCAACTTCTACCTTCCAGATCAAATCTTAACAATTCTTCTTCCTCATCTACAGATATGTCATCTTAAGGATACTTCCCATCTCCTGGAGGTTTATTACTATCTTCACTTCCCCTTGAGTCATCTTTGTCATCTGATTCTGCCGCTGACTTGTCTAGAGCACTCCTTGTTGCAACATTAACTTCAGCGCCCCCTATATCCAGTTGCAGACTATCCTTGCTACATACATACTTCTTACCATAATTGTTTAGTTTAACCTCTTTATGGATGCCAGCCCTTAGTTTTATGTCTTTGCAGACATTAGCTTCTAGTTTTATGTCTTCCCGGATGCTCTTATTTCTAAACCTCTGGTAAAAATAATATATCACATTTATCCACTTTTATCTTCTTCAAATTCTTCCTCAGAATCTTCTTCACACAATGGCCTTCTTGACAGAGAATCTAGCATTGTGAAATACTTTCCTGGCTTATGGACTAAATCAAAAGAAAATAAATTAATCTTCACCATACGCCTAGTCATTGGCATATCTGGTAAAATTAGACTACTGATCATCTGCAACAAAGATAACACATCAACCTTCAACTCAAAATGTTGCCCCCATAACATTTAATGCATCTTTTTCAAAATCTTTACAACCACACACAACTCCAACTTAGATTGAGAATACCTTGACTCCACCTTGGTAAAATTCTTTGATTTATAAAGGAAAGGCCTATCATTTCGGTCCTCATCTACTTGCATCAACACTGTGCCTACTGCAGACACACTTGAATCTACCACTAGAGTAATCTTTCCAGTGCCTAGCCCATAATCTAGTTTCTTTAAGAGAATATCTTTTCCTAAAATCTTCTATAATAATTCAAAAGATTCTTCCCACTCCTCTGTTGAGTCCCAAGCAACATCTTTTGTTGTCAAACATCTTAATGGTAAAGATAACAAGAAAAAATCACAAATAAACATTCTCACATAGGTGCAAATACCTAAGAACTCTCTAACTTCTGTAGTATTTCTTGGTCTTGGCCATGTGAGCACCTTGTTTTTCTGTTTTTCTGCAATAATTCTTCCCTTCCTATATACAACATGACCAACAATATCTAGCGCTGGTACAAAACAAGAAAACTTTCTCCCTGAGACCATCAAACCAGCCTCTTCTATCCTAAATAATAACCTTTCAAGAGCAACAGCATATTCCCAAGAAAACCTCTTTATGTTTGGGTTCTCCTCTAGAACCTCCCTTCCATAATCAGCTACTGGCTCTTTTATACTGCCATCATTGATAAAAATTCCTACATGTTCTGGAATTTCATCTTGTAATATCCACATCATTTGCAACTGATATACTGCCACTGAGTTTGTAGCACCCTGAGGTAGCCTGGTCAACTTAAAGCGCCCCAATGGAGTTTCAAACATATTCATGGGTCTTGACAACATATCCAATTTGTGCTTGTTATATCCTCCCATTATATCCCCTAATCCATAACATGCTCTTCCTGCAAAAGATTCCATGAATTCCTCTGGAATTGGTAGCAACCCTTCATCCTTAACTGTAACCTTGTTCATTTCTCTCAAATCATGAACAACCCTTAACTTGCCATTATGCTTGAAAACACAAAATACTGAACTTGAGTACCTAGACATTGACTGTTTGTACAAGCCAGACTTTAAGCTTTCCCTAATTAGTTCCATATATTCTTCCCTTATTGCTGCTGGTATAGGAAAAGCTTTCTTTTTCCACAGTGCATGAGGTATAGCTGGAAAAATATAAAGTTTTCCTTAAGAGTGCATTAATAAGTCTCTTTCATCTTCTGAAAATGCAATAGCTTTCTCCCTAAGTACCATAACCTGTAATAATAAATTCTTTTCTTCCTGCAACAGCCAATCCTCTGGTCCAAAGTTAACAATCTGAATTCTCTCTAAAGTTATCCTTTTGGTAGGCGTAAATTCCAGCAGAAACTTTGTAAGGGGTGTGTCATACAGATTCCTTGATATAGCTGGCCTCTTCTAAGGAGGGTTCAAATCCAGCATTGGTACATTTACTTGTTTATACTTTAATGCTAGATAGCACCAGCTTCTACCTTAATTACTTAATATTAGAAATTTTCTAATATAACTTCAGGTTGTATCTACATCATATTCGTGTCTTTTCTTTTTAATAAAAGCATAACAATAAACAAAATCAAAGAAGTTAAAAATTCCAGGCACAATACACTCTATAGTAGTATTACCAAGACACCTATGAAGCCCCACTTTACGTATCCCTTCTTTGACTTACTGACCACTATCTGGGCTCCTCTTACTCTGGAAGATAGTAATACCTAGAATTCCAGCCCCTAAAAAAATATTGGTGCCACCCTGGCCAATACCCATCTTCCTCCTCCTCATAAAACTCCCTTTCCTTCTCTAAGCTCACTGATCCAACATTCATAGTTTCCCAGCCACCATCCTTAGGCGCTACCAAAACCACAATTACTGGAATTCCATCATCACCCATAATCCTGATTTCTATGGTTTTATTCAAGAAATAATCTATTTTTTCTGAATAATTCATTAGAAATGGTGTTCCTAAAACTGGTTTTACTACACCCTTGGGAACATAGAAATGTAAATCTCTCGATGCTCCTGAAACTCATGTTTTAACATATTCAGCTACTCCTATAACTGGTAACTTACCTCATCCAATATCTGTGATAGTTCCTTTGCCATATTTTACTGGAAAACTTAAATCCACAGCATCCTCTGCTGAAACTACATTAATCTGAGAGCCAGTATCTACCGGTGCTCTGATTTGCTTCCCATTAATTGTAATTGTCAAATATCCTAAAGAAACTGCATAATGTGGTACCTTAAGCAATCTAATAGTTGGCTTAAAAGAATTTTCCCCAGTTTAAAACTCTGCGCAATTAGCAACCCTTTGCTTCCTGCACTTATCAACAATTCCATCTGCTACATCCAGCACTACTGCCATCAGCACCCCCAATGGAAGCAAAGCCATAGTTTTCAAACACTGTGAAACTAAATCTTTTTCTTTTTTAAGAAAATCAGAGTAAACTGGACACTGCATCCTCCATTTTGGTTGAGTTGCCTTTTCTCCAGCTTTGGCCCTACCTGGCGGATTCTCTGGAGTACTATGCTTGGCACCTGGTATTCCCTCTGCTGGTACCGCTCTTTTCTGAACTACCTCTGTATCTTCTAACAGTTGCTCCTCAGCATGCTAATCCATATCATAATCCATATTATTTGCAGAATAATCTTCCATTTCCACATCCTCGAGTAGCACTGGAGTATTCTCCCTTGTAGTATAACCTACTTCCTCAATATCTTCTGGATTTACATACATGGTGCCAGCCCTTCTTGGTCTACTAATAGTTGGTGGAGCCATTTTCTTATGTTTGGCTGAAAAAATTTTCAATTGCGCTGTAGTGAGTGGTGCTGCAATTTCCCCCTCTTTGACCTTGAAATCCAAAACTGCACAAGTAACTGCAAAATTCACTGAATTTGAATTTTTATTGGCAGGCTCCTTTACCTTACTAGACATGGCCTTCATAGTTTTCTTATTAATATGATTGATGACCTTTTCTTGCATCCCTCGATCCCTATCCATGACAATTTTTGTTCCATCCTCTAGCATCAGCGCTGTACCCTCTTCAAAAACAACTTTATCTTCTTTATCCTTTTGAAGGACATTACACCTCATCCTCGTATGACCTTCCTTACCACAGTAATAACATACCATTGAAGAAAACTGGGAAGGTTGAGGAGTAAATCGGGGCTTGGTTTTAGCCTCTTTGCTCAACTTCTTCTCCAACTCTTCAATTCTTGCCATTACAGAGTTTGAATCCTGTGACTTCGCTTTAACTTTTGGAGTTGTTGCCAAAGAAGGTGATCCAGTGATAGGCAAAACCTCTATCACCTCTACATCCTCTAAAGAAACCCAAGCGGCTCTGCGCTCTACCTGACGCAGCTTCATTTCTGCTTCTACAGCCATTTACACTTCCTCCAACCCTGGATATTATAGTCTAAATTCCTCTTTCTGACCAGTTTCCATTCATTATCAAGGCACTTTTTTGCCCAATCTTCAACCTCAGGTTCTAGCGCCTCACAAAACCAAAGTAATGATGAACTAGTATCACTAAAGTCCTCATTACTGACCAAATAATTCACAACCTGATAATATTCTTGTTTGAAATTTTTAAAATCTTTAGGGTCTCTGATACCCCCTCTAGCCTTTTCCTTATTCACCAAGACATCCAGGTATTTAATTGTGTACCTGGTTTCTTTGGTAAGTTCAGGCCATCTTTTTAACATTTGCACTTTAAATGCCATCCAGTTGTATTCCTTGTGACCATCCAGCTATTCTAGATTGTCTTTACATTCATTTGCAACAAAAAATAACACTTGACGCACCATATCATAATCCAATGCCCCATGTACTTCTGCTGCTTTTTCAAACCTCCTCAAAAACTTTTGAGTGTTAATCCTGGTAAATTGCAAGCTTTCATCTTTACACCTAATAGTTGTCAAAACCCTAAATGGTATCTATGCCTTAGAGCTGGGTGACTTCTCCTTCTCCTGAGTGACTTTAGAAGTAGTAGCTGTAGGAACCATTCTACCTCTCTTAACTACTACAGTAAACAAAAAAAAATAAGCACAAAAAGCTTAAATTGACTATATTCTTTTGAATACTGCCCTGCTCTATCCTCTGATAATGGCTTGATCCACTTGTTTTAGACCCTACGACTCTTCCCTTGAAGCGCCATCTTGATTAAGTCCTCTTGAAAAGACCCTAAAAAAGAAAATAATAACCATATTTACAATCTGGGTGCCACTGTTGGGACACCAATTGTAGAAAAAGAAGAGTTCTATAATACTAAGCCATAGACACATTTCTGAGATGGTTTGTTTCTCCTTTCTAAACATAACTCTAAAAAGAAGCCCCTTCCACTCTTATACTTAAAGAAAGTGGAATCATGTATTGTAAGTCTTGGTTATCTATATTTTTTTAATGGAGGAGAAAGTAGACTATATTTGTAGAGATCTTTTTTTAAAGAAAAGGGGAAATATATTTTAAAATAAGCAATCAAACTGTTGGCTAGATCTATTCTCAGTAAGTACTAGTATTCTCAGTCACTCCCTCTTGAAGCACTCTATCTAATACTATCCTTATTGTAGCAATAAAATAACTCTACAGCACTACTTCTGGAATGCACACCCAATATGTACAAAAAAATAAAAATATATCTATTTCACCTTTTTATTTAAAAGAAAATATCTACTTTTATTTATTTTCTACCTCCCCACACTATTTACAAGTGAGTGCTTATAAACATTTATATGATCAGTGCCCCTTTCCTATGTTTTCTTGCCCTTTGGGTTTTCCTACACAAGTTCAGTGCTAATACAAGCATATCAAACTGTATCTAAGTATCTCATTAGTCTATGTACAATTATTGTGTAAGTCTTGGTTCTAATAGCACCTGAAACTCCACTCTTCCTGAGATTCCTAAATTAAATAATAGTTACTGTACTGCCTTCATACCTATTGTATAACTCACACTTTCTACATGAGTCCCTGATAATAATGAAGCCATCTGTGCTAAGAAATTGACTTCCCTATTCTGGAGCTTTCCTTCTATCCTTTGTTTGAGTGCTACCTTCTTTCCTTGACATGTTTTTCATCTTGCCGGGTGAACACTGCTTTTCATAAAAAACATTATTCTTATCTTAGGCGTGATTTTTCATGCCATCGCTCATTGCTGTTCCTTAACTCCATAGTATGTGTCTTGCCCTAACCATAGTTTATGCAAGTACATACCATACCCTTTAATCCTATAGTCCAGATACACATTTCCCTCTACTATTTACTTGCTGCTGCTTGTGTATCCTTTCTGCCCCCAAAAAATAGTGTTTTCAGAGAGTCTAACCTTCCCTGTGCTTTGAATACCCCTTATTTGGGCTTCTGTAACCATCCTACCTGACAACCCCTTTGTTGCACCTTTGAGAACTGAGACTTTTTCTGCACTCCTGGAAATTTTGCTGCATTACTGCAAGATGTGTACCACTGCACGCAATCCTAAGAATAAATAAATTTTTTAAAGACTGAAATACAAGGTGTTTTTTTTAATTTTTTCTCCTTTGATCTCATCCAACTAAAGATCATAGAGTGGGGGGTGGATAGAGAACGTCTTATTTGGAAAGACTTTAGCTGTTTGAGGAAGTAACTTTGGACATTGTGCAAGATATGTTGATTAGCTGTGATTTTACATAATTAAATGTAGTAAACCTTCCTTATCACAATTCCTAAAATGATAGAAACCACAAAATAAAGCTAGAGACTGGTTGAGAATCTCAATTTTTTGACTTTGATGGATCTCATGAGTCTGCTTTTTAAACCACTTTCTTTGGATTGGCAGTAAAGTAACCTTCATGATTAAGATTATCATGATCACAGTTGTGGTCCTCTCTGTGCATAACTATCCTTTCTCTGCCATGTATGCTTCAGATTGAGAATATATTTTTCTTCATCCTCATTCCTGAATTAATTTCAAATGATGAACAAAACCTTCATACTATGATATTCAAGCAAACCTTAGGGCTTTCTGAACTTAAATGAGATTATTATTATTATTATTTAATTTCTTACAATCTCACCCGAAAAGGGGCATAAAGGGGATATAACTTATTATGTTGTGAGCACAAGGAGGGGGAAAATTAACTATTGGGAAGTTAACTGTGAAATATAAAATGAGATTGTAATACAATTGTATTTGATGAATTCATTGAGGTCTGATGGACGAAAGAGACCAAACTTTATTTAGAGCTACTTGAAAAAAGTTTTCAGCTTTCTAAAAATGTCTTCCTCCCCTGTCTCCCCAAAAACTGAGATAAGATCATCCCACCTTGTAAGTGAGCAACTCACAAATGCCTGAAATTTCCTGGTAGTGATAACCATTTCAATTTGAATAAGATTGGTCAAAGACTTTCAAAATTAAGAATATTATTGGTTTATGTGAAGTTTCTTTAGATCAAGTAGACCTTTAGGAAGTGGGAAGATTTTTTTCTGTTTTCTGAGCTGTAGGAGTGAGTGAGCCTTCAATTAACATTACTCAAATAAGAGAGCCACAAAGTGGGAAAAAAATTGTGGGAACCTTATTGGTTTTTTTTGATGATATTATTGGAATGTTTTGATGAGAGGAATAGAATTGATTTTTACTGTAAAATTCAATTGCTTATTATGGACTTTAAGCATTGTGGAAAGACTCTGGTAATTTTCTTCAATATCTCATGCTAGCCCTAAAAATCCACAAAGACATAGATATGCATATGGATAACTTCTTTTAAGATCAAGTTAAGTTTACTCTTTTCACGTGAAATATATTAGAGATCAGGTGCTTTTAACACAGGGTGCCAATGGAGGAAGATTACCTGAAAAAATTTATAAAACAAAAATAAAGAAAAATTATAAAATAGTGAGCAATGTTGCTGCTGTCTGGCAGCAACATTGCTCACAGGTCTCTTAGGCACGATGCTCTGTCTGGGAGACCAAACAAATTTATAAAAAAAAATTAAAAAAACTATAAAATAGTGAGCAATGCGAGTGCCAGACAGCAGAAAAATTGCCCACGGGTCTCCCAGGCATGGTGCTCCAGCTGGGAGACTAAAAAAAATTTATAAAATAAATAAATAAATAAAATAAAAAAAATAGCAAGCAATGTTGCTTCCAGACAGCAGCAACATTGCCTGTTGGTCTCCCAGAAACAATTCTCTTGCTGAAAGGCCAAAAAAACAAGAAAAATAAAAATAAAAATAAAAAATAGTGAGAAATGTTGCTGCCAGACAGCAGCAACATTGCCTGTGCATCTCCCAGGCATGTATCTCTGGCTGGGAGGCCAAAAAACAATTAAAATAAATAAAATAAAATAAAGGAAAAAAATTAAAAAATATAGAGCAATGTCGCTGCTAGACAACATTCCTTATTTTCCGCCTGCTGGAACTAAAACTTCCTTTAATTAATATTATCTTTCAAATAAACCTGTTTCTTTGATTAGACCAGGTAGCAGGTCTACACAAGCTAGCCCTGCTTTATTTCCTTTTTATCATATAGATTTTTTTCTCCTAATAATGGTGGTGGCCGAGAAAATAACTTTTAAATTCTATGGGAATCCAGAAAGGAAAGGGGAATTAAAATATCCATGTAAGTTCTTGAAGCATCCAAGGGAAATTTTTAATAATTTTAAATATTAATAATCTAATTTAAATTTTTTTCCTTAATTTATAGTTCCTATAACTCCCAGGACAACTAGAAAGAAGAAGAATGGGAAAAGGAATAACTATTCATAGTCTATGACAAAAAGTGAGGCTGTTTGTGCAGATATAGGTTGGAGGAATAGATATTCTGAGTCTATCAAAAAATCCCAGACTGTTTGTGTATATATAGGTTGGAAATCTGGAGGGATGTATTATTAGGAACCCACATATTTGAGGGGAGAAATATTTAGAAGTGGACCTTTAAATAACCCTAAACTATTGAATCCTCAGGCTAAGAAACCATACCTTAGTAATGGGATCTACAATGTTTTCAAACAGGGGACAACATTTCTTGATCTGAAAAAAAATTAATGCTGCCAGTCATTTTCAAATCATATACTCTTGAAAAATTAAATAGTCTTGGAAAGCTAGATGATGTCAGATTATGCTGCAACTACTTCAAATCACTGGAACAAAAAATTAATATTAATGGGTCACATAAAGAAGCAGGTGGTCATGGGAAGATGTTTGGGGGAGATAAAAGGGCTGCATATGATCATTTCCTTAATGTTAGTATGTCATTATTAAAAAAAATTATTTAAATTTCTCATTATTTTTTTATTCAAATTTTAAATATCATTTTTTCAAATTTCAAGGATTTTACTCAAATGGGAAACTCAGTGTTGAAGAAGTGAAGCAACATCTAGAATTTATCTACAAATTATATACCTTCTTTTTTCAGGAACTCTCCTCTAAATATTATGAGCAGGAATTATCTTTTTGTAGTGATTTGGGACTCCCTCCTCATGGGGATCAAGAAGCATTTGGTGGAAATATAACTTGGACAGATGATGGCTTCAGCAATATCTCTCATACTGATAATGATGTTTCAGAACTTTCTCTTGGGGTTTGGATACTAACAACCTTATAAGGGAGGCTTTCTCAGGGAACATGGAGCTCAGAATATCCCAGGCAAACAGATAGACACTTTATTTTCCCTGAAATTGGATGAATGTTGTATTTGGAGAAATTTGATGGAGTATGTGTAGGGATATGGCCTTCTAAATCTTTGAGTCATCAGACAACCTTTTGCATGGAACATGGAACTTTCACCAGGTTGGGATCATCTGTTCAGGTCACTAAAAGTTTATGTGCAGTCCGCAGAAAGCTCAAAACAATTGTACCAGATAAATCAGGGTATGTAGAGATGAATGTTTTAGAAAAAGTTACTTATCTTGTTGAGCATTTAAGTGATCTTTTGGAAAAAGATCCTTCAAATAGGGATAATTTAAACTATTATCAAAAGGCTACTGTATCTAAAGCTAAATTTGAGGAGAAGGAACAGATTAAAGAGTTGGAAGAAGGGGAGATGGTTGAGGAGTTGTAATTGCAGTACGCTATTCAAATTACATGATTAATTTTCAAGTTGCAAAATAATTTTCCTTGTAATATTGAATAATTTTTTCATGCACAATCATTAAAATTATCTGGAGCATTATGCAACTTATTAGGGGGTGTCAGTTCTGGCAAATCCCCACTTACAAATCCGCACTTAAATAAATTCGGATTTCCAAAACACACTAGCCCCAATACTGGTGGATTTCAAAATGAAATAAGTCACTTATTTCACTCAAATCCGCACTTTCTCAACCAAAAGTGCTAATTTCACCATCAAATCCCATTTCACTGATTTTTCAGCATCATCCCATTCATACACAGCACTCTGCAGCATAACACTTCATAACTCAAAACATCGTACATCACTTACATCTTCATGTCATATCATATAAGAGTTATGCCTTCCTCACTTTCAAATTGTGATAAATTACATAAAGCAATGACTTTCATGGCTCTTGAACTGCTCTTGGACTCTGATTGCAATTCTGATTCTGATCTAGAAGAAGATTTTGTCTTTTTATCAAAAATGGCCACGAAAAGTTACCTTCTTCCCAGAAAGCCTCAAGTACTTCATACCCCCAAGTACACCATCCAAACACTTCTTAAACTATCTACACCCAGTTTTAGACAGCTTTTCAGGACTTCTCAGGAATGTTTCCTTAAATTTCTTGAGCTTATTCAGGATCATCCCATATTTCACAATAATTCTCAAAAAGAACAACAACATCCTTCAATTCAATTGGCCATCACACTATGTCATTTGGGTTCAAATGGTAATGGAGCCGCTTTAAAATGTTTAGAAAATGTCTTTGATTTAGGGTATGGTTCAGTTAACATTTATACCAAACAATGTATCACTGCCATCAACTCCTTGTAATCTCAACTTCTCACCTGGCCAACAAAAGAAGAGCGACTTGAATCATCTCAGGTTATGCAAGCAGAGGGCTTCCCAGGATGTATTAGTTTTTTGATGGTACTGCTATTCCTTTGAGCCAGAAACCTGCTCAAGGTGGAAACAATTACTTTCACATTCTTTTCAAAAATTTTCACCAAAATATTTACAAGTCAAAAAAATTCTATATCTGTTTTAAAAAATTGGCAATAATCTCCCCTGCATTTTATTGAAGCAAGGGGTGGATATCACCAAAATTTTTCTAAGTCATCAATTTCACATGTCAGATTTAAAAATTTGGCAATACCCCCCCCCCCCCTGCATTTTATTGAAGTAAGTGGTGGAAGTCATCTAAATTTAATATAATTACGTAAATTATTAAATAAATATCTAATATATATCACTTTCCCTAGTTTAAAGTAATGACAATCCCTCAAGCCAAAATGCAGATCAAATCTAGAAACAAAAGTTTGGGACTTTCCACAGGTATAGGCTAGAGGAACCCCATGAAACAAATAAATGTTATCATGATTACCATTTATACAACACAAGGTTGTGGGCCCATTACTTTAGTTGAGGAAATTGATACATAAAAAATATTTATTACAAATTTACGAAAAAATATAAAATTTTCGATGACAACTCTAATCCCCATACTTTTTGGATCTAAATAAAGTTTTTTTAAATTGATTAACTTTACCTTCTTTCATTACCTTATTGATTCTTTGAATCAACTTGTGACTGATTTGAAATGAGCAACCAAAATGTGTTAAATCTTGACAGGATTCCAAACCAGGAGGAGCTTTGGTCGTTTGATGATTATCCTTAGAAGAATTCCAAATAGTTTCGATGATACCATTTCCCAAACCAAAATCAATGATGCACCGGTGGTCTGGAAAATATAAACCATGTCATTTGATTTTAGCTGGAGATGGTATTGGTTGGCCAGTAATTGGTTTGATATATGAGGATATACCAAAAGTAAGAAAATTGGTGTCCTTGGTATCGGTGTGAATTTTATTGTGAAATCCAGAATGAGTGATAATAACATTAGAAAATAAAAGATATTTGTGGCTGATATCTTCCCATTCGGAGTCACACCAATTCGGTATTCCAACTTTGGTTGCAAGTTCATGATTTTTTTCAAATGCTTTATTACAGTGCTTTTTGAGTCGAAGAGCAAGAAAAGAGTTAAAGGAAGGTAGAGTGTCCCATAAGCAAAAATCTTCATCTTTTTGAGCTTTATTGATATTCTTGAGCAACAAATATATGCCTATATAATTGAAATGCCTAGATAATAATCATATAAGAGTTTCAGAATCCTTATCCTCTAAATATGCAATATAAAAATGTGAAATAAGACAAGTGAAATTTGGAAAAAAGGCTCAACTTCAAAGGTCAAAATCTCAGCAACCACTGAACCTAATTCAAACCTGTTTGTGGGAAATGAAAGATATGCTTTAGTAGAATCTTCAGTTAAAGGAAATGTGATTTAAATAAACCTAACCCTAATTTGTTACATAAAAAAATGAAATAAAAATTTAAATTGCAAAAAAAAGGCTCAACTTTAACGGTCAATATCTCAGCAACCACTGAATCAAATTAAAATCTGTTTGTGGGAAATGAAAGGTAGCCTTCAGGAGAATTTTCAGTAAAAATAACATTAGATTTGAATAAACCTAACCCTACTTCCGAGTCTGATTTTCAAAATTTTACAAAAACTTGAAAAGTGGTAATGAAGATGAGATCAAAAGGAGTTTTATAAGTTCACTGTTATCCAGATAAGAGTCATACATATATTTAAGTATGAACTTTTCATAAAAGGAATGAGATATCATATAGGCATGAAAAAAAGGAGATGAAACTTACCTTGATTGAAAAGTAGGAAAAATAGAGTGAGAAAGATTGATGTTGGAATTGTGGGGAAATTGAATATGGAGTAAGTTAAATGCATAAAGAATGTGCAATGTAGGTGTTTCAATGAAATGGAGCCAAAAAAAAGTGAAATAAGGGAAAGGGGGGATAATGACCATGCCAAGGAGGGATGAAGAGTAGGGTGATGGAGCTAAAAAAGAAAGTAAAGAGGGAGAGAAAAAATGGTTAATTATACCATTGAAATCCAAAATAACCACTTACAAAAAAAATTTAGATAAAAAAAATAAAATAAACAGAAAAAAACAAAAAAAATATAATTAGTAATCAAAAAATCAAAAAAAAGAATAAAGTGACTTACCTGGAGAGATGAGATGACAAAATGAATGAAACCAAATTGTTTGAGGGATGTTGGAGGAGAATAGGAAAAGGATATGAGGGATGAATGAAAAAAAAAATCACTGACAAAATATGTGATTTCAGAAAATATGCGATTTCATGTTGAGCTGGTGAAAAAAAACCAATGAGCCATCCAAAAAAAAATTTTCACCGTAAATTCCAAAAAAAATGAATATGCAACAAACCAAAATACCAACCCAAGTGAATGAAGTACACAAAGAGGACATTTGGAGAGTACAAAATGGTATGGGAAAGAAAGGGATGATGTGGCCAACATGTGGTTTTGAAAAAAAAAATCACGAAAAAAGTGCTGATTTGAGGTCAGAACTGACACCCATAGAAAAAAGATTAAGAAGTAGAAGAAATAAGTAAAAAAGAATGTAAACATGCCTGGTCAAAATATTGAAAATGTCAGGAAGGGGTGTGTGCTGAGGATTGATGGGTAGGTAGCGAGGAAGGTCAGTGTGTCACATGTGACAGGGATGGGGTAAGAAAGGAAGGGATGTTTTGTGGCCAAAATGTGGTTGTGAAAAAAACGGGAAAAAAGTGCTGATTTGAGGTCATAACTGACACCCTTTTTTGAAATAAGTGACTTTTTTGCAAAATTTAAGTGCTGATTTGGTTTGAAATCCTCACTTAAGTTAAGTGCGGATTTGCCAGAACTGACACCCCCTATTTTGAATTAATTTGAGCTGCCCTACTATCATCCCATTTTATAATGAAAAGTAGCAAATTATGTCATCATTTTGCATCAAACCAAGTAAATTTAATGGGGAGATAATGATTACATTACCTTTTAAAGATATGAGGTTTCACACTCAATAATTTTTTTTTCAAAATGCTCCACATTTGATAAATTAATTTTTTTATTCCAAAACAGTCATATTTTCTATCATAGAAGATAAGTGTTCTTGACTATATATTGCAAGTCTTTGAAATATGTAATAAACCACCAAGGCTAAAGAAATCCTATCTAAATCTAGTCCAATTTCATCCAATTCCTCATCCTCATCCTCATCCCTCAGGCGCTTAAGAATCTTCTTTCTCAAAAGCCTCAATCCAAACTTAGCCAGCTCATCAGGGAAATCTTCCTCAGACCATAATAAAATTTCCATGTCTTTTGCCATATTGTCTCTTTCTGAAGAAGATTTAGCAATCCTATTACTTTCCTGAACCACCTTTAAATGTTCCACTTTGAAATTGGAACTAGCTGATTTCAATTGTTTTGCCTTTTTTGTACTGATTGGCCTGGTAACATGAGCAAAAGAAAGGGTGGAAGGAAGAGAAGGAGAAGACTTTTCAGAGTTGCCATCTTCAATCTCAGGATTTGGAGGGTGACAAGTTGCTTGGTGACTAGTAAGATTTGGATTCCACTTTGGTGCATGACGTAAAACCTCCCATGCACCCTCCATTCTAAAAGAAGCATCCTTTGATTGGTGTCAATATTCATCTTTTGCTGCTTGAAGCCACATCATTGGATTTGAACCACTGGGTGGATTTTTTTCAAGGGAATTATAAATTGCTGAGAATTTTTGAGTTTCAGTATTGATTATACTCCAACTTTAAGTAAAAATAAGTATGGTAAAATAAAATCAAATAGAGGCCTGAATAAGCATACCAATTGCATATTTGATCCACATCCCTTTTGATTCCTACAGTATAAATATTGAAGTTGTCCATCAATGACTGGTAGAACATGCCACCAGTTTGATTTGTACCAAAAACAGGCTTTTGGCTGACATGAAGCCAAGATTTAGCAGGTTTCTGGTCTTCTTGGGGTGATCAGTTAGCTGATCTAGGCTTTTAGGATTTTTCTGGGTAACTCGGTGATGGTGATGGTTGTGTGAGAGGAGATAACTCAATAGAGGTGTCTGGGCTCATTTCAAAAGATAAAGGTGGAAAATAGTGTGAAGGATGAAAAAATGGTGCAGGGAAGAAGAGGACAAAGAATTATTATATGGGGCAGATGAAAGTGGAAGAAATGGTATATGAGAAAAAATGGGCTATGAGAAAAAAAAGTGAAACATGTCATGTTGAAGGGTAGATGTTGAATCTGAAAAAATAGATACAAAATGACATAAAGTAGAAAAAATTGAGAATTAAATACACAAGAACCTTAGTTCATGTGGTGTTAAGATCATATGGTGCTCAATCATCCTCCATTATTGTCAATTATGCAATTTGTATTTATAAAGATAATTTTTTGATGAACATTAGTGCAAGTGATGATTGGAGCAAAAATGGCAAATTAATGCAAAAAAATTGCATAATTGGGCTAAATTGATGGACAATTGTACTGTACCCCACAAGAAGTCCTTGTGATTTTGTTTGAATACACTCTTCCACGAGCCACCACGCCCGAATTCTCGCTACCTCACAATCACGATTGCTCTCAAATTTTTATTGATGCTCACATAGGTCAACTAGAAATTGATTCACTGTTTATATTACTGATTTTTAAACAATACCACTGTTGAAGTGGCCAATCTAGACATTGCACATTCAAATGCTAACAAGGCTGTTCTATTACTTTGAAGGATTCACTCAAGCTGGCGCAGGTCTCTATCATTAGTTTTGAGTGGATGGCCAGTGCAGGTGACATTGTCAACAGAGCCCCTCTCAGATCTTCTTGCCACTACAGAGCGGACAGTTGAGTCTGGGATTTCAAGAAATTTGGAAATATCTGCTGGCCTGGTTCCCAATCTGGCCATGCCAACAATTTCACCTTTAGTTTCATTTGTCAATTGTTTTGTTCCAGCTCTAGATGTAACCATTATGACAGCAAAAAGAACCAAAAAAAACTAGAGTTTCTTTATAAGAAGTTAAAACATTAAGGCTAAGTGAGAAAATAAAATAAAAACTTACTCGTTGCAAAAAAGGGTGCTAGAGGTGATTGTGAGGTAGTGAGAAGTCAGACATGGTGGCTGGAGGAAGAGCGTATGCAAACAAGATAGCAAGGACTTCTTGCGGGGTACTTTACAGTGGCCGGACTGAAATTTTCACCTGGTGCATGCATAATCCGGATTATCAGCTTTTTTTTTTCTTCCTGCTACCACCACCAATGCCACTCACACCTCAAAGTAAGTACCGATTTCTCATTTTTCTTTTATATTTTACTAATATCACTTTTTTTTTGTTTTTCTCTTTC
Organism: Hemileia vastatrix; assembly: GCA_030280995.1. NCBI lineage: Eukaryota > Fungi > Basidiomycota > Pucciniomycetes > Pucciniales > Zaghouaniaceae > Hemileia > Hemileia vastatrix. Next base: position 26,754,380 of record JASXTE010000009.1, on the reverse strand, counting down.
TTTTTCTTATTAATTTTTTAAGTTCAATCCTTACCTGCATTTTCACCTGACCCCTGCACCTATGACACGAGCCCGAGCCAAAAAGAGGCACTTGACAACTGAAGAGAAGACGAAGATAGTTGGCATGTCAATGTGGGGGGCCAATCCATACCAAATATCAAGGCGTTATGGGATTCCTCGGGCCACTGTGTGTGATATCATCAAGAAACATGATATCACTGGCACAGTGGAAACTGTCCAACGCCCTGGCTGACCTCGCATTTCTTCTGGTCGTGACCTTTGGGAAATCAGCCAAGTCCTGTCAAAAAACAGAAGATCAACATTAGCTGAAATTACAGACACACTTACCAATGAAATCTCACCTCGTACACTTTGAAGGTGTGCACACGAAGTTGGATTCCATAGCCGAGCTGCTGAAAAAAAAGCCATTCATTAACACCTCACAATTCACACCTCACACCTTTCTGCTCAATTCCGTGATGTGATTAACTTACGCAAGATGATAGACTGGCCAGCATAGTCTCCTGATCTCAATCCAATTGAGAATGTATGGTGAGAAATCAAAGATTCTATTTCTCAACTTTATCAACCAAAAACAATCCCTCAGATGCGCAAGGCCATTCAAATGGCTTGGGACAACCTTCTGAGCAACATACTAGACAATTTAGTTGCATCCATGCCTGCTAGGATGCAGGCTGTTGTTGATGCTGAGGGTGGCTCCACCTGCTGGTAAGGTGAGGTAACTTTTTTTTTAATCATTTTTCAAATTTTTTTTTTGATGAAATGTCTTATCATACTCTTTAGTCATAATGCTGAAAGGCACAGTCTTGTCACCTTGCTCATTCTCAAATTTCGAATTTACAAAATTTCAAATTTGGGGGTTTTTTTTATAAAAATGTTATCCGATTAAAAATAAATGTTATGGCTGTTTTCTACATGGTAGTTAGAGTCGGAAAGATATTAGGACCATGTATGTAGAATGGATAATCGCTGAGTTATGAGAAAAAAAAAACAGGTGGAAATTTTTGTCCGGCCACTGTACATGCTCTTAACAGATTGCAATAAGTCCATATTCTGACACAAGTGATTTAATTAATCAAAGTTGAATACAATTTTATGCATAGGGAAAAAATGTAACCGGTGTGTCTGCGGGCAAACTACTTTTTTTTTTAGCCGTGAACCCCGGACCACCTATCCACGACTCTTCTGAATAGGATGGATAATCATTTTTTGGTGAGAGCAACATTGATTTTTTCTTCAAAATTTCGTCAAACATTTATGACTTAACTGTAGTAGTTTAACTAGGAAACCTTTGTTGTCTGCCTAATTTGAACTCTCCTTAATACCTTTTCACCTCTATAGTAATGAAGTGGCGTTCCCTTTTTTCTTTTCTTTTCTTTTTTTGAAGGGGGGCTAATTTAATCAACTTGGGTTTAAGAGAATGCATAAACCTTGTAGCTTCTATCAGTTAGTGTGATGTGATGAAAAATTTATACATTGAAAAATAAACAAGTTCATTAAGATAATTTTATATCAGAGCAGATCGAGTCAATTTTATTGGGGAAACTTATAAAGAGGTAATCAGCCTGAGCTGCCATAGTTATACATTTTTTGAAGCAGATGGTCAATAATGAGGTAATCATATCACACTTTGATTCCCAGTCCCAGAATGATCATTTTCTGGGCTGGGGTTGTAATGTCATAAATCATTACTCTGTCTTTTGAAAGCTGCCTGTTGGCTGTATCAGCGTCTGACAAACTTGGCTGCTGGACCCTGCCAATGTCGTGGGCCTAACTTGGCCCGCCCTGCCTTTTTGCGACCGCCCAGTACCCATTCCTTACCGGGCGCACCAATAAACTGCCCAAGTGCCAGCCGGTCACGCACAAACTTTTTCGCACTCTTTCCTGCCCCGGCAACACTATCCTCAATCGGCCACTGCTCCAAACACACTACACGAGTTCCCCTACTCATTATAAAATCCATCCGTCAGCTGTCCCTGTTCACATCCTTATCATTCGAGAGATTAAGTTTGTAACCAAAAAATATTGCTCACTCAATTTCTATTTCAGGCCCCTGTCGCTTACGCTTCGGCGACCGTCGTCCTACTTGAGGTGGGGGACGTCGATCCGGGCCTGGTTCTCGGTTGACTTGGGCCGCGTTCTGTAAAACTTTGGATGCACTTGCAAACACCTCTTGTTGTAGATAGGTGCTCTCTCCTAGTCCCACCAGGTTAATTGGGCTATCTTCTTGTTCCTCGCCTTTCTCGTCGGTGGTTTTAGACTTCTGCTTCGATTTTGATATCTTCTTTTTCCCTTCTATCTCATTTGCCTGTGACAATAGTTTCGCCTTCTTCAACTTAGCTTCCCGCTCTCGGTTAGCCTTCTTTCGCGCCATTTTCTTTCTGTCTCAAAAATTAGAAAGAATGTATGTCGATAAGTATATTGATCAAAATAGTGATATTATAAGATTGATATGTAGACACTCATATGGGAAACTTCAAAATATATTAAATTCAAAAAATAAGAATAAAAAACAGTAAGAAAATATAGCTAACGAAGCAGCAAAGTCTTCCAGAGCTTTTTGTTTCCTTTTCTCCACTTCACGTCCAGTAGTAGAAGTCGTCATGGTCTCAGGTTCTTCATCTGAGCTTTCTGAGTCTAAGTTCGAGTTTGATTTTGATTCTTCATTTTCCATCGGAGTTTCCATTGGAGTTGGGTAATTCACTTCTGTTGAGTCATCCGAGAAGATCTTTTTTTTAGCCATGTTGGGGTTTTTGGTCTGAGCTATAAGTTATGTGTTTAATTAGTGGAAAGGATACGCCCAAGTATGTTGCCGGATGTAAACAGTGAAGAGGCAACTATCTCAACTATTCAATTCTGATTTAACAAAGCCAGACAGGTATGCATCCAAATCTAGGGTGGCATCCAATCTTGGTCACAATATACTGCTTGATAGCACGTTGATTTACAAGCTGAAAAAAACGGAATATTTCATCATTTATTTTTGTAAGAGAAAGCCAGGGCCAGGTCACCTATAATCGTCTAGTTGCCTAGATAATAAATAATGATGAATAATTTTTTGAAGACTTCAGAACAACAACAACAACAACAACAACAAAAATGATTTTTTTTCCTCTTAATTTCCTGAATTTTTTCTTTTCTACTGTCCTATTTTGTCACCAAAGCCAGAGATACTGTTGTAATGAAAGTTGGTCAAATTTTCAAGTAAAATAAAAAGTTAAACTCGGCTTTAGGAGAGTCTTAGTCATTGATTACACCTATCATTACTATGACAAAGGGTCTGAAATAAAAAAAAGTAGTTTTTCTTTAAATAAAAGCCTACTTTTCGTGGGTTGATCTTGTAAGTTGTTATTTTCATAGCTATTGTAAACTTATCTGTTGCTTTTCTATTTTAATTTCAGTTTGGTTCATATTTCTCTGTAAAACTATACAATTATATAAATTTTTCGTAAATATTTGTTTATTTTTTTATATCCTATTAAAGGAACTCTTGTGATCAGTGCTAGGGGCAAATTTTGAAGAATTGACTAAAACTCAGCCATTTTTAATTCCAATGGTAGTATCTTTTCAAAATGTATTTCTTTGTGCGTTGATATTTTCGAGTAGAAACATTTTAGGACTGGGAGTTAACGTTGGTGGTCTGGGAGTGGGTCTTGGCAATGCGGTAAATGGTCTTGGTCTTGGTGGTGTAGCAAATGGTGTTGGAAATGCTCTTGGTTTTGGTGGAGGCCTAGGTGGAGGTTTTGGTGGGGGTGGGGGTTTAGGTGGGGGTTTAGGTGGAGGTCTAGGTGGAGGTCTAGGTGGACGTCTTGGTGGAGGTCTTGGTGGAGGTCTTGGTGGAGGTCTTGGTGGGGGTCTTGGTGGAGGTCTTGGTGGTATTGGAGGTCTTGGTGGAGGTCTTGGTGGAGGTCTTGGTGGGGGTCTCGGCGGAGGTATTGGCGGGGGTCTTGGTGGAGGTCTTGGTGGAGGTCTTGGTGGAGGTCTTGGTGGAGGTCTTGGTGGAGGTCTTGGTGGAGGTCTTGGTGGTATTGGAGGTCTTGGAGGAAGTCTTGGTGGGGGTCTTGGAGGGGGTATTGGAGGAGGTCTTGGCGGCGGAGGTCTCTTGGGTGGCTTCAGTAATTTTTTCTTCACTTTTTTTAAAATTGAATCTATACTGATTTTATTATTGTGACTTTGATTTTCAGGAAGAGCTCGTAAGCGTTCAGCTTCCTTCGTCAATGGTGTAGCTGCGACTCAACCTGAGATAGACGTTGACGATGGTGGTCAGTCTTATAATTATATATATATATATAATATTTCTAATTGAGTTGAAGGAAAGACTAATTTTTTTTTTTTTTCATTAAAAATTGCTATAGAGAACGAAAACTCGGTCCGAATCAAAACTCTATCACCCATAATCACAATCTCAAACACTCGGCCTCAACTTGATAATGTGAACAATGGTGATTCAACTATTGGTCAATCAGGAATCTCAACAGCACAAGCAACGAACTCCCCTGGCTCAGTTGACGTGGAACAAGCTAATGAAGATAATTAACAAAAATATATTTCTCAAAAAATAAAACGCTAAGCCTACTCACTTTTATTGGAAGACCCGTTGGCTACTAATTTTATTCTTACAGTTTATTTAAGTATTTACATATGTTGCGCACTTATATATAAAATTTCAATACGTTTGTATTTATGTATCCTATGTTTTCCCCCCATATTCAACATCGCCAAGTTGCTGGTTGTGTGTATGGTGTATATTGTAGATGTTTACTGGTAAATAATTATACATGGAAAAAATTTAAATTCTAATTATTCCTTGACACTTCCACTCATGTATGTTAGGCCGCAAGGCTTAACAAATGCGTACACACTACGCAATATAGGGGGTGGACTTGCTAGCAAGTCCCCAACCTGAACTCAGACAGAACTCAGATGGAACTCAGACTGAACTCATACTGAACTCATACTGAACTCATACTGAACTCATACTGAACTCATACTGAACTCATACTGAACTCTACTTGAACACCCACCTAAAACTGTTCTAATGAGTGGTGTTCATCCCTGGTTGTATGGTTCCTTTGTCAATAGCTCAATGTGTGTTCAATCTGTGGTGAATTTGTTAGAATACTTGATAGTTTTAGTAATCCGTAGTCATTCTTCATCTAAAAGGGATAATCCCTATTATGAATTATACCTATGCACTGTACCTTTCATTATCCTATATTTTGTTTCCGTTTTTCTTTTCTCACTCATTGACCTATATTTTGTGTATATAAGTAAATGGTTTACTCACTATTGTCTCCATCAAATCCACCATTTACTTATCCTATCTAATCATCTTTCATATTCTCCAGTCTCTGTTCCATCTTCTTCTCTGCTCCACTTGCTCCTCTATTTATTCATTATTACTAATCTATTATTATATTAATCAGGTACTGTATGTATGTATGCTCTCAGACTGCCTAGTAATCAAATCCACCATTTACTTATCCTAACTAATCATCTTTCATATTCTCCAGTCTCTGTTCCATCTTCTTCTCTGCTCCACTCGCTCCTCTATTTATTCATTATCACTAATCTATTATTATATTAATCAGGTACTGTATTCTCTGTTCCATCTTCTTCTCTGCTCCACTTGCTCCATACTCCTCTCCACTCACTCCTCTATTTATTCATTATCACTAATCTATTATTATATTAATCAGGCATCCTATTGTTCAAGTGGTTATGGGCCCAGCGCTCCACTAAACTTTATCACATATCCTCAAACTGGCTTCTCCAATAGAATCGCTCTACAAAGAAGCTTCTTCTTCCAGTTCTTCCTCAGACACCTCTACTTTCCTTCCCACCTCACTTCAACCCATCTACCTTGAAAGCATGGAGGACACTTCTCATGTCACTGAAATCAAGGGAATCAAAAAACTCTCTGAAAATAATTATTCTACCCGGAAGAATGATGTGTATCATGCCTTGGGAATTCAAAATCTCAAAAAATTCCTTAAACTGGGCCTAGTAAAACCTACCGACCCTAGCAAAGTGGAAAAATTCAACATAAAAAAAACAAGCTGAATTTATCATTTGTATGCACTTAGACAAAAAGAATCTCACTTGCTTTGTCAAAAAACCTGAAGAAATCAACCCTCTTGCTTTATGGAACAAGATCAACAAATACAAAAATCATGCGTTGACATCTTAAGAAAACTGTGCTAAAATAATCACCAAAATTTTCTCAATACAATTCTCTGAGAATGATCTAAATGGAGCCATCAATATCTTTCAATCAACTATCAACCTTATGGAGGAGGTTGCACCCAAACTTTTTACAGAAAATCTACTATCTAATGTACTTGCCTGCTACTTACTCAATGCCTTACCTGAGTCCTTCCAAACAATCTCCCAAATTATTCTACACAGTACCAAAGTCACTAAGGAAACACCTACCTTAGAAGAAGTCTTAGAGGAAATAGAGCTGGAACTTCAAAGAAGGAAGACAGAGCGTTCCACTTCAAGCCATGCCCTTAAACTCACCAGCAACAGACCATACTGCTCTAATGGATGTCACAACCCTGCGGCCAATCACCCCAAAAATATCTGCTTTCAATTAAATCCCGAGAAAAAGGAGGAGTTTATCAGGAAGAAAAGAGAAAGTGAAAACAAAGCCCACTCAGTAATCAACACCATCACAAAAAACTGTTCCGTGTTTGACAGTGGAGTGTCAAACACCATCTCCAACAGTAGGAGCTTTTTCACGCACATCAATCCCTGCGTCAAAACATTATCTATGGCCAATGGAAAAACCATCACCGCTGAAGGAATAGGAACAGCTTGCTTTATTACCAACAACAATGTGTTTGTCAACATACCGAATTCCCTGTATATTCCTCAAGTTCAAGTAAATCTAATTTCCGCCTGTCATTTTCTCAACGACAAACATTCTATTATCAGAAAATCCGAAACTACCCTGCAGAACTCAGAAAATAAAGTCATCTGCAACTTCTCATTGTGCAACAACATTCTGGAAACAGAAATCAAACCTTTTAATCAAACCATCTTCAAAATATCAGACTCAATTGAAACCATTCATCAATCCCTGGGGCACCCAAACAACAAAATAGCTAAATGAATGCAACCAGACGTTGATTTTAAGAATCTCGACTGTGAAACCTGTGAGTTATCCAAATCTCACCGCTTACCTTTTCCCAGAGTCATTCCCACTCCAAAAGAAGTGCTTAATGTCATTCATATTGACATCTGTGGACCAATAGATCCACCTTTTATTGGAGGAAGCCATTACTTTCTACAAATTATAGAAAGTCACTTCAAGTATTGAAAGGTGTACTTCCAAAGCTCTAAAAGCCAGTCCACCATGAATCTAAAAGACTTTGTGCTGTTTGCTGAGAACCAAACAGATAAGCATGTGAAGACTATTGTTTTAGACAATGGAGGGGAGTTAATTAATCATACTTTCAAACAATTTGTCTCTTCAAAAGGAATTGAACATCAAACTACAGCCCCATATACTCCTCAACAAAATAATGTGGCCAAAAGAGGTAACAGAACTTTGGTCAAAAAATCAAGGGCGCTACTACTAACTTGTGGTTTGGATGCTACTTGGTGGGCGGAAGCGGTCAACACAGCCAGTTTCTTACTAAACATCACTCCTAATGACTCTAGTCATGGTATCACTCCAACCTCTATTTGGAAAAATGACAAATCCTTCAAGAATGAAATCCTCGTTCCTTTTGGATGTGATGTAATTTTCAACATACCCAAAATTAAGAGAAAAGGGAAGTTTAGTGCCATAGGAGAACAGGGTATCTTCATGGGATACTGTGTTGGGCACAAAAACTACAAAATTTACTCTCCAAAAACTAAAAGCTTCATCATAACTCATGATGTAAAATTTAAAACTAATTCCTTCAAATTCATGAGGCACCTGTCACATAACAAATGACATCTCCTAATTTTTCCTGACATCTATTTACATGACACCATCACTGATAGTCATGACACAAACTCATCAAGTATCCCTGATTCCTCAACATCAAACACACTACCTGCCTCTTCCATCACCGAAATAATAGAAGAAGAAGAATCAATCATTAATGAAACATCTCCAACTTCTCTTCCCCTCAACTGTGAAGAAACTCTTCCCAAACTCAAAAATTATGAATGGGTCGTTGACACTGAACCTAAAAAAAAATTTCCAGCAGTATTAATCCAGAAAACATAATTTCCACCACAGAACGTTCATTGCGCTCATGACGAATCAACCTCACTGTTACCTTAGATGACACTCCAGAAAGATATAATGATGCCATCAATATCAATGACTCAGCTGCGTGGTCAGAAGCTATAAATAATGAATTTAATAGTATTTTTTTCACATGATGTATGGGAGGAAGTTCTGGTACCTAAAAAAAAAACTCCTTGGAACAACCTGGACCTTTAAAAAGAAAACTGATTCCAAAGGTAATCTTTCAAGAAACAGCTCGATTGTGTGTTCAAGGCTATGCTCAAATTGAAAGAATTGACTACAATGACACCTTTGCTCCAACTGGACAAATCTCATCACTACGCTTCATTCTCAGCCTTGGTGCTACCCTAGATTGGGAGATTCATCAAATGGATGTCAAAACTGCTTTTCTATATGGTATTCCTGAAGAAGAGATCTTCCTTTGCTACCCCGATGGATATCCAAACCCAAAGAAGCCAAATCATTGTTTAAAGCTAAAGAAAGCCTTGTACGGCCTCAAGCAAATCCCTCACTGTTTGTACCACAAAATCAAAGAATTCTTCTTCAGTATCAACTTCAAACCTTCTGGAGCAGACCCTTGCTTATTCTACAATGATTGAAAAACTAATCCTTTCTTTGTATACATTCACGTAGACAACATCATTGTTTGTGGTCCTTCTGTTGACCATTTTGAAAATAAAATTAAAACCTTCTTTACTTTGGATGATCAGGGTGAAGCCAAATGGGTCTTAGGAATGAAAATTATTTGTAATAGATTGAATAAAGAAATTTTCCCCTCTTAACCCCTCTATATCAAAAACTTACTCAATGAATTCAATATGGCCGATTTCAGACCTGTTTCAACTCCCCTTGCCCCTAATCTCAAATTTGATTTAACTTCCAAATCCAGTTTACCAAACAATCCCAGCTTCAATTACTGTCGTGCCATAGGTCTCCTAAACTATCTGTCTACAAACACTAGGCCTGACTTGTCATTCGCAGTCATCTCCCTCTCTCAATTTTTAAACACTTTCAATAAAGAACATATAAATCACTTCTACCACATCCTTTGATATCTCAAAAACACTCAAACCTTTTGTCTGAAGCTCAGAGGACCCAACATTCCAACACAATTAATTGGTTACACTGATGCTTAATATGGGAATTCTCTCAATTTCAAATCCACCTCAGGATGTGCAGTATTCTTCAATGGATTAATAGGTTGGTGCTCATCCAAACAAACAGCCACTGCTCTATCCATCTCTGAAGCTGAATACAGAGCCATTGGTGATGTAGGCCAAGATATTATGTGGTTTCAACAACTTGCACTAAGTTTAAACGTCAATCTCAAAACCCCCATTCTAATAAACAACAATCAAGGAGCCTTATCTCTTCTCAAAAATCCCCTCTACCAACATCAAACTCGGCATATTGAAATCAAAGTCCACTGGTTAAGAGAAAAAATTGAGAATAAAGAATTCATCTTAGAATACATTCCTACTAAAGATATGATAGCTGACATATTCACTAAATCACTAAGCAAAATTAAACATAATTTCTTTTCAAATCATCTAAATACTATTGACTTGGCAGCATCAAGCATGGGGGGCTGTTAGAATACTTGAAAGTTTTAGTAATCCGTAGTCATTCTTCATCTGAAAGGGATAATCCCTATTATGAATTATACCTATGAACTGTACCTTTCATTATCCTATGTTTTGTTCCCATTTTTCTTTTCTCACTCATTGGCCTATATTTTGTGTATATAAGTAAATGGTTTACTCACTATTGTCTCCATCAAATCCACCATTTATGTCAGCCTAGGTATCTCCAGAACTGAGTAATTCTTATGTTTGAAATAAGACAACCTTAAATACATTAAGCTTATATCTTAAAAATAAGGTTAAAACACTTATATATATGTTTATAATACATATATATATAATTATTACCCTATTATATAGCTTATAGTAGTTTAAATAGATTATCCATAGCCCAATAATACTTATTAAGGTGTTAATGGAGTAATAATATATTTATCTTAAGTGATATTAAGTAATTATTGACATACATAAGCTTATATGTATACATAAATCTTATATTCAGTGAAATATGCAGTATATTATGTATATATAGGTCTATAAGTGGGTTTTTGGCCTCTTAATAGCCTATAACCTTTATTTTTCTGCTTATTTTAGGTCATATGGACATATCCAGTTGACTCACAACGCCTAAACAAGCATATACACCTATTTCAGGCGCATATATTCAGTTTGGACAACTTAATCTGCTTCCTTGGATGGATTTTCATAGATTTATGGGTTGGGATATGATTACTGGGTTAATATGGATGCTTGGGGATGTTATTGGGAGCTTGGAAAGTTAATTTGGTTCCTTTATATGATTTGGGTTTCATTATATACTCTTTGGATGAGTTATTTTACCTGTTTCTTTATGGTATCCGCTTTTATCTGGATTTTCTATTTATGGTATGGGTCTGTGTTATCATTAACTGTGATGGAGGGTCCTTACTGGAGGTCTGGGTGTTGAATCTACTTGAAGTGGACGCCATGGAGAGGTGATGGGCCCCCACAGTGCTGTATTTTCCGGGGATAGCAGTGATATCATCTGGATTGAAGGTCTGTGCACTCCAGTGGATTTTGGTATAAGTAAGGAGAGATTTGACAGGTTATTGATCATCAATTACTTACTAAAATTAAATCAAACACTTAAACACAATTATTATCATTTATAAATATATTATTTAGCCTTTATAAATTGATATTATCATTATATAAGCTATAAATATATTCTATTTATCTATTTTCCACCACTAGCATGCATTTAAATCCAAGTATTGTGAGTTTTATTTGAGTATAACTATTATATTAGTCTTCCCCTATGGTTTAATCACTAAATCATTTATAAATAAGTAGTAGGACCATTAATACATGCTATTGAATCATACTTATATACTAGATACACTGACAATTGGGGGTCTTTTCTTGATTATTATAGATTATTTAGTATAAGCCTTGGGACATGATTTTTACTTTAGTATAGCTCAAAAAAACCAAATATTTGGGTCTTCTGCACATTAGTGGGTCATCATAGCTCAGTGATTGCGGAAAAGAACCCTTATAATAATTGTACTAATTTTTTATAATAAAAATTAGATATTTACAGTAGTAACTGTACCCAATATAAACCCAATTTCACTTGGTATTTTATCACCAATATAACACCCAATTAAATTTGTATTTGGTTAAAAATTGGTAAGCTATTTATTCACACTTATAAAGGTCTAGTTAAACTTATTATTTTATTTTTAACAGATTTTTTTGAATTTTTCTTGTATTTTATTTAAATAAATAAAGATATAAATTCAGGGTAAGCTCCAGAGCTTTTATTAGTAATTGTATTGCTAATAATTCTTGTCTACTAACTACCATATAGGTTTTCTCTTTTGTAGACGTAAAATATTGTTATTCTTATCAATATGAGTGCTCCCCATGAAAATGTAAGTGAAAAGCCTGCTTATAATACCAGGTATAAAGCTAATAAAAACATTGCTCCAGGACATAACCATGGAGGGTCAATCATACCCCCAGCCAGAGCAAATGAGTATAGAGGAAAAAGACACCCTCTTAAAAAAGATTACAATAAAAAAGATGTCTCCTCCTCTTCAGGATCAACTGTCCAATCTTGTAAAACAGGTCCTGAAGTTGGAAGAATCAAAGTCTCTCATGCTGAAGGAGGTAGAGCAATTGCAGCACAATTGCAAGGTAGGATTCCAACAGATGAATCAAACCTTGGCAGAGCTAAAGGAAGGCCAGCCAAGTCAGCAACCCCCTACCCCAGGAAGGTCACATCACTCCCAGGAGAAAATCCTGGTAGAAAAAAGGAAGTGGGATCGGTTCCATCAAAAATGGTCCAGTCACAGCTGCAACAGGGATCCTCCTCCTCATCAGACTTCCTCAGCTCACCCCTACAAAGCCAGGAAAAAGCGCCAAAAATCAGGACTGGCAAAAATCCTGTGGTAAGTACATTACCCTCTCAGATTGAACACAATACTGATGATTACAATATAGGTAATATTATTGATGTAAAATCTGTACAGAGAATTGAGGAGGACATAAGAAAATTAGGTTTTGATGTAGATACACCTGACTTGTCTTTTGTCAATAACAACAGTACTATTAATAATAATAATACAGTTAACCCTCAGCTTCCACCACTTACTAGTGAGATGAGAAGTTCACAAGATAGTGAGAGAATTGAGAAGGAAGACATGGAGTATTTTAACAATAATCCAACTGTCCATAGAATTGTTACAGCATTGTGGAATAGAATGACTGATTGTGAGGAACAGACATTTAAGCTCACAAGTGATACAGTTTCATCCTTAACATTGAAAATTTCTCAACTGGAAAAACTAAATAAAGAATTAGAGAATGAACATATGTCTCTAACTCTTAAGTATGATTCATTGAGTAGTAAATATAGTGAGCTTTCAAACAAATTCTGTGAGTTAGAAAAGTTGTATGAAGCACACTTATTGAAAAGTGAATCAAGAACTAAGTTATCTTTTGCCCAGACAAATCAAAGTGTCTCTGAGCTGCTACAAAGTTTGACTAAAATTGAGATTGAAACTGTCAATCTACTAATGAACCAGGATAATAATAAGTATACTCAGTATAATAATAATCCTTTCATTGGCAAAAGTGAATCTCATTCCTTCCCTATACCACCACAACTAAAACCATCTGGTGGTAGTGTCAAATCTGAAAATTTAAGTCACAAATCCGTACAGGAGGAAATACAAGACCATTTATCAAGAGTAAATGAGTTATTGAATTTACCTAAGATTAGTGAAATAAAATCCAATCAGAAGAACTGGCCTAAGTTAGATCAGTACCCAACTTATGATGGGGAAGCCAGCTCTGATTGGAAACATTTTATTCAAAGAATTGACAACTTGAAATTCTCATATAAGTTACCAGATGAAGAAATAACATCAAAATTAATCTCTTTATTGAAGGATGTTGCTTTATTATGGTTTGAAGCTGTTTTTAGTGAGGTTAAAGATTACTCTTGGGCTGAATGGAAAAAAATAATTGAAAAACAATTTGGAGGTTCTAAATTTAGGCTCACTCAGCAGAGACTTTATGAGAAAACTAGGTACAATCTGTTGAATGGTGACAAACCTATGGTATCTTTAATGAATTTAAATAAAAAATTAAAAGCCATTGAGCCTAACATGGACTTAAACTTATGGAAAGATAAGATAATATATAAATTTCCTATATCTGTCAGAGACATTGTTGTAGCTAGAACAATTAATGTTACTGAATATTCTGACTTTATTAATATTTGTGATGAAATCTTGTTAAACCATAAGTATGAAGCAAGGTACTCCACTTATAAACAAAATATTGAACCTGTTAAAAATCAGAATTCAAAAACACTTCAGGAGAAGCAGAAAAAACCTACTTCACCTGCAATACCTAAAAAGTATGAAACTAATACTTGTTATAAGTGTAACAAACCTTGGATTAAAGGTCACAAATGTGAGAAAAAAATAAATATTGTTGAAAATCAACGTGAATCTGAAACTGAAACTGAAAAAAGTGAAGAATCAAGTTATTGTGAAAGCAATATCTCATATAGTGATGAAAATGAAGTCTATATTTTGGAAGATGATTTGTCCATCTTTGACAATACAATATTAAATATAGACTCAAATAAATCTTTAATGAATTTTGAGGATGCTGAAATCATTAAAGATATACAAGCTGATTACTTAAGAATGAAACCTATCACGGTTCCAGCTATCATTTCTGGTGAAAATGTTAATATAGTATTGGACAAAGGAGCTGCTGGTTCTGTTGTTTCTACTAATACATTACAAAAAATTGATAGTGAATATAAATCTAAGCTTGAACCCCTTCAAAGTAAAAATTGGAGAGGTTTTGGATCAGTACTACACCCCATTGGTAGATACAAAGCTGCTGTTTTCTTTAAAAATCAACATGGTTATGTAAGAGTAACTTGTGACTTTGTAGTAATGGATAATACTAACTGTAGTAACTGTTTTATCATTGGAAATGATATTCTGACTAAGTTTAGTGTGAAATTAGACCCTGCTAATAACAATTTTACAATTGGCATGAATGGTAAAAGGAAAATTTAAAATAAATTCTTTTAACACAGTCTTACACATTGAGTAAGTAAAAAATATTCCATGCAAAGGACGAGAATCCAATGAGATGGAACTTCTGGCAACAGAAATTTCTAAAGCATCATTTGGCACTCAGATAATTGAAGCTGGGAAAAATAATATTTTGGACTTAATTAAAGCATTTCCAATGGATTTTTCACATGGTACAAATGAAATTGGCATTGTAAAAGATCATGATATGAAAATTAGTTTAACCCGTGATATGGATAATATTCCTGCTATTCTTAAAAAGAAACCATACCCTGCTTCACCAATGAAGAGGAAAGACATAGAGGATAATATTAAGATGTTATTAAAAATGAACATTCTTTTGAAGGTTGAAACTACACCAAAATATTGTGTAATATCACCAGTGCTAATTTCTTATGAACAAGATAAAGCAAGACTGTGCGGTGATTATAGAGAATTAAATACATTTACAGTAGATGATATTTATCCCTTACCAAGGATTGCCTCTATAAATGTTACCCTTAAAGGTGCTAAATATATAAGTTGCCTAGATGGAAATAAAGGGTACCATCAAATTCCTGTTGAAAAGAATTCACAGAACTTTTTGTTGATAACAACACACATGAGAATTTATAAATATGTCAGGATGCCATTTGGACCAAAAAATTCTCCATAAGTATTTCAGAAGTTAATGGATATAACATTCCATAATGAAATGATTGAGGGATGGTTAATGGTATACATTGATGACATCATAGTGTTCTCTAAGACATATGATGAACACTTAATCCATTTAAAGAAGGTATTTCAGAAAATGGATGAAATAGAAATTACCCTTGCATTGAAAAATGTAAATTTGGGTTTGAGTCTTTAAAAGTGCTTGGTCATATTGTATCTGGCTTAAAAATATGTGTAGACCAAAATAAGGTGGCTGAAATCAAGAATATTGGTATTCCTCAAAATGTAAAGGATGTACAATCTTTTCTCGGTATGTGTGGTTATTATAGACAATATATAAAAAACTACCAATTAATTGCTGGACCATTTACCACATTGATAAAGAAATCAGAAGCTTTCATTTGGAATAATGAAAGAAAACAGGCTTTTGATAAGTTGAAAGAATGTTTGATGACAGCTCCTATCTTGGGATTACCAAATTTCCAATCGCCTTTTGTATTATATAAAGACGCAAGTTTTATTGGTCTGGGTGCTTCTTTGCATCAAAAACAACTTATTGAAGGAAAAATGTCAGAAGTAGTAATTTGCTATATTTCATGTACTCTAAGAAGTAGTGAATTGAAATATGGTGCTACTCAACTTGATTTTTTGGAAGTAGTATGGGCTCTTGAGAAGCTACATTATTACCTTGAATACCAAAAATTTGAGTTAATAACTGACTGTAGTGCAGTTAAGTCACTCTTAAACATGAAAACTCCTAATAGACACATATTTAGATGGCAATTAGCTGTACAAGAATACAGAGAATGGATGACTATCACACATAGAGCAGGAACTTTACACTCTAATGTAGATTTGTTATCTAGAGTAACTCTGCCTAATAATGATGATAATACTGCTTATGTTCCTGAGTCAGAGATTATTAACATTTATGGAATTTATATTGTAGATCTTGAGGATGAATTTTCGCAATCAATTCTTGACATGTATGCTTCAGATCCTGACTTGAGTAAACTCACTACAATATTAAATGATCCGTCTAATTCTTCAATGAATGTTTTAATAAAAACATTACCAAATAAGTATGAAGAGGCATTAGATAAAGGAAAATTTTCCATTGAGGATGGTTTTATATATTACAGGAAAAAATTAAGCTATGTAATTGTAATTTCCCCTTCAATGAAGGAGTTAATGTTAAGTATATGTCATGATGATATCTTAGCAGGTCATTTTGACTACCATAAAACATTAACCAGAGTATAAAACACAGCTTGGTGGATAAACATGTCTGAGGATGTTCAAAAATATGTTGAGATGTGTGATTCTTGTCAAAAATCTAAAAGATTGACAGGCAAAAGAGCTGGTTTATTACAACAAATTGAGCAACCAAAAGCTCTATGGGAAATAATTAAAATGGACTTTGTAACAGGTTTGCCAATATCAGGGCATAAGAGTTATAACTCCTGCTGGTAATTGTAGATAAATTTACAAAAATGTGTAAATTTATTCCTACCCACAAAGAGGTTTTGGCAAAGGACTTAGCTTTCTTATGGTGGACACAAATGTTAAGTATAGCAGGTTTTTCCAAAGCAATAGTCTCAGACAGAGATCCTAAATTTACTTCTGAGTTCTGGACATCACTTATGGATGTTTCAGGGTGCCAATTAAAACTTTCTACAGCACACCATCCACAAACTGATGGGCTAGCAGAAAGAATGATACAAACTTTAGAAGATATGATAAGAAGATATTGTGCTTTTGGTCTTAACTTTAAAGACAATGAAAAATTCACACATGATTGGGTAACCCTTATCCCAGGTTTAGAATTTGCATACAATAGTACAGTACATTCAGTCACTGGCAAAAAGCCATTTGAGTTATGGTTATGTTATGTACCTAATACCCCTACTAAAACTCTTAATAAATTACCTAGATTGAATATCCATCCAGGTACTAAGTCTTTTTTTCAGATGCAAGAATTATTCAGAAAACATGATCAAGAATGTATAAATAAGGCATTTGAGTATGAGAAGAAAAGATGGGACAAAGCCCATAAAGAAAAAATTTTCAAAGAGGGTGATGAAGTCCTTATTTCTACACTACATTTCAATTTAAATGTTAATGTTAAATTGAAGGATCCATTCATTGGACCATTTGTAGTTAAAAAGATGGTTGGTAACAATGCTGTTGAGGTTATTCTATATGCACCATATGATAGAAAATATCCAGTATTTCCTATTTCTCTTATAAAACCATACCATTCTAATGATAATGCTCTCTTTCCAAGGAGATCAGGAAGGCATAAACAGAAAACTGAAGAAATAGTTGAAAAGGCGGAAATTGAAAAGATACTTAAAAAGAGACACCTTACTAAAGAAAAGGAAGTTGAGTATCTATTAAGATTTAAAAATAAATAAAGTGAATATGACCAGTGGATTCCAGAAAATGAAATCTCTGATCTTAAAAATCTCTTGAAAAAATTTAAATCAAAATAACACTGTTTAATTCAGTATATGTAACATAGAAACTTTAAAAAATTATTTTTCTATTCACTCCTTACTTATTAATTAAAATGTCTTAACATTTTTTTTATTGTTTTTTTTGGGTGAGGGAGTTTCAGCCTAGGTATCTCCAGGACTGAGTAATTCTTATGTTTAAAATAAGATAACCTTAAATACATTAAGCTTATATCTTAAAAATAAGGTTAAAACACTTATATATATGTTTATAATACATATATATATAATTATTACACTATTATATAACTTATAGTAGTTTAAATAGCTTATCCATAGCCTAATAATACTTATTAAGGTGTTAATGGAGTCATAATATATTTATCTTATGTGATATTAAGTAATTATTGACATACATAAGCTTATATGTATACATAAATCTCATATTCAGTGAAATATACAGTATATTATGTATATTTAGGTCTATAAGTGGGTTTTTGGCCTCTTAATAGCCTATAACCTTTATTTTGCTGCTTATTTAAGGTCATATGGACGTATCCAGTGGACTCACAACACCTACACAAGCATATACACCTATTTCAGGCACATATATTCAGTTTGGACATCTTAATCTGCTTCCTTGGATGGATTTTCATAGATTTATGGGTTGGAATATGATTAATGGGTTAATATGGATGCTTGGGGATGTTATTGGGAGCTTGGACAGTTAATTTGGCTCCTTTATATGATTTGGGTTTCATTATATACTCTTTGGATGAGTTATTTTACCTGTTTCTTTATGGTATCCGCTTTTATCTGGATTTTCTATTTATGGTATGGGTCTGTGTTATCATTAATTGTGATGGAGGGTCCTTACTGGTGGTCTGGGTGTTAAATATACTTCAGGTGGACGCC
Organism: Hemileia vastatrix; assembly: GCA_030280995.1. NCBI lineage: Eukaryota > Fungi > Basidiomycota > Pucciniomycetes > Pucciniales > Zaghouaniaceae > Hemileia > Hemileia vastatrix. The sequence continues at coordinate 26,735,890 of JASXTE010000009.1, read as the reverse complement.
ATGGGGAGGTTATGGGCCCTCACAGTGCTGTATTTTCCGGGGATAGCAGTGATATCATCTGGATTGAAGGTCTGTGCACTCCAGTGGATTTTGGTATAAGTAAGGAGAGATTTGACAGGTTATTGATCATCAATTACTTACTAAAATTAAATCAAACACTTAAACACAATTATTATCATTTATAAATATATTATTTAGCCTTTATAAATTGATATTATTATTATATAAGCTATAACTATATTCTATTTATCTATTTTCCACCACTAGCATGCATTTATATCAAAGTATTGTGAGTTTTATTTGAGTATAACTATTTTATTAGTCTTCCCCTATGGTTTAATCACTAAATCATTTATGAATAAGTAGTAGGACCATTAATAAATACTATTAAATCATACTTATATACTAGATGCACTGACAATTTACTTATCCTATCTAATCATCTTTCATATTCTCCTGTCTCTGTTCCATCTTCTTCTCTGCTCCACTCGCTCCTCTATTTATTCATTATCACTAACTTATTATTATTTTAATCAGGCATCCTATTGTTCAAGTGAATTTAAGTCCAAGGTTGGGGACTTGCTAACAAGTCCACCCCCCATATTTTGCGGTGACAGCTACATCAAAAAAGATTGGTGCAGCTTTCAAAATTTTCAGTCAACTTTCCCAGAATTTTTTAAATTTTTTCTGCCTCACCAGCCTGTCACCCAGCTGTTGCCAGATTGTCAATAGTGTCAATAGATGAGAATCTAGTTGGCACTTGCTCTGCTTACATTATCTTGCTTGCATATATCTTTTCTAAGTGAGATTCTTTCTTGCTTGCATAGATATTTGCTAAGCAAGATTATTGATAGATAAAAATAATAGGTAAGTTAAATAAGAATGGACAACAAGGAATTAAGAAATGAGAGGGACTTGGGACTAAGAAGAAAAGAGAGGGAAATGTTACCTGATGGATAAAAATGATAGGTAAGAGAATCCACACTTTTACAGGTGTGTAACTCCTGCTTACTTGCATATTAGTTCCGGGTTGCACTAATTAATGAGGCCATTCCACACTTTCTAGTGAAAATCTTCACTATTTGCGAGTTAAAAAAATATTCAACACTCATGTTTTTGCATGAATTCAGTAATTTCTATTTTATTTTCTCACATGTCTCTGCACTAACTTGGTATATTCATTGTTTTTTCACTAAAACAGTTTTTGCCACAATTAGGCCATTCAACTGTCTCAAAGAATTACTAGACCTAGATGAGGATCACCTTACCTTTACTTACTTGTTAACTACCCTCCAAGTGGACACTGATTAGGTGACCTTTTTTTCTTACTTTATGTGGTGATAGGAATATTTAGAGGTATGTACATTGAACATAACTTGTATTAAAATAATATAGAGCTGGTATTGGATGTGATATGATGATGAAAAGTGAGAAAAGTAGTATTTGGTAAGAGTGAAGTTTATTAATGAGATAGAGGTATTGAGGTGTCGCAAGTGTGGTCTGCTGAGATGAATTGCTGAAAAAATCGTGGGGCAGAAAATGAGTTACACAAATAGTTAAATAATTCATGGAAAGATCCACGAATTACTGAAAAAATTAGTGGTTTGACCCTTTACCAAATGACTAAAACATGATGAGTGTTGAATATTAGCTGCTATTTTCATTAAAATATGCATACCAAAGCTAATTTGACCTGCAAGTGTGGATGCTCTAAGTTAAATAAGAATGGAAAACAAGGACTTAAGGGACAAGGGGGACTTGGGACTAAGAGGGACAGAGAGGGACTATAATGTAAGGGGGATGGGAAGAATCAATAAAGTAAAAAAAATAGGGATAAAATAATGGATGATGCATTGCTGTAGTAGAGCACACATACAATGTTACCTGATAGATAAAAAAAATAGGTAAGTTAAATAAGAATGGGCAATGAGGACTTAAGGGAAAAGGGGGACTTGGGACTAAGAAGGACAGAGAGGGACTATAATGTAAGGAGGAAGGGAAGAATCAATAAAGTAAAATAAATAGGGAGAAAAGAATGGATGTGGAATCAGGAAGGATTTTGCATACATACATACTGCTTGACTATCACATTGTTAGGTTAAAGGTTAAAAATTATGTTTAAGAAATTAATAATGTAGCATTTTAACACACCTGCTAATCTACTTATTAAAAGTAATTAAAGAAACAAAAATAGTAAAATAACTAATCAAAAGTATCTATATTGACACTCCCTTATGCTCAAGGCAGCAATGGGTGTAGATTTAAACTCTTCAGGAATTGATGATGTTTTGGTTTAGGTAAAGACTTAGTGAGAATATCAGCCACCATTTGACCGGTAGGTATCTACTTAATTTTAAACTCATTATTATTCACTTTCTCCCTTAGCCAACACAATTTAGTATTTATGTGATGAGTGCAATTTTTGTAGAGTGGATTTAATGCTAAGTTAATAAACCCTTAATTGTCACCTATAAGACTGATGTCAGCTAGTTTGATGTTGAAGTCATTGAATAATTCTCAGGTTCATATGATATCTTGTCCACATTCAGTAATGGCATAATATTCTGATTCGGAGGTTGATAAGGCTAAGGACTGTTGTTTTGAAGATCACCAACTGATCAGACCATGGTGGAAGACTAATGTACCAGAGGTGGACTTTGAGTCCTCAGCTCTATTGTAGTCAGCATCTGCATAGCCTGTGAGTTGTCCAATTTTACTACCTTCAACAGAACCTAAAGTTAAGAAATAATTTTTAGTGAGTTGAAGGTATCTTAGAATATGTCAGAATGCATTTATTTTCTTGTCTGAAGGGACATTAAGGGACTGTGCAAGTGAACTAGCGGCAAGGGACAAGTTGGGGCCAGTGCATAGTACAAGGTAGTTGAGGAGACCTATTGCACATCGATAGTTAACTAGATGAGTGAGTTTATTGGAGGAGCTATTAATGAGCTGTGAATTGGGAATTAAGGGGGTCAAGGTAGGTCAACAATTTAGATGATTAAATTCATTAAGTAATTTGTCAACATATAGGGTTTGTGATAGTGAAATAGTTTTAGAATTTCAATATCGTTCAACCTTCATGCCTAGGACCCATTTTAATTCACCCTTGTCATTCATATCAAACATTTTTGAGATTTCGTTTTTAAAATGTTGAACAGATGGACCACCAATGATTAAGTCGTCAATGTGAATGTAAACATAGCACGGTTTGGAGGAGTGACTATTATAAAATAAGCAGGGATCTGCTTTGCTAGCATTAAAGCTGATGTCTTTGAAGAATGAAGATAATTTTTATACCAACATTGAGGGCTTTGCTTGAGTCCATAAAGTGACTTATTGAGGTAGAGGAAGTGGTTGGGATTAATGGGAGTGTATCCACTGGGAAATCAAAGGTAAATATCTTCTTCTGGTTTCCCATGTAGGAAAGCAGACTTGATGTCCATTTGATGCAACTCCCAGTTTTGAAATTCAGCAAAAATGAGTAGAAATTGGAGTGTGGGTAACCTACCAGTGGGTGCAAAAGTTTAATTGTATTCTATCCCTTCAATTTTTTAGAACCCTTGCACACATAATTGTGCCTTATATTTGATGATATTCCCTTCAGAGTCAGTTTTCTTCTTGAAAGTCCACATGGTTCCTAAAAGGTGAATGTGGTCAGGAGGTGGTACTTCTTTCCACACTTGATGTTTTGATATTCTATTTAACTCCAATTGTATGGCTTTAAACCATTTGTCACTTTTGGGAGAATTAATGGCTTCATAGAAATTCTTCGGTGTGTCATATGGAGTGATAGTAAGAAAAAGAGGATTCCCTCTGCGGTTGGTTTGAAGAATATTTGCTTAATTATTTCCTTGGGAGGAGGAAGGTCTTTATCTACATAAGTGTAGCTCTTAGGAGGAGTGGGGTTAGTTATGTTTTAACTGGCTGATTCTGAAGTAGAAACTTGTATGATAGGTGGTGGAATATTGTTCTCATCATCTGAGGGAGTAGGATTGGAAGGAAGGTTCAGAGGCAGAACTTGATTGAAATCTAAATCAGGAAAAACTAAAGTTTTGATCAGGCTACCTTTAGTTATTTTAAATGCTTAATTAAAAGAGTTGAGAAATTTCACATTATGGGTGATGATTATAGAGTCAGTGCTAGGTGAGTAAATGTGGTTATTAATATGTCCCTCAAAGTAACCTAAGAAAATTCCTTCTGAGCCACTACCATAAAATCTCCAATTTTGATACTGTTTTTGTTGATAGTAAACTACATTGGACCTAAAAGGATATAATTTTCTGGGTATATTATTGGATTATCTGTGCCAAAGCTCCCAAGGGGATTTGTGATCTTTAAGAGCAGAAGAAGGTAGGATATTGAGTAGGTTAGTGGCGGTATTGATTGCCTCAGCTTACAAATAGAAGTTGGGTCTGGATTTGACAAGTAGGCATCTGGTTTTCTCAACTAACTTCCTGTTGCCTCTCTCAGCAATAGGATTTTTCTGAGGAGTATACGGATCTGTAAGTAGGTTTTTAATCCATTTGTTTTTGAGATGGTTCTTAAAGTTGTTACTGGTGAATTCCCCTCCATTATCAGAGAAAATAGCCTTGATGTTTTGATTAAACTATTTTTCCACTAATGATTTGTACTCCTGATATTTTTCAAACGTTTTAGATTTAAGATTTAGAAAGAATACATGTCAAAAGTGAGAAAATCCATCTTCTATTTGATAGAAGTAAGACTTGCCCCCTTTTGATTCTGGAATAATGGGGCCACACAAATCCATGTGAAGAACATTGAGGGGAGATTTAGAAGTATGAAAAGAACCCAAAAAAGGTAAAACATGAGTTTTAGCAAGAGAACAGGTTTTACAACTGAATTGAGAAAAATTCAAACCTGCAAATAAAATTTCCATGCCGTAGTTATTTGGATGTCCAAAATTGTGATGTAGAAGGCTCAGGTTTTGATGATTTGATGAAGATTTGACATTGAATGTGGAGTAGTTCCTTAAAGGAAAGCTAATTATTTTATCTTTTGTAGAGCATTCTATAAGAGTAGTCCTGTTTTCTTTGATTTTTAAATTCCCATGATCATTTTAAAGATAAAGTCCATTTTTAAGAAGCTCAACAATGGCAATAAGATTAACTTTAAATGTGGTCACATAAAGCACACAATTGATGGTGAATTACTGGCCAAGTGATGAGGTAAAAGAAATTATTCCTTGTCCAAGGGCAAGAATTTTGTCCCCATTCACCAAGGTCAATGAAATTTTTGAATCTTCATATTAAGTGAAGAGGTCCTGACTGTTGAAGATATAATAGGAAGCACCACTGTCCAATATGGCATGGTTGAGTGGGAAATTGGAGAATACTGATAATAATTTATGTTGAGTTTTGTTTCATTTTGCCTCTTGTTCCTTTTTGTGTTTTAAAAATTCCTCACACTTTTCAGGGTGAAGTTGAAAACAAGTGGATTCTGGATGAGGCGCTAAAGGGTTATGTTTTCCTTTTGAGAAAAACACACAAGTTTTTGTGTCCAAAGCCAAAAAAGTTGCAGATGAATTTCTTAAGGCACTAAGCACTTTTCAACAAGTCACTTTGGATTCAACATCAGCAAATATGGTTTCATTAGTGGTTCTTTGATTTGTGATATAATATTTTCTGAGGATGATTGTGGCAGCCATCTGATAAGATTCAGGAAGTAAATTGAGTATGTAGTTAGCCTTGATGTACAAAAGGATGTTTTCCTTGAATAATTCTGGAGCCACATTGCATAGTAACCTGATGGTTCCCCAAAATTCATCCATAGCCTCCAATATGTTTCTTTCAGTAAACTTGATTTTGAACAGTTTATTTATTACATACAAACAGTTTTGACTGGATTTTGAAGCATATTGATTTTTTATCTTAGTCCAAATCTGTGCTGGCTCAACAGCATTGTCATCCAAAATGAATTTATGTTGGTTTTCCCAATCTATAAATATTTTGATTATGGTATTGGTTTGTCGTTTTTTGATCTTGAAAATGGCACACAATTCAGGATCAGTACATATAAGATTGTACTTGTCCAGGAATTGGTTGAGATTGCGTATGGTAAGTGAATATTTGAGATCTGTTTTCCAAGTGCTATAATTATTATCATTAAGTTTTTTGATGCCTTTAATTTTGGAGTAGTTAGATGAATCCTAGAGATAAGTGAAATCAGGAGGTGAAGTGGAGGATTTTTTGGGTATTGCGGTATATGTAGATGAGGAAGGTGAGCTTGGGTAGGATGAAAATTTTTTGATTGATTCAGGGGTAGCCAGTGTTTATTAAGCAACTAGAGAGCTGGGCCCATAACCCTGATAGATAAAAATAATAGGTAAGTTAAATAAGAACAGACAAAGAGGACTTAAGTATTAAGGGGTACTTGGGACTAAGAAGGACAGAGAGGTAAGTGTTACCTGAAAGATAAAAATAATAGGTAAGTTAAATAAGAACAGAAAACAAGGACTTAAGGGAAAAGGGGGACTCGGGACTAAGAAGGAAAGAGAGGGATTATAATCACTACACAATATAGGGGGTGGACTTGCTAGTAAGTCCCCAACTTGAACTCAGATGGAACTCAGATTGAACTGAGACTGAACTCATACTGAACCCATACTGAAATCTACTTGAACACCTTCCTAAAACTGTTTTTCTGAGTGGTGTTCATCCCTGATTGCATGGTTCCTTTATCGATAGCTCAATGTGTGTTCAATCTGTTGTGAATTCGGGTCCAAGGTTGTAGACTCGCTAGCAATTCAGCCCCTCATATTGTGTCGTGAATGTAAGGAGGAAGGGGAGAATCAATAAAGTAAAATGAATAGGGAGAAAAGAATAGATGTGGAATCAGGAAGGATTTTTAATCCATACATAATGCTTGACTATCACATTTTTAGGTTAAAGGTTAAAAATTAGGTTAAGGAATTAATAATGTGGCATGTTAACACACCTACTAATATACTTATTTAAAGTAATTAAAGAAACAAAAATAGTAAAATAACTAGTGAAAAGTATCCATATTGACAATTATGATCTCTCACCTCCTGAGCTAGGTGGGTGTCATGGGGAATTGTTTCACCCATTTTCCCCACCCATTCCCCCATCCTCTATTTCAACCTCACATTTCTCCCTCTCTCCAAATAAGTAAGTAATTTTTTATTTCCTTTTTTTCTCTCCTTATAATTTATATATTTTCCTTTTATTATTTTTTTATTAATTACTATTTATTATAGGTACCACCAATAATATCAACAAGTGGCCCTCTGTCTGCTCCTTGCCTTCTCTGCTGCCACATTCATTTGTCCTACAGGTGGGGGTTTTTTTTTGTTCAATTTTCTTTTCTTCCTTTTTTTTCAGCCTTATGCCTGTGCCCCTCTGTCTACTGCTCTCCTTATCTGCTGCCACATTCATTTTTCCTCAACCTCAACACCACCTAAAACAGGTGAGTTTTTTTAATTTTAATTTTAATTTTTGTTTAACTTTTTTTTATTTTTTTATCTCCTTTTTATATGTTTTCTACTGACTATATGTAATCATTCCCTAATATTTTAAATTTAATGTTAATTTTTCTACGTGCTCAAGTATTAACAGTTGAAAATGGTGATATGGAGATCAGAGAGGATTTTTTGAGATTAAATTAAGCCATAAGTTATTTAGAGCCTGTGGATATGTAGCATAGCATGAGATATTGCATTAAAAACATTTATATATTTTTTAGCTTTTTGGAAACTTAGAATTGTATTTCCTTTTTTAATTTTTTATATCCTTCATATCTTCATATCATTCCATCTCCAAACACTTCCTCTTGTTTATTCTCATTTTTCTTTAACCTCTTTTTTTAAATATTATAGTTTATTTGAAATATGACCCTCACTTTAAATTAGATGTAGTGATGAACGCTTTAGATGGAAAAAGTCTTGAAGAAATAAATGAAAAGTATGGATCTCAAATTCATCATAATTCTATGTCTTTCTGGTTAACTTTATACTAAGAAAAAAAATCTGTTGTTACAAACCCAGATATGTACATGAAACAGGTATGTCCTTTTACTTTAGATGATGAACAGTGCAAATTCATCTTGGAAATGATAAAAATAAACCTATGGTTTTTCAACTGGAGCTTCAAAATGCTTTGTTGGAAACTCATGTTATTAGAGTCTCTCAGTCAACAATTCACCAAGAACTGATTTTAAACTTAAAATTGACTAAAAAAACTTGTCGCAAAGTACACCCAAAACAAGATAAACATTCAAGAATTAGATATATCACATTGGTTTCTGATTTTGACCCTAAATGTTTGGTTTTTTAGGTAAGAATTGTAATTTTAACTATTATTTTTCCTTCTCCTCATTGAGTATTTTTCCCTAAAGATGAGTGTGGAATTTTCTCATTGGGGTTGCTTTCACAACAGCCTGGGCACCTTTGGGCCAACGCACACCACAAATTCCATAGGCAAGAGTAACACACTGATTTAATATCATACCTTCAGTTTCTGTTTCAGGTTTAGTGGCAACAGCTATACTAGATCCAATGATTTGTTGCACACATTTTGAATATTATTTGAAAAATATTTTGGTGAGTATGTTATAAATCTTTTAATTCACATATATTTTAAAAACTAACTCTTTAAAAGCTCCCCATGATGAATCCATATCCTGCACCCAAAAGTGTGTTTATTATAGATAATGTAGCATTTCATCATGGTGGTAGCATTTTTGAAATTTTAGAGGAAAGGGAATGTAAACTACTTTATCTTCCAGATTAATCTCCTGATTTTAATCTTATAGAAAAAGGCTTCAGTTTTTTAAAAAGTGAACTTCCTTGTGATGGTAATTTAACAGGTGGACATGAGGATGAGGCCATCACTGATCAATTTTTTCATCTAGTATTTACTTCTTCATTGATGAAAAAGCTATTTAGAGCTAGCGGTTACATCAATCAGACATACTAGTTAAAGTAGATAGTTAAATTATGGTTTAAAATATTTGAAGATAATAAAATAACAAATATTTTTTGGAAGTGCATCATTTATTTTAATTTTAATCAAAAAATATATTTTATTTAAGTGATGTATTGGTAAATAACAAGAGCAGCATAATTTTTTTTTAATTTTATATAATTTTAATTAAAAAATATGCTTATTTAAAAAAATTCATCATAAAAAAAATAAGTCTTATTTCTTTTCCTTTTCAACTTTAATGGATAAGTTTTTACAGCCCTTACACAAGCTAGGGCATATGCTTCAGGGATTCCAACTTACATCAGGCATTCAGAAGTGAAATCCTGAAATAAAGACCAGTGAGTTATACACAATTCAGACAAACCTTCTTGAAAATCTGAATCAGTTATTTTGACTTGTGCATGACATAGAAAATCCTTTATAGTTGAATCATCTTCTGAGGCCTAATCATCAGGCAAGTCAATAGCATGCAGTGGGGATCTACTGGAAGGTCAAAGTGTGGGAGCTTGAGGAAGTAAAGGTTGGATTTATTTGTATTTGAATGAGACTTTATTGGATTCCACTGAAAAATAGGTGTTTTTGGGGGAACAAGATATGTTACTTCTTTGGGATTTGTAACCTGAGATAAAAATAATAAGCAAAGATACAGCTGAGAACAAAGAAACTCACTATTGCATGAGCCCAATTCTGAGCCATAGAAAATGTCAGCTCAAAGTACTCTTGAGTATTTTCTGGATCAATGCAGAAGTGTGCCTCTGGCTGATGGTTAATTTCAGGATGTGGATAGTGACAATCCAGAAGTAACAGGACCTTCTCTATATGCACAGCTTAACCATGAAAATAATCAGTTGTATCCAAGTCTAGATCCTCTTCAGATGACAAAATCTTCAGGTCCAAGTAGGCTGACCCTCTCTGTAAAAAAAAAAATAAAAAATAAAAAAACAAAGATAAAAATAATATAATAAGATAAATTAATTAAAACTTGCCTTCTGAGAAGTTTTTGAGTCAATTTGCTCCATGCGCAAGTCAATGAAGCAATTGTGAAAGTTTACTTCAGAAGCCTCCAAAAATTAGATGAAAAGTGCCTTCAATTCAAGCATTTTTTTTATTTTCTGAGAATCCAGAAACATGTGGTATAACTCCATACCAGTAGACTTTACCATTAGTGAGTTCCTTTTTAACATAGTTTCCCATTTTTGGGGGCTAAAAAGCATATATTACTTCAACCACCTGTTTCTTAATGTTTTCAAGATTATGATTTAAAATGTCCCAAGAGAATTTCAACTTTTCCTGCTGAGAGACAACCTTTCTGAATTTATACAAAAAGTCACAGTTTTTCTTCCTCTTTTTTGTGTTTTCCTTCTCTTTGCTCTTCTTCTTTTTGTTTTTTTTGTTTTCTTCCTTTGGTAAATAAAATACAAACTAAAAATTAATTCTGATTGAAGGTTGTGCTGGCTGAGTGATGATAAGCTCATCATCATTGTGGTCATAGAATGGTGGTGGAGAGAGGGACAGATTCAAGATAAAATCTGTATTGGGCATGAGGCTGAAAAAAAGAAGAAAAGAAAATTAAACAAAAATAAAAAATAAAATAAAAAAACCCACCTGTAGGACAAATTAATGTGGCAGCAGGGAAGGTAAGGAGCAGACAGAGTGGCACTTGGTGAGATTATTGGTGGTGCCTATAATAAACAGTAATTAATAAAAAAATTAAAAGAAAAATATATAAATTATAAGGAGAGAAAAAAAGGAAATAAAAAATTAATTACTTGTTTGGAGGGAGGGAGAAACATGAGGTTGAAATAGAGGATGGGGGAAATGGGTGGGGAAAAAGGGTGAAGAAATGTTCCACTACACCCACCTAGCTCAAGAGGTGAGAGATCATAATCATGCTTAGAAAATATCTATGCAGGCCAGAAAGAATCTT